>JAXQQM020058333.1:0-430315 GCA_034641835.2 Pinus albicaulis | reverse complement strand
ACACTATTGTACATATTTTTCATATTTTGGCTAAGGAAAGATCAGAGGTTTTGCAGCACCTGTTGGGATTCTTGTGGATTTCAATTCTTGATGGTGTTTTCTCTCAGTTTATTGTAAGTTCTTTCATGTTTAATGTATGCCATCTCTTCTTATGCTTCTGAAACTAAAATGAATGAGTAAATGAGGTTGAATCCATTGTTTACAGTGCTCTGCCTTTGAATTCATTTAGTTTTGTATGTTTTCGCCTTTTTAGAGAGGATCCAAGTTCTTCTTTGCCCTCTTCAGCTCCTTGTCATTTTGATCTATCCATATGCTCAACCAAAAGCATCAAGACTATTGCCTACCTCGCCCCAAATCGAATTCTGCAAAGATCTGGCCTTATCCCCGGACCCAAAATTGTTTTTTCCCATTTTTTCAACAAAAACCCAAAAAATCAAAATCAAACTTACTTATCTCTTTACCTAGCCTAAAATTAGTATTCATTTCAGTCATCTCAAGCCCTATTGATACATTTTTCCTGAGATTGACCCGGAGAGAGCCCTCTCCTGTTCTGGTAGGGCTAGCTAACAGGCCGAGCCTGGCTTACGTTGCCTTGAGTTTTACTTCATTTCAGCCTGAGGTAGATTTGAGTGCTAACATAGTGGCGACCATACTGGGGAAAAACTCAAAATGGTTTGCTTGTTACTGTCATTTGCTATAGACGGAGTCTGAAGTCACGCCAGGTAGCCTTCGAAATGCACATTGCTCTACGAGTGCATAGTAGATAAAAGTTGCTTCAGTCGATCTCCGGTTTAGCTTGTGAATGTGACACTTAACTTGTAAATTTCCCCAGTACATGTATCAAGTTCAGATCTGATGGTTGATGGTGGACAACGATCAGACATAAGAAGGCTGAAATCATTCACCTCGTGACTCTTCGTAGAGACTTCCATCGGAAGACCACTCTTTCTCCGAGAAATGGAAGGATCTTACACAAAGTTCAGGTATCTAAAGTGGAATGGTATTCAGGATGTAATTTTCTTTCTTGTAAATTACTTCTTCGCTGGTCTTGAAGTTGTCTTGAAAGTTTTTCAGAGTTTTTTGTATGAGAAAGGTGATCAAAATCTTCACTCGACCCATTCAAAAAGTGTAAATGTTGAGTTTCCCTTTGATCCTGGTCTCCTTACTTTTCCCACATATTATGATGACTCTCTTCAGAGTGATGAGCCAGAAAATCAAACTGATCCCACAGCTCTTGTACATGCCCCTACACCTTGTAAAATTCTAGATCAGTACAAACCTCTTGTTTTACCTTCTGTTCTCCATGCTTTCCCTAAAAATTATGACCTATATGTACCAAGATTTGACGGTGAATGTAACAATGTCAACGCTGAGCAACATGTGCAGAATGTAGAGACTTTTCTATATCTTTTTGAAGTTGATGATGAAGATGTAAGTGTTAGGATTTTTTCTCTTTATTTGCAAGGCAAAGTCAAGAGTTGGTTCAAAGCCTTGCCTGATGCGAGCATCTTAGATTTCCAGCAGTTCATCGAAGTTTTCCTCGACAGGTGGGTGGTCAGACAGAAGCTTTTCTTGATTATAAAAGAGTATAACCAGCTGAAAAGACTGCCAAGGGAGATAGTACAACAATTTTATGCCAGATTTAACCAAGTATATTTTTCAATACCAGTTGATATAAGAGCTTCTCCTAGATCTGCTTTCTTGCACTACCCGAGTGCTTTTGATCCGGAAATGGAGTTTCAGCTGAGAGAAAGGAATATTGCAACACTTCACGAGATGCAGAACAGTGCAGTGAATGTAGAGGCTCATTTGCTAATCTTGAGGGCAAGGTTGAGGAATAAGAAAAGAAGAATGTTTCAGAGCAGCTGACACCTTCAGAGGAAAAGCTTGATCTTTTCATGAATGCAGTAGAAGAGATGGTGCGGAAAATGACTACAAAAAATGAAAATGACATTCAAGAACAAGTGGTTGACCCAAAACATTTTGTTTCTTATCCCAGTTGTCATAGTAATTGTTTTATAGATCATTTCGAAGAAGAGAGAGCTGTTGATATGATATGTATGTTTGATGATGTGTTTTATACCGATGAATTGCCTCAGTTTGATCAGTATGATGATGATTATGTTCTCCAAACAGAAGCTAATCTTGCAGATAAATCAGCAGCTAGTTTGTGCGAGGAGGAAGTTCACTTTCATCAGCTCGAGTACAGTGATCAACCAATTCATATCAGCTATGAAAATGATGAGGAAAGTGCAGCAAATTTTGAAGTAAGTGAAGGATCTTTGCCTTTTTGTTTTGATTCGTTTCAGTTCATCAGAGACAACTTTCATACAATCAGAAATCAAACGTCAACAAGTCTTGATCGGGACCATCTTGAGGGTAATGCAAACCTTGTTCAAGATTTCTCATATTCAGATTTTCAGCCCTCGAAAGCCATTGATTGTCAAGTTGCAAATGAGGACATGGAAGCTAGTACATATGATCAAATGATACAAGGTGACTCCGTACCATTCTGTTTTGAATCATTTCAGTTTTCGAAGGGTAAATTGCATGGTAAATCTTCAAATGAGCACTGTAGCATCAGATTTGCAGCCACCAAACACAATGGAAGGTCAGATTATAGATGAAGGTGTGGAAGATGAAATACATGATTTAATGATGCAAGAGGATTCTATACCCTTTTGTTTCGAAGAATTTCATTTTATAAAGCATAATCTTTGTAATATCTCTCAAGAAAAAGATGAACAACCAGTAGGATGTCAGACAGTTTCAATGGATACAACATAGCAGTATTCTCAAGTTTTTGATGATCCTATTGCTTGTGTGTTGGATGATGTTTGCTATAAAAATTTTGCTCCATTAGCTAACCATGTGCCGGAAAAGAATGTTGATGATAATCTTATTCAAAGGTCGCCTTCATTCTCTTGTTTAACATATTTTTCATATGAGGAGATTGATGAAGGAGACTTTTTATCTGTTTGTAATCAGCAACAGTGTTTGGTTATTCACGAATTCTGCAGATCTCTTTGACAAGCCACGTAATCACTGTAAAGAAAAGCACTGCAGTATGCGAGGAAAAGTTTAAGATCAAGGTATGGAGATTATCCGACCGTAGCTATGTTTATGAAGATCCTTTCGTAGTATTCTTGCAGTCATCTAGTCAATTCATGCTTTGCAAGTTTATCAGCAGTCCACTTGGTTCAAAGTTTCCATGGGAGTTGCCTTTCAATAGTTATTTCTCGTTGTTCATAAGTAAGCACTTGCGGAGAATTAAGATAGCAGCCAACATGCTTACATGTTTGCATTGGTTGTTTCATTTCACTTGATCAGGTGATGAATGAAACTATTAGAGTTGGTTGTATTGAATAAGCTCTACTTTGAGCATATTTCCAGTTTGTCGGTTGTGTTTAAGTATCGAGTCAGTTTTTAGTTGAGTGAGAGTCAAGTTGTGTCATCAAGTCATCAATTTTCAGTCATGCATTTCAGTTTTAGTTTTTGATTCCATTGCCCAATGGATGAAGGCACTTTCTGCTTTCCAAAGATCTGTAGTTCTTGGCACCTCCAAGGAGCTGGAGCTACCATCCCCATTGGAGCCAATGTTAGTGTCAGTCTTTGCAGCCTTCCTTCAGTGATCAAACTTGCTCTTACAAAGTGATTTTAATATGTCAAGGTCAAATTTTGTCATTTTAGAGAGTCTTCAAGCAAAATTTGGTCACGAGGTATTAGGTCTAGGGTTTGTTTTCACTCGTTTCAAATTTGTCCAAATGTCGGTCCATGTCACCATTCAGCTAAGTGTACCATCAATCAGAGGGTTTATATCATCATGTCAGGTTCCAATGGGTCATTTTACACCTTGTTCATGCTTCAGTTGTGCCTAGGTAAGGTTCATTTCCCTCTCCTAGGGTTTTGGAGGTAATTTCTCTTGGATGGTCAAATAATCAGCAAAACTTGTATCCCGATGTTCATACACCTTCCCCTATCCTTAATGTACCTTATTAAATACTTCCCATCACTGAGATCCCCCAAATTCCTCATTTTTTCACAAACCCTAGTTTCTCGCTACAACTTGGCAATTTTCTAGGCTAGGCCTGTGTTTTTCCCTTTTGGACCCCTTCCCCTCACTCAATCTCTGAAATTACACTTTCCCCTGCTTCCTAACATCCCTCCCTACTTCCCAAAATTTCCCCAAGAATTTAGAAGCCCATTATCCCCTTCATTTCGCTTCATTTCGACAAAATCCCTTGTTTCACCCATCGAGATAGGTTTCACTCAAATCATGTTTCTGAGCAATAAAAGATGAATCTGGGAAAAATGAAAAAAAAATTTGTCCAAAAAATTCCAAGGAATAAAAACCTTTTTCACTTTTTATACATGTATCATGGTTTTGGAGAAATGTCAAGAATACCGTTGCCTCAGGAGAATTGATGCACCTGCTGGGAGTAGTGTTGGGAGATTTGATTTCTGACAGGGTAAATGAACTCAAAATTGAAAACTTCCACTTGGGTTGGAAATTATACTCCAAGAGCTTTCCAACGAGCTATCACACACCTAATTTGGACACAATTAAGGCCTCCAAAAGCTTCCTGGAAAATGCACTATGTAGTGCACTACTCACAAGAGGCGCGCTACCCATACAGGAGGTGCACTACCCACATAAGGTGTGCTACCCACATAAGTTCCACAGCCAGTGTTAATTAACACGGGCGCTACCCACTTTCCAGGCACTACCCATTGGGTAGGGGCTCTACCCATATAGTGACAGAGCCAAAAAATTTTGTTTTTGCGTCCGATTTCGAGCTCCAACGCCTCCATCAACGTGCAAGTAGGTTTTTAAACATTGCTCAGTGATTTTTGAACAGGGTTTTGGTATTTTTAAAGTGGAAAATTAGTGAGTTTGATGTGGAAAGAGGAGAAATCTATAAACCCTATGTTCATAGCAAATTCAATTCTCAGGGTTTTAAAAGATATATGACAGTCTTGTGAAGGGTTTGAAAACTTTTGTGATTGGTATATATGCTCATGCCCTGGCAAATTGTGTACATCATCCTCATGCCTTTTCTTGGCCATTTTACCACTGCTTTCATGTCCTTTCATGTTTTTACATAGTCTTATGTTGACTGGTCTATATCCTCCATCACCATAATATCACCGCTGCTGTCATCATCATTCTATTACCACTGTGATGGCCATTTGTTTCACTACGGTCATTGTCATGTTGTTCCTATTCTCCATTTGATAAAACACAGTCCCATACTTGTTTGCTCCTTTGAAAAATCCTTGGCCATCATTACAAAGGTTGTACACTACATTTGCACTATCTACTCATTTGTCAAATTCACTTGTAATCCAAAAACAGAGACTGTTTCTATCCACTAAACAGAGCTATTACCACTGTCACTTGTTTTCTTATGATGTTTTGGTACATGTGCAATATATTTGGGTTTTGAGCATACATTGAAAATTTTACTTCATTACACCTATATCAACATACATATTGCAGACATCTTGTTTTCAGAGCCATGTCAGAGACAGATTCAGTTTATGAGTAGGAGTATGACAGTGATTCCACAGCAGGGCATTACTTGGGAGGATTTCATCTCCCGTGACTTCTTCACAGCGCCACAGCTGCCTCCTGAGGTATTTCATGATGTGGGAGAGCCTTCACACCAGCCTGGCATTCTTGAGATTGAGCATATCAGTGCTCCATTGTTTGTGACATATCAGCGAGGCCACGGGGCCTTATTTGCAGCTACACGGCGAGTATTATCTCCACCTGGGGTGGAAGGGGTCTTGCCGACTCCATCAGCAGAGTGAGTATTATCTCCACATGATGTGGAAGGGGTCTCACCTTCTTCTTCAGCATAGGTATAGATCCAGGATAGGGGCAAGAAGCCCATGCATGATGAGGGCCCATTAGGAGGCCGGGGCACGGATTTCATGATCATTGATGTTGATGCGAGCTCTCCTAGCTCGAAACTGAAGGAGATCATCCAGGAGCAAAAGGCCGAGAATGACACACTGAAAGATAAATTGCAGAAGGCTCAGTGGGCGATAAACTATCTGGAGTAGCGCAACAAACAACTTGAGGATGAGCACACACTTTATGAGCTGCGGCGAATCCGTGAGGATCGACAGTTGGCCCGAAAGAGACCTGGTGATATGACACCGGCCGATCAAGATTCTTGTCTGACGCATGTTAAGATTCATCTAGAGAAGTTGCTGGCGAAGGCCAACAGAGACAAAGACATGCTTCGTCACATGAAAGGTCATTATTGGGCCCACATGCATGTCTGCAAAGCAAGAATGAAGATTCTGAAGAGGAGGTTGAGCGAAGCACTAAAACGGTGGAAAAGGCCTGATCCACTCCGGATTTTGGCCGAGGCTTCATTGGCTGGGCATGATACATGATGGAGGGTCTTCGCTCTGAATTTGAGCAAATTCGGAGAAACTTTTGTCATTTTGAAATATTTTGGTCCAAAAACAGATTTTTCAGTTATACGAGTAGCACCTCGATGTGCTCACTTTTGTTCGGGACACTTGCTGAAGGAAATATTTGCATTTTTGGGTTTTTCATGGTAATTTATGCATTCTCAGGTATTTCCGAAGCATTTCATCGGGTTCTGAATGGTCAAAAGGCCCAAAAACACCATGAAAACCACCTTGCTGCCACCTTTTGCACCAGTAGGAAGTACTTCTGGGAGAATGAATTTTTGGAGGGTCAAATAAGCTCCCAATTGGTAAATTCCACTTGGGTTGGATAGCCAACATCCAGGGCTTTCCAACAAGCTATCATGAGCTCATTTTGGATGCCGGGAAGTGCCTCAAAATCAGGCTGAAAGGTGTGCTACCCATACAGATCAGGAGCGCTACCCATATAGATTTTTGGCTGATTTTTCACCTTCCAGCTCAGAATTTCGTCCAGTTGGGACCAGTTTTGCTTGTGGATGAAATTTTTGGGTTTTCATGATGTAAATTGATGATTTGCATGTAAATTTGGCTTATTTTTACCTATTCTAGAAGATTCACTCTCAAAAAAGTGAAAATCATGTAAATGAATCAGTTTCCACTCTTTTAGAGGCAAGTTGTTAGCTGCCTAGATTCTAGTTCCTTGTTTAGAATTTGTTGGAACTTCTCCTAGAAGGATGAATTCGACCCCTAGAGGTGTGGGAAGGGGTTAGGAGGTCTATATGATGTATTTTCTCAATCCTTTTCAGAAGTTGGATAGGTTGGACTCTTGGGAAACTTTTGGCACACTATTGTACATATTTTTTCATATTTTGGCTAAGGAAAGATCAGAGGTTTTGCAGCACCTGTTGGGATTCTTGTGGCTTTCAGTTCTTGATGGTGTTTTCTCTCAGTTTATTGTAAGTTATTTCATGTTTAATGTATGCCATCTCTTTTTATGCTTCTGAAACTAAATGAATGAGTAAATGAGGTTGAATCCATTGTCTACGGTGCTCTACCTTTGAATTCGTTTAGTTTTACATGTTTTCGCCTGTTTGGAGAGGATCCAAGTTCTTCTTTGCCCTCTTCAGCTCCTTGTCGTTCTGATCTATCCATATACTCATATCAAAAGCATCAAGACTACTTCCTACCTCGCCCCAACTCGAATTCTGCAAAGATCTGGCCTTATCCCCGGACCCAAAATTGTTTTTTCCCATTTCTCCAACAACAACCCAAAAAATCAAAATCAAACATTCCTATCTCTTTACTAGCCTAAAATCAGTATTCATTCTAAGTCATCTCAGCCCCTTTGAAGATCCTTTACTGAGATAAACCCGGAGAGAGCCCTCTCCTATCCTCGTAGGGCTAGCTACGAGGCTGAGCTTGGTTTGATGTTGCCTTGAGTTTTACCTTATTTAAGCCTAAGGTAGATTTGAGCGCTAACAGACTACAAGAAGAAAGACCAAATTTGCAATCACGCAATTTTGGATAGCAATATACTTTATACATGTGTAGAATAAATGAAATACATGTTAATAAATTTATCACAAAATTGGTAAAATATCTAGCTCTCCAAAGTATATCAAGGTAAAATTAAGAAAACCCTAGCGACCATCAATGATCCACAAAAAATTAGCATCAACAAAAAAAACTCCCGCTTTGGCTTAAACAAGTTTTTAGCACATATTCTTTTCAGACTAGCATTATTTTCTTCCTTAGGGTTTACCAAGACTAACCATGTTTTATAATAGAAGTGCATGGAAATACAACTATATTCATAGTATCCATATATACTTTTCCATCTTAGTCTTTTTTTACTAAAAACACTTGGCCTCCAAATCTTATATCAACATAAAAAGCAACACCTACATGGGACATCATGACAGATATAGTAACGAACTTGTATTTTAGCATAGGCATCGCACCATGCTCAAGAATCATCAATTTCATCTCATGATGATATTTACAAAGCCTCACATCCCATAAAAACATGGTATTAAAATAATTCAAGGTGTTAGCTCCATTTTCCATGTCTTTTACTAGGTTAGATAATAGGTAGTACAAAAATATCCACCATAGTCATCATCATGGATCACACCAAATCCATGTTCATCTTGTGGGTCTGCACGCATAGCATAAATTTTGGCATCACATGGTCAAACCTAAAATTCAGACAAACAAAATATTTCCATGAAACATACAAGGCCTTTCTCTCCTATTTAGTTATTCTAGTGATTTATCATGCCCCTTAATGTCATGTTGTTACACTTTCCTTATGAGATTACCCTCTTTATCCCTACAAGCTCTAAGACAATACAATTAATAGAGTATAATGATAACAAAAGTTAGGATAGATTTATTTTCCCTTCTATATAAATAAGTGAGGGTAGCTAGCACGACAATAAGATAATTTCATACAAGTGAAATCCTCCATGTATGATCCTCATTGGGATCAATACCCCTCCTCTTATATGTTGCACGCTTTAAAAAGTTATTATAGAGCTTCCTCTTCCATGGTTTACTATCAATGCGTCCTCATGCATGATGATCGTCCTCTATCTATGAGCCACATGTCAACAATATTATTTTTATTTGATAAATCGATTTTTAACCATACCTAGAAACATTAATAAGCCCCAATTTATATTGGGAATCCAAATTATTTTATTAGATATTTATATTTTCACATTGCATTACATTCACTTCATAAAAATGTATTTTCATAAGGTATCTATATTTGTCAATAGTTATAAATGTAAGAGAAGTTATCGGGGTCAGGGTTCGAGAGTGATACACTTGTCATCCCTACCATATAATATTGGATTCTTTATTATTATTTCTAAAATATGATCATTAATGTAGCTCCATAAATTACATATTAATAATTTACCAAAAATTACAAAATTTTATGCGTTTGAAAAAAGGATCCTTTTGTTGTTATCTTATGTGTGTAATGAATCTCCTAGATTTTCTTAATGGTATATATACAATTTAAAATCTTCACTTGGGTACTCACATATGCCTACCTATGCAAGGTGTCTTCTACAATTTACCCCTATGTCATGTTAATGTGTGACTCGTCTAATGATGATACTATATCACTAAAGTAATATAGTAATATCACAGAGCATCTCCCTCGAGCCACTTTGACCTTAACCTATATGTGGGACCTCACTTGCATATATGGTAGTTGGGTGGGTTTCTTAGGCACTCTCTCTCATTGGGCTCTATTCCTTGGCACATTTTACTCACAAATATCAAAAGAAATTGAGAATTCTCTATAAGTTACACTCTTTAAAGAATTTTTCAATTTCCAACACCTTGTGAAAAATTTGCATTAGCCTCTACTAAAAAAAATCCTAGCTCCAAATATCCTTAATAAATATTTTTTTACCTATGAATTCTTATGAGGGGGGTGCCTCTACTTGTAACTTGATGCTAGGACTCCAACGTAATTGATAGTTTTTCAATTAGAGTGATTTTTTGTATTTATGTCCAATTCCATCTCACATGGGAGCCATTCAGACACATAATGTGAATTTTATATGTGGGCATAAGGAATAGAGAAAGTAAAAAAATTGAGTTTCGTAAGTCTGGAGAGTATGTTTTTTGAAGGCCCATGCAAGAATACTAGGTTTGAAGAATTCTATTGCAACACCAATGTATCACATATGTGAAGTATTTCAAGTAGAATGAAGGGGTAAGTAATTTTATCCCCACATTATTATAATAGGACTAGAATAGGAAAATACAATTAAGGAAGAGATTGCAAATTGGTAGGCCAAATATGATATGGTGGAGGATGAACAATAGGTATTGAACCATCATTTTGAATTAGAGGTGCTTCAATTAGAATACAAACATTAGGTGGTATTCCTAAGACATATATTCTTATGAAAACATATATGATTAATCAAAAAATGTAGAAGGAAAACATCCATATGGGCAAGGTCATTTTTCTATGTGTTATCAAGATCAGGGTAAGGTTAATTCCTCTATAAGAGAACGAAAAAATACATTTATGGTAAAGTTGTCGCCCTATTTAAATTAGGTGTTCCTTAATAAGTATATACTTACACAATGGGAAATGTTATGAGTTAAGTTTCATAGATATTTCCTTCGATTTTACTCGTAATTATGCTATAACCAAAAAGAAAATCCAGTATTAAGTTGTAAGAAAAAAATATTGTAATCAAAGAGCTAGAAATCCAGGGTGACTAAATCCTAAGGAAATATGATTATTCTATTGAAACTTCATAGTGAGTTCACAATCTATGCTCGTATATAGACTAATTATGATTATGATTGAAGTTTGATTATTATTTAGAATGAGGTGTATTTGTGGATATTTGGTAGTTACGTGTGTGTGATTATTGTTCTATCTTAGGTTCCTAGTTTCACTTACTTCACATGATGATCCAGGTGGATATTGGTGGCCGTCACCCTATTGCATTTGGACCCTCACCAACGGTTCTTTCAATTTTTTAGTTTCAGCACAACTTACTATTTTTAGCAGATTTTCGGGTCATGAACTTCTAGAGTCATTTTGAGGTAGTAAACGACATTTTTTTTTGGGAAAAATTCGGAGCAAGATGGAAGTTCCTTTGATGTTTCTTGTTGGAAATATGATGCAGAGTGTTGTCCTTGATGGAAACCTACTTGATAAAGGTGATGACAACCTACTTGATGAAGTTTTCCTTGATGGAAACCTACTTGATGAGTTAAGGGGGAGATTGTTGGCAATATGATGCAATGTGTTGTCCTTGATGGCAACCCACTCGATGAAGTTGTTCTTAATGGAAATTGACTTGTCCTATTTTTTAATGATGTAAATATGATGTCTACAGAGCAGTTCAAAAGTAACAGAGAAAGGAATTCCCTGTAAATGCCAGAGCAATGATGAAAATGGTATGCCACAAAGCATACGCGTGTTTGTTAAGGAGAAGTAGTGTATGCATGCGGAAATTTACGTGACAAGTAGCGTATGCCCATTTTCACTCTAAATTTAGGAAACCAGGGGACATTACCATGGTATTGACCCAAAGTATTGAGCGCTTGATTATCTATTTGATCCCGTCTAGGAATACCATTAGTGGTTGAGTGGTTTTGACTCATGGTATTGACAAAGGCTAAATAAATATAAAGAGAAGAAGATCATAATGTAAGGGTGTGAATGAGTCTGGGTTTTAATGAATACTTCACTCTGAAGTATATCTGCATGGAATGGGTAACAGTTTGCTGATAGATCTGAATTCATAATGCACCTATGAAGAAAATGATGAAGAAGGATCTCTAGATCTGAAATTTCTATGTATTTTCTAGATCTGCTTATGGAATGTTTAGATCTGTGATCTAGCGAATCTTTGCTGAATTAAAGGGTGAGATCTGAGCTATTTATCTGGTCTGAAGAATTCTGCTGCCCTATAATGTCTATAGATCTATACGCAGGTTCGTGGTAGAGAAAGCGCATATATACGCGGGTTGTCTTCAGCAAAAGCAAGTATGGAAGATGAATTCAAATCTAAAATGTGTGCAAATGTATACATAGGTTTGTATTTATTAAAGTGCGTACATACGCAGGCTCAGTGAAGTAAAAGCGCGTATGGAAACTAGGTTTTTGCTGAAGTATGTGAAATGAAATTTTTGATCTGTTTTGCTGCTATCTGTCAATGATGTATTCATACAGATCTGGGTGGTTTGAATAATGATTATGCTGATGAAATATTAATTTGTTGGTTGTTGGTTGATGATTCAATGAAGGAAGAATGACTATATAAATAGTTCTGCATGATTGATAGATTGTCTGAATAGAAATTTGATTTCAGATTTGAACCTGAGTCTAATCTCATTTTGAAAAATCAGTGTTCTCAGAAGTATACGCAGGTTTCTACACATATAAGCGCGTACACACGCAACTTCAGCGAAGAGAAGTAGTGTATGCACTCCTTGTTATGCACATAGGCATACGCAGGTTGGCAAGAAGGGAAGTGCGTATACACAAGGTTTCAGTAAACAGAAGTAGCGTATGATATTTGATTAATGAATTTTCTGGTTTGAGTTTACATCTACATATCTATTCTGAAGTCTGGGTTACCTCTGATATTCTAGCTATAGTGGTCTCACTGTTCTGTTTGAAGTTCTGGGCAAAATGAACGGTTGTGTTGAAGCTGTTTGATCCAGTTTGAAAATTGATGAAATGTGGTCTACAGTGGATCTAAAGAAATTGAAAGATTTCTGCCAATAGAGGCTGGTGATAATATCAGGGGGTAGTAGCTCCCTTCCAAGAGAGGCTGGTAAACGAGAGCAGGGCGTTGTAGCTCCCTTCCAGGAGAGGATGGTAAACAAGAGAAGGTTGTAGCCTTCTGCAGGTGGGTGCCTGCGTGCTGGTATGAGTCTACGCTAGTACATGGTTGTAAGATGTTTTCTTTATAATAAATATTGAAGACTGAGATGACGACAACGGTGGTTTTCTCCCGACTTGGGTTTCCACCTTAAATCCTGGTGTTCATGTGTCTTGCTTATGTGTGATGGTTTATTCTATTTTTACTGCACATGCTTACTGATTAACATCTGATGAATAAATGATGCAATGATTTAAGAATCAAATACATAATAAGAGCTCGAAGCATACGTGAGTTTCCTTAAGGATATCCGCATATATACTCTAGTTTTGTTCTGTAAAGTAGCAGATGGGTTTTGAGAAAAGAAAAGTAAAAATTTTATCAGTTAGCTCTAAATACTGATTCACCCCCCCTCTTAGTATTTTTCCCAACAATTGGTATCAGAGTAGGTCCTTCTGAAAAAGCTTAACCGCTAGAAGGAAGATCAAGCAAGATGAGTAATCAATATGGAACAACATCTATCAAGCCTCCACTCTTTAATGGAAGCAATTTAATCTTCTGGAAAATAAGGATGAGATCCTATCTTCAGTCTATGGGAGTAGATGTATGGGCCATTTTTGAACAAGGATATCAATATCCAGCTGCAGTACCAACAGATCCGACGGAAAAGAAGAATTATGAAACAAATGCAAAGGCAGTCAATGCTTTAACGAGAAGTCTAACTGAATCAAAATTTGTCAAAGTTATGCAGCTTAATATAGCAAAGGAGATATGGGACAAAAGAATTCTAAGTTATGAAGGCGATGCAAAGGTGAAAAGTGCAAAACTTCAAACTCTCAAAATTGAATATGAAAATTTAAAGATGCATAGTGATGAGAATATTGCCAGTTTCTTTTTACATCTTGATGATGTTGTAAATTGTATGAGAAATCTGGGAGAAACAATAACTGAATCTACTTTGGTTGAGAAAATTTTAAGATCGCTAACAGAAAAATTTGAGTCAAAAGTTTCTGCTCTTGAAGAAAAACAGGATCTTCAAAATCTTACTGTGGTGCAACTTCATGGCATACTAACGACATATGAAATGAGAAGAGGAGGACCATCTGAAGTCAAAGAGGCTATCTTCAGAGCTTCTACAAAAGGGAAAGAAGTACAAGAAGCAGAAGTATCAGGATATATCTCAGAAGAAGATGAGGTAAATTTTGTAAAGAAACTCCAACTTGGCACAGGACGATTCAGAGGTAAGCTTCCTTTCAAATGTTTTGAGTGTGGAAAAGTTGGTCATTATGCTACAAAATGTCCTCATAAAGAAACACCTGCAAAAGGGAAGGAAGTAGCAAGAAGGAATAAGAATCAGTTTAACACTAGAAAAAGTTACTATACTCATGATGACAGTGATGGGTTATCTGATAGTGAGGAAGAATGTGAACAAGATCTTAGACTTCTCATGGCATTTTAATCTAGAGAAGAAAAGGATACTTTTGTGGATGCTCTAGAGGACAATGATTTTCTTGAAGAAAAAAATCAACTCAAAATACGCTTAGAATAAAGTAAAATACTTTTAGAAGAAAGGAAAATAACCATAGAAACTCTGGAAAAGCAGTTTGAAGAAGCAAAGAAACATAATGAGAAATTAGAATGTGAAGTGGTAAGTCTAAGAAAAGAATGTGAGAAAGTAAAGACTCTAAATCTTAGATTTGCTAAAGGATCTGAAACCCTAGATGATATTATCAAGGTGCAACGTTCTCCTCTTATAAAGACAGGTCTTGGATATACCGGAGAATCTTCTCAGGCTTCAGCACCAAATTATCTAAAAGCATCTACAGCTGGTTTGCAACATTCTACCACTCAACAAGGGAATAAAGAATCATTACCGGTAAAGCATGATCATCTCATTTCAAAGAACACCAACAGGAATATCTTTCAAAGAAACAACAATCAATAGGTAAATTCAAGTAGAAGATTTCATGATCGCAGAAATTTCTTCTTCAATGGACAATGTTTCTCATGTCACAATTTTGTTCATAAAGTTGTTCAATGTGTTGCATATAAAAGCATCATGACAGGAGAAGCAAGAAAGAAAAGGATTGATATTGAAACAAAGAAGAATACCTATAACAACTTTTCTCCTCTTCTAAATGAAGTTGAATGTGCTTATTGCAATAACATTTTCCATGAAGAATCTGAATGCAGGAGAAAATTTCAGCCAAAAGAGCATGTTCCTTCAAGCTCCAAAGTATGGAAAAAGAAGGAATTGCAGGTTGAAAATTGTGGCATAGCGTTATTTGCAGAAGGTGAAGAAAATCAATGGTACATTGATAGTGGATGCTCAAGACACATGACAGGTGACAAAAACAAAATTCTTGCATATAATGCTCTAGAAAAGGAAAAGAAAGTTACTTTTGGAAATGATACTCCAGCTGTGATTAAGGGAAAAGGGTCTATGTTTCTAAAAGAAAAGGTGAAGGAAAATGATGTCATGTATGTGGATGGATTAAGGCATAACCTATTAAGTGTAAGTCAAATGTGTGATCAAGGAACTGAAGTTGTCTTTAGTTCAAAAGAATGTGTGGTACATGATCTTGATACAGGTAAAACAATTATAAAGGAAAAATAACTCCAAGCAATATGTATGTATTGAAAAAATGCAAAGAACAATGTTACTTGAGTAAATCTTTAGAAAAATAGCTATGGCATAGAAGGTTAGGGCATCTGAGCTTCTCTTAGATCAACAAATCAAGCAGACTTAAAGCAGTTCGGGATCTTCCCAATATTACTCCACCCGAAAATATCATATGAAAATCTTGCCAATTTGGTAAGCAAACTAGAGTACAGTTTAATGCCAAGGAAGGATCATCAAGTAAGCCTCTTGAACTTATTCATACTGACATATGTGGACATATGAGGAAAAAGTCACCACATGGTGAACAATACTATATCTAATTTATTGATGATTTCTCTAGAATGTGTTGGATTGGGTTGCTTAAACACAAAGATGAAGCATTTGAGAATTTTCAGACCTTCAAAGCTCTAGTTGAAAATGAATTAGATCTAAAAATCAAGTGTCTTAGATCTGATCGAGAAGGAGAATATACATCAAATGAATTTCTTGAATTTTGTGAACAACATGGTATAAAAAGACAGTTTTTTGTAGCTGGCACTCCACAATGAAATGGCATAGCAGAAAGAATGAATAGAACAATTCAACAAATGGCTAGAGCTATGCTTGATGATTCTGGAACACCTGACACTTTTTGGGGAGAAGCAGCACATACAGCGGTAAATATTCTTAACAAAGCACATGTTCGGGTAAATAGTGATAAAACTCCATATGAACTCTGGTATGGTAATCCTCCCACTATGAAGCATTTTAGAGTTTTTGGAAGCAGATGTTTTATCAAAAATAATGATAAAAAACTTGGCAAGTTTGAATCTAGAGCAGATGAAGGAATAATTCTTGGTTACTCCTCTAGGAGTAGAGCATATAAATGTTACAATAAAATACTTCGGAAGATTGTTGAATGTATTGATGTTGTTATTGATGAGTCTCCTGCAGCCCCAAAAGAAGAAAAACAAACAACAAATGAAGACGATTGTGACATATGTCCTTCTACATCAAATAGCAATGATATAAATAGTGAACCCAATGAAGAACCTGAAGATGATTTATCTGAAAAAGCTCCATCCAGATATGTTCAAAAGAATCATCCAGAATCTCAAATTTTGGGAAATAAGGGATAAGGTGTACAAACAAGAAGGAATATTGTGGATCTTCTAGCTATCTGGCATTTCTATCCGCTATTGAACCACACAATCTCAATCAAGCTAGCAAAGATGAATTTTGGATTCAAGCCATGAATGAAGAGCTTGATCAAATTGAAAAGAATCACACTTGGGAATTAGTACCAAGACCTCATGACAAAAATGTCATTGGAACTAAATGGATATTCAAAAACAAGTTAAATGAGAATGGGGATGTTATAAGAAATAAAGCTAGACTTGTTTGCAAGGGGTATGTTCAACAAGAAGGTATAGACTTTGAAGAAACCTTTGCTCCTGTAGCCAGACTTGAAGCCATAAGAATGTTTCTTGCTTTTTCAAGCTTCCAACAAATCAAAGTTTATCAAATGGATGTTAAATCTTCCTTTCTCAATGGTGATCTAGAAGAAGAAGTTTATATAGAACAACCAGAAGGATTCATTTTGGGAAATGATGAAAAACTTGTTTGTAGACTTAAAAAGGCTCTATATGGTCTCAAACAAGCTCCAAGGGCATGGTATTATCGTCTTGACAAATATCTTCATCAATAAGGATTTTCAAAGGGGTCTGCTGATAGCAACTTATACACAAAAACTGAAAATGATAAACTATTGATTGTGGTTGTATATGTTGATGATATCATCTTTGGAAGTAATGAAGAGTCTATGAGTCAGAAATTTGCTTCTGTTATGCAGCAATAATTTGAAATGTCTTTACTTGGGGAACTAACATTCTTTCTTGGCTTGCAAGTGCATCAAGCAACAGATGGCATATTCTTATCACAAGAAAAATATCTTAAGAAAATTCTGAAGAAGTATGGCATGGAAGAGTGCAAACCTGTAAGTACACCAATGATAACTGGATGTAATCTCAGTTCTCATGATGATTCTCCCACGGTGAATCAACCAGAATACAGTTCTATGATAGGAAGTCTACTTTATCTCACTGGGACTAGACCAGACATTATGCATGCAGTTGGGATTGTTGGACGATTCCAAGCTAATCCAAAAGAGTCTCATCTTCAGGCTATCAAAAGAATAGTCAAATATCTACAAGGAACTCAAGACTTTGGACTATGGTATCCAAAGAATCCTGATCTCACTCTTCATGCTTACATTGATGCAGATTGGGTTGGAAATGTTAATGATCAGAAAAGCACTAGCGGTGGTGCATTCTATATGGGGCCCCGATTAGTATCTTGGCTCAGCAAGAAGTAAAACTCTATTGCCTTATCTACAGCAGAAGCATAATATGTGGCTGCCACTTCATGTTTCACTCAACTTCTTTGGATGATGCAAACCTTACAAGACTTTCAAATCAAATGTTCACCCCCTATCTACATTATGTGTGATAATACAAGTGCCATTAGTATCTCAAAGAATCATGTTATGCATTCCAAGACCAAGTATATTCCCATCAAGTATCACTCCTTATGTGAACAAGTGCTTGAACAGAAGGTGAAGTTGGAGTATGTTCCCTCCAAAGAACAAGTTGCTGATATATTTACCAAACCTCTACCCAGGGAAGCATTCGAATATCTCAGACAGAAGATCAGATCTACTTAAATACAGAAGATTAAATTGGATACGTGGATTTCCTGAAGGACAGTCATGTATATATGGGAGTTTATACTCATAAATCCGTGTATGGGTGGTTGCTGACAAATTTTTCTGGGTCAGCATTCTTCAGCACTGCTGTGGTGCTGTTGGGTATCTTTGGTGATGTTTCAGCTCTCATATTTCTGTTTCATTCTCCGATATTTGATGAAGATGCCTTGATGATTTGTTGTTGAAAGTGTTAAGGTTGCACAAGCTAAGGGGGAGCATTGGACAGGTGGAAAGAATGCATTATTGGCATTATGATGGTTCTGAAATATGATCTCTCTCTTGAGGTATTTTTGGTATTGGTCATAAAAAGTCATATCTGTAATTTGATGAAAAGGTCATGTTGAGACCCATGATGTAAATTTTTATATTCAATCATGAGGACTTGTTCAAATTTTTAAAACCCACTTGGTTGGGTAGTTGAGTCAAAATGTGTAAACCCGCTTGGTTGGGTACTTGAGTCACATATGTAAATCCACTTGGTTGGATCATTGATGTAAGTCTGAAGTCCTTGGTGATAGGAAAGGTCATAGAGTCATGTACTTCATTGAAAAATATGTTTGAAGATTCAGCGTGAACTCACGGGGAGCATGATAACTTCAGTGCACATCAGATCTACAGAGCTCTTCTTTCTACATGAGAAGAAAAACCCTGTTTTGGTTTTGATCCGCTCTTTGCCCTTGATGTCAAAGGGGGAGAGTAATGGTGTTTGAATAATGGTTATAATCAATACATCTATCTGTTTATGGTGATCAAACACCATCATGGTTGCCATCAAGTCCAAAGGGGGATATTGTTGGCAATATGATGTAGAGTGTTGTCCTTGATGGCAACCTACTTGATAAAGGTGATGACAACCTAGTTGATGAAGTTGTCCTTGATGGAAACCTACTTGATGAGTTAAGGGGGAGATTTTTGGAAATATGATGCAATGTGTTGTCCTTGATGGAAACCCACTTGATGAAGTTGTTATTAATTGAAAATGACTTGTCCTATTTGTTAATGATGTAAATCTGATGTCTACAGAGCAGTTCAAAAGTAACAGAGAAAGGAATTCCCTGTAAATGCCAGAGCAATGATGAAAATGGTATGCCACAAAGAATACGTGGGTTTTTTAAGGAGAAGTAGCGTATGCACGTGGAAATGTACGTGACAAGGAGCATATGCCCATTTGTGCTCTAAATTTAGGAAACTAGGGGACATTACCATGGTATTGACCCAAAGTATTGAGCACTTGATTATCTATTTGATCCCGTCCAGGAATACCATCAGCGGTTGAGTGGTTTTGACTCATGGTATTGACAAAGGCTAAATCTATATAAAGAGAAGAAGATCATAGTGCAAGGGTGTGAATGAGTATGGGTTTTAATCAATAATTCACTCTCAGGTATATCTGCATGGAATGGGTAACAGTTTGCTGATAGATCTGAATTCATAATGCAACTATGAAGAAAATGATGAAGAGGGATCTCTAGATCTGAAATGTCTATGTATTTTCTAGATCTGTTTATGGAATGTTTAGATCTGTGATCTAGTGAATCTTTGCTGAAGTAAAGGGTGAGATCTAAGCTGTTTATCTGGTCTGAAGAATTGCTCTGCCCTATAATGTCTATATATCTATAAGTAGGTTTGTGGCAGAGAAAGCGCGTATATACGCGGGTTGTATTCAACAAAAGCACGTATGAAAGATGAATTCAACTCTAAAATGTGTGCAGATGTATATGTAGGTTTGTCTTTATTAAAGTGCGTACATATGCAGGCTAAGTGAAGTAAAAGCGCGTATGGAATCTAGGTTTTTGCTAAAGTTTGTGAAATGAAAGGTTTGATCTGTTTTGCTGCTATCTGTCAATGATGTATTCATATAGATCTGGGTTGTCTGAATAATGATTATGTTGATGAAAGATCAAGTTGTTGGTTGTTGGTTGATGATCCAATGAAGGAAGAATGACTGTCTAAACATTTCTGCACGATTGATAGATTGTCTGAACAGAAATCTGATTTCAGATCTGAACCCAAGTATGATCTCATTCTAAAAAATCAGTGTTCTCAGAAGTATACATAGGGTTCTACACATATAAGTGCATACACACGCTACTTCAGTGAAGAGAAGTAGCGTATGCACTCCTTGTTATGCACAGAGGCATACACAGGTTGGTAAGAAGGGAAGCGCGTATACACATGGTTTCAGTAAACAGAAGTAGCATATGATATTTTATTAATGAATGTTCTAGGTTGAGTTTAAATCTGCATATCTATTCTGAATTCTGGGTTGTCTCTGATATTCTGGCTATAGTGGTCTCACTGTTCTGTTTGAAGTTCTGGGAAAAATGAAGGGTTGTGTTGAAGTTGTTTGATCCAGTTTGAAAAATAATGAAACATGGTCTGCAGTGGATCTGAGGAAAGTGGAAGCTTTCTGCCAATAGAGGCTGGTGCTAATATCAGGGGGTAGTAGCTCCCTTCCAGGAGAGGCTGGTAAACGAGAGCAGGGGGTTGTAGCTCCCTTCCAGGAGAGGCTGGTAAACAAGAGAAGGTTGTAGCCTTCTGCAGGTGGGTGCCTGTGTGCTAGTATGAGTCTGCAGCAGTACATGGTTGTAAGATGTTTTCTTTATAATAAATATTGAAGACTGAGACGATGGCAGTGGTGGTTTTCTCCCAACTTGGGTTTCCACCTTAAATCCTGGTATTCATGTGTGTTGATTATGTGTGATGGTTTATTCTGTTTTGACTGCACATGCTTACTGATTAACATTTGATGAATAAATGATGCAATGATTTAAGAATCAAATACATAATAAGAGCTCTGAGCATACGTGAGTTTCATTGAGGATATTCGCGTATATATGCTAGTTTTGTTCTGTAAAGTAGCATATGGGTTTTGAGAAAAGAAAAGTAAAAATTTTATCAGTTAGCTCTAAATACTGATTCACCCCCCCTCTCAGTATTTTTCCCAACATTTCTCACATCAAAAGTTGTATTCCTTGGATAGATCTTTCTATTGAGGTATTGTGTGCATCAGAAAGAGATCGTATGACAAAGTTACATCCCCGAGAAGATTGATGTACCAATTTACTGAGAAGGGGACCATAGTTTTGGTGCTTCATCTCGTAGGGTTAGGTTTTTGGATGTTTATGGCTTTCCATTATTTCTCAATAATAAATAGGCCCTCAAGCATCATTATAACACAGATCTGAGGGTTGTAGCCACCACATCTCTTCTCAGAAATCAGCTACCAGTGCCCTAGCTAGTTTATTTCCATCTTTTTTGCAAGCATATTTCAATTATTTGTTATTAATGAAATGAAGTTTTATTTCTGCTACATATATGCTTTTATGTGTATTTATGTATTTCATTATGTTCCTACATAAATCTAGATTAGTGGTATCAGAGTGGTTTTCTCTTTCTCTATTTTTATTTGCATGTCCCCAATGAGGTCAGGGTATAAGGAGTTAGTGCTCGATTTGGTTGAACCCTTCCAAGATCATCCTCACAAACCCTGATGAAATCCTATGGCGAAAGAAAAGAAAAACGAGGGAGCGGCAGATCCTATCAAAATATTGCTCAAGGAGGCACTGGAGCAATAGAGGAACAAAATGATGGATAAATTTGTTGATATCCTTCAATGACTTCCCACTAGCGGCGCATATACATCCTACAGCCACTCTGGAGGTGTTACTCCTTTCAAGGTACAAGTCAACTCTAACATTCTTGTATTAGAAGGCCAGATAGACACAGATGTTGTAGATAGATGGTTGAATTTTTTGAAATGGTATTTCTCGGTCCATGATTTCTCTGACCGAGAAAATATTACTTTTTCACTCCACAAATCCACCCCCCATGTCAAATACTAGTGGGAAACCTATTGTGAGAAAAAGGATGGTAGGGAACCCTCTCTGTTCTCATCCACACCCACTTGGAATTCATTCTGAGATGGCATCAAGGAACAATATTACCCTGTGGGGAGCTACAATTACAAGTACATCCAATGGACCATGTTGCAGAAGCAAAGGGATCAAGATGTCCACAAACTGATGAATATGTTCCATACCCTGTGCACAAAGTTGGGTATTAATGATTCAGAGAGACGTTTTGTGCTCAAGTATCACATTTTTTTGCATAGATACATTCAAAAGGAAATGGATTTATTTAACATTACCTCGCTTGGCATGACATATCGTTATGCCACCAAGATCCAACGGAAATTTAAGGCGAATCCAAAGTAAAGGAAAAGGTGTTCCAAAACTACAGAAAAAGGGGCAAAGGCCAAGCTGGGTGACTCAAAAAAACACCACAAAACCAAATAATGACACAGGGAAGTGGTGTTAATTTCATAACAGACCCATTGACAACACAAATGAGTGTTGAGCCAAACAGTCGGTGGTGGACGAACAGAAGGCACCCAAATCAGATGCATGTTCTAAACTTGAGTTAGAACTAGACAAAGGCGATGAAAAATCAAAGCAGATCATTGATGTGGATCCCAATGCCATTTTTACCACCAATAAGCTCTAGAGGGAGGACCCATAGGATCCAGAGGAGGGGGAGTTCCTCTTTCATTCGTAGATGTGAGTGAAGGGCTCTCCACTACAGTTCCTTATCGATAGTGGAAGCCAAAATAATCTCATTTTAGCTGAGGTCATGAAGCGGCTCGGCCTAATGACCATAGCACACCCACAACCATACACCATCGGATGGTTTCACCAAGGAAGAGCTCTTCACATCCTCTAGCAGTGTCGCCTTTAGTACAACATTAAGGCATTCATGGATGTGGTACTATGTGATGTTGCTCCTCTTGATGTGTCTAATGTATTAATGGGCCAACCATTCTTATGGAAGTGACATGTTGTGTATGAGTCTAGAACTCATGCTTTTGTTATTACTTTGGGAAATAAATTGTACAAGATAATGAAGGTAGTACCGCATCCTGCCATCTCTTTGACTACTGAAAAACAACGCAGTAAGATTGTTTCCCATACCATAAAATTTATTTTCATTACTATTCGCCCATAAGACAAGAAGAATATTGTGGCCACGGCCTCAAAACAGGGCTCCCCTCCATGGAAGCAACAGATAGATAAAGTCATGGAGGAATACAAGGACATTTTCTCTCCACCCACAAAGGTTTCTCTATAATGTCAAGTCAAGCACTCCATTAAGCGAACCCCATGTGTGTCGCGTGATGGTGTCATACCTCATGCAACCACATAGACTGAATCCACACATGTACTATATGAGGCCAATAAAGCAACCAAAATTATTTAATGCATCCAACACGTCCGCCAACAGGTTCGTGTCATCTTCGACAAATCCAATATCAAGTTCTGCAAAATTTTCCTCATCCCATGGAGGAACTCAATGCAGTAGGGACCATTGCTTCCTAAGGGGGGAGGAATGATCCAGGTGGATATTTGTGGTCACCCACCTATTCCATTTGGACCCCCAACATCGGTTCTTTTATTTTTTCAATTTCAGCACAACTTATTATTTTTAGCAATTTTTCAGGTCCTGAACTTCCGGAGCCATTTGGAGGTCCGAAACGATGTTTTTTTGAAAAACCAAGAGTGACATGGGTGTTTCTTTAAAATTCATGACATAAAAAGTTGTAGTCCTCGGTTAGATATTTTTAACTAGGTATTATGCGCATCAAACAAATATCGTATGCCAAAGTTACGTCCATGGGAAGATTGATGTACCAATTTACCCAAATGGGGCCCATAGTTTTGGCGCTTCATCTCCTAGGGTTATGTTTTTGGATGTTTATAATTTTCCATTATTTCTCAATAAAAAATAGGCCCTCGAGCCTCATTGTAAAATATTTTAGAGGCTTCTAGTCACTACATATCTTCTCAGAGATAAGCTACCAATGCCTTGGCTATTTTATTTCCATTCTATGTGTAAGCATATTTCAGTTATTTCTTATTAACGAAATGAAGTTTTACTTATGATCCATCTCTTATTTTATGTGTATTTCTATGTTTCGTTGTGTTCTTGCATAAATCTAGATCTGTGGTATCAGAGCGGTCTACTCTTTCTCTGTTTTTATTCTCATGTCCCCAATGAGGTCAGGATATAACAAGTTAGGGCTCGATCTAGTTGAACCCTTGCAAGATCAGCCTCAAAAAATGTAAAGACCTCTCATGGCACAAGAAAAGAAAGACGAGGGAGCAGGAGATATTATCAAAATATTTCTCGAGGAGGAATTGAAGAAACAAAGGAATGTAATGATGGATAAATTTTCCCAGATCCTTCAACAGCTACCCGCCGGTGGCACATCTACATCCTACAACTAGTAAAGAGGCAGCATTCCTTTGAAGGTACAAGTCAACTTTGACATTCATGTATTTAATGGCCAAATAAATGAAGATGACGTTGATAGATGGTTGAATTTGCTGGAAGGGTATTTCTTAGTCCATGATTTCTCTGACCAAGAAAAGAATACTTTTCCACTCCTAAAAGCCACCCCCCCATGTCAAATACTGGTGGGAAACCTACTATGAGAAAAAGGATGGGAGGGAACCCTTTCTACTCTCGGTTGCACCCACTTTGAATTTTTTTTGAGATGGCATCAAGGAACGTTATTGCCCTGTGGGGAGCTATTAGGAAAAGTACATCCAATGGATGATGTTGGGGCAATAGAGGGATCAAGATGTCCAGAAACTGATGAATCTGTTCCATATCCTATGCACCAAGTTGAGTATTAAATATTCAGAGAGACATTTGGTGCTCAAGTATCACAACTATTTGCATAGATACATTCAGGAGGAAATGGAGTTCCTTGAAATTACTTCACTTGGCACGGCATATCACTATGACGCCAATATCAAGCAGAAATTCAAGTAGAAGAAGAGATACTTTGGATCAGCAAATCTGAAGCCAGTGAAATGCGCTCCATAAACACAGAAAAATGGGAAAATCCAAAGCAGGGTGACTCATAACAACAACATAAATCTAAATCACGACACGCGTAAGTGGTTTGAATTTCATAACAACCCCACTCACAATAGAAATAAGTGACGGGCTAGACAGTCGATGCTAGCCGAACTGAAGGCACCTAAATCAGATGTTTGCTCTGATCCTGAGTTAGAACTAGACAAGGGCAATGAAAAATGGAAGAATATCATTGATGTGGATCCTAGTGCTATTTTTTCCACCACCAAGCTCCAGAGGGAGGACCCAGAGGATCTAGAGGATGGGGAGCGCCTCTTCCATTCATATATGTGGGCGAAGGGTTCTCCACCACAATTCCTTATCGATAGCTAAAGCCAAAATAATCTAATTTCATTGGAGGTCATGAAGCAGCTAGGCCAATCGACCATGGCACACCCATAGCCATATAACATCAGGTGGCTTCACCAAGGAAGAGATATCCACATTCGCTAGCAGTTTTTCCTTCCGTACAACATCAAGCCATTCATAGATGAGGTAAGGTGTGATGTTTCTCCTCTTGATGTCTATGATGTATTATTGGGCCAACCATAGTTATGGAAGCGACATGTTGTGTATGGGTCGGGGCCTCATGCTTTTGGTATTACTTTGGGAAGTAAATTTTACAGGAAACTGGAGGTAGTATCACCTCCTCCCATATCTTTGACTACTGCAAAACGACACAGTAAGATTGTTTCCAAAAAAAGAAAAATATTTTCATTACTATTCACCCATAATACAAGAAGAATATTATGGCCACAACCTTGAAATAGGGCTCTCCTGTATCACAACAATAGCTGTACAAATTCTTGGAGGAATACAAGGACATTTTATCCTCATGCACAGAGGTTCCTCTACACTGTCAGGTCAAGCACTCCATTGATATGACCCCAGGTGCGTCACTGCCTGATGTTTCCATACCTCATGCAACCACACACACAAAATCCACACATTTAATTTCTAAGGCTAATAAAGCAACCAAATTTATTGAATGCTTCCAATGCATCCGCCAGAAGGTCTATGACTTCTTCGAGAAATCCAATACCAAGTTCAGC
This sequence comes from Pinus albicaulis, assembly GCA_034641835.2. Classification (NCBI taxonomy): domain Eukaryota; kingdom Viridiplantae; phylum Streptophyta; class Pinopsida; order Pinales; family Pinaceae; genus Pinus; species Pinus albicaulis. The sequence continues at coordinate 404,191 of JAXQQM020058333.1, read as the reverse complement.
AAAATTTGCCTCATCCCATGGAGAAACTCAATGTAATGGGGAGCATTTCTTCCTAAGGGGGAAGGAATGATCCAAGTGGATATTGGTGGCCACCCACCTATTCCATTCGGCCCCTCACCATCAGTTCTTTTAGTTTTTCAGTTTCAATACAACTTACTATTTTTAGCCATTTTTCGGGTCGTGAACTTCCGGAGCCATTTTGAGGCCCTAAACGATTTTTTTTTTGGAACAAATGGGAGCAAAATTGGAGTTCCATCAATATTTATCACATCAAAATTTGTAGTGCTAGGATATATCTTTATAATGAGGTATTATGCGCATCAAGCGGAGATCATATGCCAATGTTACATCCCTGGGAAGATTGATGTACCAATTTACCCTAACGGGGCCCATAATTTTGGCGCTTCATCTCGTAGGGTTATTTCTTTGGATTTTTATGGCTTTCCATTGTTTCTCAAAAATCAATAGGCCCTCGAGCCTCATTGTAACATAGTTCAGAGGCCTATAGTCGCCACATCTCTTCTTAGAGATAAGCTACCAATGCCTTATCTAGCTTATTTCCATTCTGTGTGTAAGCATATTTACGTTATTTTTTATTAGTGAAACTAAGTTTTATTTCTGTTGAATATTTTCTTTTATTTTTATTTATGTATTTTATTGTGTTCCTACATAAATCTGAATCACATGATATTTTCAATTTTATTTTATCAACAGAAGGAGCTATTGAAAATTTTTACTATAACCAGGAGAGTGTGTGAATTGGATAAGGTTCCCTTTGGGACTAACTAACTATATTCACTATTTTCATTCTAGAAAGAAAATGCATGAACTGATGAGAATATTTAGATAAGCCTGAAAATTGGAGGTAAGGACAAAATGGCTATTAAATTTAACACATTTTGAAAAAAAAGGTAAACAAAGATTTCAAAAAGTTTAGAATTTGGAGGTGCCAGTTTAGTAGTTGATCTTACTATGTTGCTTCAAAATTATAGAATATTTACTTTCATTATCCAAAAAATAAAATATGGAAACCTCATCCCTACAATACTATTGTTGGGATTCATTATTAAAGACCTAAGTTAGGATAAAATAGAGTCATTCTAGTCAAGTTACTTTTGAGGGGATGAAATCGTGGAAGATTGTCTTATACAAGTAGTTCATAATGTTGTGAAGGAGAAAAAAAACACCACACACATGAAACTAAAATGTAAAAATATGAAAAGGTAGTGGAAGTTTGATAAGGTGGTAAGCGAGTGCAAAGATGGATCATTGAGAATACCAAAACCTTGTTGCATACAAGGAATGGTTCAGATAAAATTGTTGTGAACCTACTAATATAAATTGATATACTCTGCAAAGAATATATATACGAGGGTGCTCCAAATACATAGGAGAAAATGATAATTAAGTATAGGATACAATGTATCATTATGGACGAGAGTTTATCTAGCATAAAATTATATATATATATATATATATATATATATATATATATATATATATATATATATATATATATATATATATATATATACATATATATATATATATATAGTTCTCGATGGATAAATTCTTAGATAAAAGGATATACCTAATTAAATGGATGACAATATGTGCCACAAACATATATTTATCTGATGTAAATGATGGAAAGAAATAGAATATTGATTTAACAATACTAGAATTTCAGTTAAGATCAATGAATACAAGGCATGGATGTTGAATGGAATTAATTCCTTTTAGAAAAGAAATATGGAGAGTCGAGGTTATTCCTATCATTAAGCATATTCGACATACTTTTTTGTAAGAAATAAAGAAAAATTAAAAAGCTACGTAATATCCTACCCATGCATGTAGGTAATAAAAAGATATGTTCTCAAAAAAAAATAAGATATATTGAATATATCCCTTATACTCTAATAGACATATGGTAGTAATGAAAAATGCAAGATAGAATTGCCATTATAATATTAGTGCAAGAAATTATATAGGTGTAGGGTGATCAAGACTTTTTCCAAAATGAAAGAGTATAAAAAGGACTAAGGTAAGAAACTACATAAAATGAAACAGAGTAGGAGAAACAGAACTCGATACACTACCGTTATAAAAGTATGGGAAGTCATAGGGTAGTTAATAATATAATATTAATAAAAAATAATGTGAAGATTTTTTAATGAGGTGTTCAATTAAATTAAAATACCACAAAGAAAAAAAATATTAAACATTCTAGAATAATTTATGGTTGTTTGTGTTACAATTTATATATGTGGGAAGCTCAGACCACTCCTAGATAAATGATCTGTATGATATCTTAATGAAAAATTATTTGAGGTTTTACAAATTACCAGTGTTTAAATTGAGTTTCTGAGAGTTTTTATGTTAATTTTTAAACACACAAAGCATCTAAATAAACTTTGAAATATGCAGAAACAATAGACAAATGCACCATAATAATAACCACAACACAACAAATGATGAATGAGTTCAACCCCCTTGGGCTACATCTCCTTCGTCCCTAGTTTTCCTGCTAAGTGCACCACAATTTCCCCAAAATCCGGCCTTGTTCTACAATTTTTCCCTTATTTTGGCTATCTGAGCAACATTTTTTGGGAATTCCGGGTGAAATTGTCAGACAATTAATTTTTCCACTAACACCTAAAATTTGAGCTATTAAACATAACACATTGGCGTAAAAAAATATTTTATTTAATATAAAAATATTCGGTAGGTTACCTAAATATTGGCGGTGTCACATGGGCCAATTGTTCTGTCAAATTTTGTGCAGTTCAAACCTTTGGTGATTGTTTTACCCGTCGGTTACATGTTCACATGAACGGTCATGGTGGCGATTTTGTGTTAATGTTGTAGTGGGGCAATGAAGGCCTTCGCCTCTGCCTCTAGTTCCCAGCAGTGGTCATGTGCGCATAACATATGGGGGGGGTCGGGGCTAAGCCCTAGCCCCTTCCCCGTAAAATCTACCATGTAACATTTAGATAGAGTTTTAGACAATTATTTAAGCAAGGAACAAATGGTAGTCCACTGGTAAGGCTTGGCGTTGTTACAAAGGAGGTCACCATGTTTTATCTTGCAAAGTTTTGTTTGGCCTTAAACCAATTTCGGGTGACCTCCCGTGTTGCCACATGGAGGCCCCTGGTTGGGCCACAAGGTAGTATGTGGTTTTCCATCATTTTAGCCAATCAAACTTGCCCAAACTAGAACCCAATGAAACTTTGAAAAGTGGTGAAGTGTGATAGGATAAAAAAAATTAACTTTCAACCAACTAGAAGAAGCCACATGGTAGCGTGCCACTGGCCCAAAGTTTTTCCTTGTCACCAATCATCTTTAAAAAAATTGCCTATTTCGGAAAATGAACCGAACATGTTTCTGGGAGCATACGGTGTCGTTTTCTATTAAATGAGGTGCATTGGATTTAGAATAATGATCTATACAGATTCATTCAGGTTGCACACAATTCCAAAAACTTTCATTTTTTAGCATAATTTTGAGCACATACTCACACCTCCTCGTTGGAATATTTTGGACCCCAAAATTTCTTTCATTACTAAACATGTGGATGAGGGTATAGTCCCCTCACCCTTCTAGTCTCAATCCATTGGAATTGTCCTGAATTCAAAAATTTGAGATTTTCATGAAAACTGATGCTTTTCCTTCATTCTAGAGACCCTTTCTTGTTGTTTTAGATACCATCTTGCTGCAATTTCCCAGAAAGTTGTAGAACAAAAAACTATTCTTGAAGAAAAAAAAATGTTCCCTCCTTGGTCATTAATCAGAGGAAACTTAAACAACTTGAATTTCATCTCACCTTGGACACTTTCGATGTGAAGATGTTTATGTTGTCTTTACTTGTACTTCACTCGAATCTTGATCAAATGTGATCGTCATCGCCATGCAACATCCCATTTCAAAGAAAACACATTGTGAAACTCATAAGAATAAATTCTGAACCCAATTCCTTCTCTGTCAAATTTCTTTGATGCTTACTGTTCGATGTTTTCACTCTCTTGCACTAGCATCTTATTCGCATCACTAATCAACAATGATGCATGCTTCTGCAATTCTACCATATATTGTTGACCTCTTTTTAGAGGAAACATGTTAGACTCCCAAAACAGCTTATTGTAACCATTAACAACCTCAATGAAATCATAATTTTCATTCGATTCATCTCCTTGAAAGACCACATTCAAAACACCTTGATGCTTTAACATTAACAAAGAAATTTTTTGACTAACATTCACAACTCTCTTCATTTGACCAACATGCATAAGAGACAAACTCACCTTCTTACTATGCTCTCTAACAATATACACAATCCCATTCTTGAACACATAATACTTATTCTTATGGCGCTGAAATATTTCTCTCCTATCATAACCATATGGGCTACCCAAAACAATACCAGAAATATTAAGTAGAACAAAATCAAGTTCAACTTCATCAAGAAAGTTTGTAGTGATTGAAAACCTTAGAATGCACTTCGTCATCACCTGTAAATTTTCATTCTTACATATCCAAGCTAAAGGATAAGGTCTTGGATGAGTAATGGTTTATAAATTCAACCTCTTGATTAAATCTTCGGAAATAAGGTTTTCTTGTGAACCACTATCAAATATGTTGTGAATCTTGGTATGCTTCGAAATAAATCTAACTTGGAAAAGTTTAATTCTTGTTTCATCATCTTGAGTACTAATTTTACAACTTGAAGAACAAGTGCTTGCAATGTCCTTACCTTTAAAACCCATTGAAACGATATTTATTTCATGTCTGGAATGAGAACCTAAATCATGTGTTATTATTGCATTTGTCTTCTCTGTCTCCTTGTTTTTAAGCTTGTTGGGTCTCATCTCTTGATGAATTTTATAGCAATGATCTTCATCATGCCCATATTTGGAAAAAAAATTGCAAGTCAATTTTTCTTTCTCTATCTTGATGGAAGCATTCTTCTTACCTTTACCCTTGAACTTACCCTTTCCTTTCTCTTCAAACTCAAAGGTATCCTCACTTTCCTCCTCTAAAACATTTTTCCCTCTTTCCTCTAGATGTGTGGCCTATACACATACTTCAGCTAAATTTGAAGGATTAAACATGAGAATACTATGTCTTAGGTAACTTTTCAAAACTCCAATATACTTCAAAAAAGTTTCTTGAGATGTAAAATTTACACCCAAAGTAATTTCTCTTGTCCTAAAATCTTGAGTATAGCTTTGCAAACTTTTTCCTTTACCTTGCCTAAAGTTTTTCCAGTCCATTATAGTCTTTTGCATGTATGATGATGGATAAAATTGTCTCCTTAAAGCAACAACAAAATAATTCCAAGAGGTTAAGACCTTACAATGTTTCTTCATGTCCTCTTGAGTTTATCCTTCCCACCAAATAAGAGCTGCACTTTCCAACTTTAGGGAAGCAAGCTGAATCTTGGTGTCTCATCCTTGATAATTTCTATCCTATAGTACACTTCAAGTTGACGTACCCAATTTTCTAATCTTTCAACATCTACCTCTCCATCATACATAGGAAAATCAAACTTAATTTCAAGCTTCAAAAATGGAGTTTTACCACGAATTTTAGGATATTTTGTAGGTGTTTTTGAATGGCTTGATGTGGAAGAAGATGATGGTGAAGATGACGATGAGGATTGTGGTGTCAAAGGGTGTTTTTCCCCATTCCGATTACCTTTTGGAGACTTGTATCCATCTCCTCCTTCTCCTTTTGAAAAATTATCTCCCTTTGGAGAATTGGAGCTCTCACCTTGTATCCTTGTGCTTCTCTCCTCATAGAGAGCTTTCACCATTCTTTTCATATCAAAAAATTATTTCCTAAAGGATTTCTCATCCTCTGACATATTTTTAAGCTCTCCTTCATGTGACATACTTGTTGAATCTTCAACTGCAATTTGAGGAAGAATTTGTGGTGGAGGTTGTGCCGAACTTGCTCTCCTTCTCCTTGACCTAACCTGAGGACTTGAAACCACAATTTTTCATTCTCCTCTCTTGAGTTTCAACCTTGTAAGCATAACATAAACTTTCAAACAATTAAATCCTCATAGTAGCAAAGAAATCCAAAGCTCTGATACCAAACTTGATCTATATGAGATCTTAATGATAACGTGCTTGATGATTTGCAAATTACAAGTGTTTAAATTAAGTTTTTGAGAACTTTTATTTTAAATTTTAAACACATAAATCATGTAAATAAACTCTGAAATATATAAATCAACAACCAAATGCACCATAATAATAACCACAACACAACAAATGATGAATGTGTTCACCCCTCCTTGGTTACGTTTCCTTGCTCCAGCTTCCAATGACTTCGAACTCTTTCATTATGCTCAAAATAGTGATTATATACATTTACAATGTTGAAATGGCTTCAAGACCTATTCCATCAACTTCAGAATACCCAAAAATGCCTGCCTATCCTTTTTCTACGCCGAAATTGGTCAAATCTTGAAGAAGTTATGAGCCTCCCTTTTTTGCCCTGCTAACCACACCACAATTCCCCAAAATCCTGACTGGTCCTACAATTTCGCCCTTATTTCAGCTAACTGAGCAACAAATTTTCAGAATTTTAGGCAATATTGTGGGAAAAATGGGGTTATGTGGGAAACCATCATAAACCAAATAGGGGAACACCAACATTTTAAATGGTGGCTGAATACTAATTCATATCATTATGAATAAAAGGATGTTTCATAACTGAGACATAAATATTAGCAGATACATGCTTTATTTAAAATAAATAAATAAACAAGATTAACCCTACCAATTCATAAATAATTCATTTAACAAAAGAAAATAGGAGTTATAATTGAATAACAATAATCGAAACAGTAATAATAATTAATAGTGTTCACAACATATACGAAATAAATTAAGTCTATTTTAAAAAATTTGACCATGATCTCAAACTGGGAAAGAAATCCTCACAAAAAATTACTAATGCTCATCAGTATAAACTTTCATATAACAAATCAATCAACATTCCAAAAATACCATGCATAAAATGAGCCTACACATTTGTTTCACATCGAAATGATTATAATATCTTATGAGAGAATATTAAGCAATAAGAATAGAGAAACAATAATGTCATTCAAATTTTAAAGGAACATAAAATACAGTCACTAGAAAATAGCTAAGGATGACCCCTTTAATTAAACATAATCTAAAGAAATTACAAAGTTAGGTACATTGATTCTTCTCAAGAACTAAGGTCATTGTGGTGGAAGTAGTATTCTTTGAAAAATATAATTTATACATCTAACATTTAGTACTTCCTTATTTAACCGAGTAACAAGTTGTGGGAGGAGCCGAGGTAAAGACTAACAAAATTAGGACTGAAATATTAAAACCTTTTGGAAAAGAAAAATTATAACCCTAGTTAGTGTGTAATATAAATCATGTCATCCATGGCTTGGAAATCCTCAGAGTGTGAGAAATGTTGAGAACATGTAGCAAACCAACAAACATAACACAATGGAATCGTGGTCAAGAAGGAACCTAGAAAAATTTGGATGAAGGTTTAGCATAGGGTTTCAAAGAGGAATTGGGAGGATGTTGTACCTACAGCCACACAGGAAAACTCAAGTCCACATTTATGTTTCATGATGAGATAAATTCATAATAAAATTCAAGGATATGGAAAGGAAAGTTGAATGTTTACCTGAAAAAACCATTTCCATTTCCAGTCATCATGTCCCTAGGTAGTCCGTGTAGAAAAAATGGTTTTCCTCACCTAGCAAGGGGATAAATTTGTAAGTTCCAAGAATTATCCCTTTCGATTAAGGGAATCGCACCCGGAGAGAACCAAAAACCAATTAAATATATGACTAGAGTAAAAATGGAGGCAACATGTGAAAATTAAAGGTAAAAATAGAACCTGCATAAAACCACAAGGGTAGTTGATATATGGAAGTTGTAAAACGATCGAAGGACTATTGTTGGCATAGTTTTCCTTACAGTAGTTGCAGAGACCAAATTCTTAGGGAATCAAAGCTGGAATGAGTGGTGGGATTCCATGGTACGTTGGTTAGTTACTTGACAACCACCCACATCCACCTCCACCATTTGATCAAACCGTAGGTACTTGCACCATATATTTTTCCCACATCTCTAGACAGGAACTAATATACCAAGTGGCAAGAAACCAAAGGAGTCTCCATAAAGTTCACATTGGTGCCATCAATTTCTATGACATGTTAACTAAGTGCATGTTGGTTATAATAACTAATAATTGTTCTAAATGTAGTTCAACATAGCCATAGAGTTTTATTTTATTTTCCAAGGTAAATTAGATGTATTTTTTAATATTATCATATTAAATAAATATACCACTAATAATATGCCAATTTATGAAATTGTAGATTAAAAAAAAAATGGCTGAGATATGTTACAGGTGGTATCAGAGCTAAGTTCCAGTACTATGGCCTAATTGGGTGATCTATAGAATAATAAAAATTGTTCATGTGTACAAAAAGGAGGAATTACGAGGAGACGAGGTGGAAGTAAAACCCCCATACAACCATCAATATTAGCAAGATGAGAATCATTTAATAAAAACCCATAAATGTGGTTCCAATTAGTAGAAGAAACTCGAAATACAAGTGCTACGTTATTTGACAAAGCCCAAAAATTGAAAAATATGAGATGGAAAAATTAAGAGCTGCTAATGAAAGGTTGATAACCCAGTGTTTGAAGGTTATAAAGAAGATAATGAGGAATAATATGGCAATGTTTCGACTCATAAGGATCTAAGAGACATAAAAGTGAACTAGAGGGAGGATTCAATAAAATCAAACCCCCTATATTTAATGGTGAGGCAGAAGAAGATGTTGAAGTGTGGTTGATCAATATGAATAAATATTTCTAGATTTATGAATATGATAACAACTTGGAGTATCTATTTGACATCTGTTAATTGCAGGGAAAAGACACCTTATGGTGGGAAGATAAAAAATAATACTAAGCATTAATGAGCAAGAAGTAACATGGGAAACCTTCCAAGGACATTTCAAAGACAAATATTTAACAATATGATTTTATGATGGAAAAAAAAGAAGAGTTCAAGGATTATCTGATTATCAATGTTAGTTTTGTTGTTCTAATTTCTTTTTCATATTTAAAATTTATTTACTGATCTTATGTGTGTTGTATATATGTTTCCTTGTTTCTTATGTGTGTCAAATAGGTAGATTAACTGATTTTTATGAGTGAATTCAAGAGCATAAATTATTTAAATCAAATGCTAAACAACAAAAACTAAATGCACAGTAAACCATCACAATTGATCCATCAACATAGAGTTTTGATGAAGGAGTTCAACCCTCCTAGGTTACATCTCTTGGTTCCAACTTCCATGGCTTGGGCCTCTGTATTAGCACAATAGTGAAAATAATTCTATTTACATGCATAAAACTCTCCTGAAACATACTCCAATGAGTTCATAATGTCGAAATCTATCAAAAATGACTATTTATTCACTCCATTTGCCCTTCAACTGATCTAGACATGGCCTTCCTTCCTACTGGCCCTAGGCTTCAATTTTCTTGAAAGTGACAAAAACACCTGTAAAATTTCTCCTCTACCTCTGCAACATGTACGAATGTTTTCATAGAATTCCAATCTGCTAGGAATGACTATTCCTGAACCAAAATTGGTCGAAAATTGCTCAATATTGGGTCAATTTAATTTTTTCTTAGAATCCTCCAAATCTGGAGAGGACTCGAGATATGTAAGGCAAATTGATGATTCTGCCAAAAATGGTAGATTCTGCTAAATCAAATGGTATTTAAACAGAGGATTAATTAGTTTTTAACTGCGGTTATAAGAAAAGTATGTATTATCTGTGCATAAGCGAATTTTAACATAATTGAGTTTAATTAACTTAAACACTGAATTTACATCAATTAACCCACACTTATAAAACTAATCCACACATTTCACTTTCCGCTCGCCTGTGGTTTTATCGTTTGGTTGCATGGGGAGGGGGGCGGTGGATGGGTCTGGTCCCCTCCAAACCCCCGTCATTGAACACATAACAATTGAAATATATGTTGGGCGCATAGACTGTTAAGACTTGATGTGTGACCTAATGGTAGTTGGTGGCGTTAGTGGGGGGGAGGTCATGGGGTCGAACCCCGACCTCCACCCATCCATTGTACATTTTTCTCCTATATATATATATATATATATATATATATTACAACCTGAACTTTGGGGTATGAAATATTTATTAAAGCTTGAACATTGGGTATATGTCCCACCTTTAAACTTTAATAATAATAAAAATTCAGACTATAATATATGCATGTCCGCCAACCTTTGGAATACATATAAATTTTGGTCGTGTAGTATAAAATTACAATTTGGCCTTCCATGTCCACAATAAAAAAAAAAATTAAAATTGGACCTCAGGAGCACATGGGCAAATTTCACCTTCAGAAAAAAATCTGGAAAATACTGCCATGACACTTGTCATAGTGCCACTAGGCATAAACTGAAAAATATTCCTTGCATGCTATCTACATTGTGATGTCATCAACCTGTCACTCTTCTGCAATTTTTTTTTTTTTTAATTTCCTATTTTGAATGACAGCCAACATACTATAACTTCTTCATATGGAGTCAATTTTCAATTAAAATAAGTGTGTCAGATTCCTAGAGATGGACCGGTCGTTGTCATTCAGTTTCCAATAAATTATGAATACTTTGATTTTTGAGCTTAATGTTGAGCCTCTAATCAGTCGTCCCCACTAGAAGCCTTTTGGACCCCAAAATCTCTCTGATTACTAATCATGTGGATGAGGGTAATGTTCCCTCACCCTTCCAGTCTCTATTCAATGAAATTTTCCCATTTTCATCAAATGGATATTTTCACAAAAAGTAAGCTTATTCCTTGATTTTTGTGACCTTCTCTTGTTGTCATTGACACCGTCATGCTGTAATTTTTTTATTTTGCAGAGAAACAAGCTATTCTTGCAGAAACATACTTTTTCCTGCCTTGGTAATTAATCAAAGGAAACTTAAAAAATCTCACCTTGCACATTTTCACCATGGAGATTCTTAATTGATCTCGCTTTGTACTTGCGTCAATTCTTGACCAAGTATCTTCGCCATTACCATATACCCTTTGGAAACCAAAAATAATTATTTTTGGAACCCATTCCTTCTTTTCAAAGTTTCTTTCTCACTTTCTCTTTTACCTTTGGACTCTCTTGCATTGGCATCTTGTTTCCAACATTTCTCAACAATAGTGTTGACTACTGCAAATGTTCTACATATTGTGCACCTCCTTTCAAAGGAAACCTGTTATAATCCTGAAACATCTGATTACAGGAATCAACATCTTTTTGAAAGGTTTGATTCAAACCATCTCTTTGTTTTATCATCAACAATGTCAAATTCTCACTTGGATTCACTATCCTCTTCATTTCTCCTGCATGCATAAAATACAAACTTGTCCTCTTTTTATGCACTCTAATTATGTACTCAATATCATCTTTAAACAAGTGATACTTATTTTCATGATGATGAAATATTGCTTTCCTATCATACAAATAAGGACTTCCCAATACAATACCTGATATCTCAAGCGACACAACATCAATTTCAACTTCATAAAGAAAGTTTGAATTGATGGTGAACCTTAGTATGCACTTCCTTGTAACCTGCAAGTTTTCATTCTTGCATATCCAACCTAAAGGATAAGGTCTTGGATTTCTAATAGTTTCAAGGTCTAGCTGCTTAACGAAGTCTTTGGAAATCAAGTTAGCTTGTGACCCACTATCAAAAAGTATATCAATCTTGGTATGTTAAGAAACAACTCTAATATGGAAAATTTATATTCTTGTATCTTCATCTTGAGTAATATCGGAACAATTTGAAGAATTAGTGCTTGCTATGTGTTTACCTTTCAAACCCATAGCTGCAATCTTTCTCTCATCTCATGAATCTGACCCTAAGTCATGTTTAACTATAGAAACAATTTTCCACTTTTATTTGGTTTTCGATTTGTTTGGCTTCAAATCTGGATGAAGTTGCTAACAATGGTCTTCATCATGGCTAGTCTTTGAAAAAAAAATTCATGTGAGTTTTTCCTTCTCTCTTTTCACAAAGCTTTTTATTTTTCTTCTTCCATAAAACTTTCCCTTTCCTTTTCCCTCACTTTCACTTTTCTCATCTAGGTTTTGTTTCCCTCTTGCTTCTAATTCTGTGTGTTGAACAAAAACTTCATCTATGTTTGTGGGATTAAACACGAGAATAGTTTGCCTAAGGTAACTATAAAAAACCCCAACATACATTAACAAATTTTTTTTAGAAAATAAATTAATGCGAAAATAAGATCTCTTCTCCTAAATTCATGAGTATAATCTTGCACACTTTTCCCTTTCAATTGTCTAAAATTTTTCTAATCCATAATGCCCTTTTTCAGTTAAGATAAGGGATAGAATTTCCTTTTAATGGAAGTAATAAAACTTGACCAATACATAGATATATTACCGTATTTTTTAATCTATTCTTCAGTCCTTTATTCCCACCATACAACTACATATCCTTCCATCCTCAAAGAAGCCAATTGAAGCTTTATGTCATCTTCATTAAGGTTATTAATTCTGCAATACACCTCCAATTGACATATCCAATTGTCCAATATTTTTTGATTTCTCCCACCATTATACATTGGAAGATCAAATTTGACATCTAATTTGAGTAAGGATGTTTTTCCTTTTGTAGCTTTTGAGTGAGTGTGAGTAATTTTTGTGGTGGAAGTGGAAGATGATGATGATGGTGATGATGAATATGGTGTAGAGAGAGGTGGCTTTCCTCGACTACCCTTTGAACTCTTCTCTTCATCCTTATTATCATCTAAAGTTCGTTCTCTATGTGGAGGCTTAGAACCTTCTCCTACCATCCCAATAGTAAATGCATCAAACATAATTTTAGCCATCCTCTTTATGTCATTGAAGTCTCTCTTAACATCATCCTCTTTTGAATTACCTTGAGTCTCTCTAACACCTGTCATGATGGCTATGGATTCAAGCTCATCTTCTGATGCTTGTACATATTTAATCAACTCAACTTCTTGTGAAAATTGTACCTCCTCAATCTCAGCATCTTGAGACAAAACTTTAGGTGCTTCAAGTGCAGCTATAAGTGGAAACTTGGGTGAAGACGGTGCTCTTATAGCTCTCCTTTTTCTGGTCCTAATCTCAGAACTTGCAACCAACCATTTTTCTTCACCTTTCTACAACTTTAACCTTGTCAGCATCACAAATTTACAACCATTAAACTTGCACAAAAATCAAGCAAATATCAAAAAAATAACCTTTCCTTTAAACCAAGCTCTGATACAAAATTGATCTGAGTATGTATGTTATTTTTACTATGCTAATTTCATTTTCAGATTTAAAATTCATTTACTCTCCTTATGCTTGTTGTGCATATGTTTCCTTGTTGTTTATGTGTCTCAAAAAAGTAAATTAACTGGGTTTTATGAGTGAATTCAAGAGCATAAAATATGTAAATCAAATTCTAAATAGTAGCAACTAAATACACATAAAAGCATCAAAATTGATCCATCAACACAAAGTTTTGATGAAGGAGTTCACCGCTTGTAGGCAACATCTCCTTTGTCCAACTTCCATGGCTTGGGCCTTTGTATTAGCTAAATATTGAAAAACATTGGGTTTACATGCATCAAATGCTCCTAAAATATACTCCAATGAGAGTAAAATGTCGAAATCTATCATAAATGGCTATTCATTCACTCCATTTTTCCCTTAGCTGATCTAGGCATGACCTTCCTTCCTAGTGGCCCTAAGCTTCAATTTTCTTCAAAGTGTCACAAAAACCTGTATAATTGCTCCTCCGCCTTTGAAACCTCTACCAATGTGTTCATATCATGCTAATCTGCTAGGAATGACTCTTCTTGAGCAAAAAATTGTGGAAAATTTCTCAAGATATGGTAAGTTTAATTTTTCCCTATAATCCTCCTCCAAATCTGGAGAGGACTCCAGATAAGTATGCCAAATTGGTGATTCTACCGAAAATGGTGGAGTCTGCTAAAACCACCACTATTTAAATGAAGGATTAATTAGTTTTTAACTGCGGTAATGAGCGAATAAGTATGTATTATCTACACATAAGCGTAGTTTAACATAATTGGGTTTAATTAACTTAAAAAACATATTTAGATTAATTAACCCACACTTATAAACATAATCCGCACATTTAACTTTATGCTCGTCTATGGTTTTGTGGTTTGGTCGCATGGGGAGGGGGTTGGCCCCGTCCATGTTGGGTGAGTGTTATATTCTTTCCACGACTAGCCCCACGCGCTGTACATTGCACCGGGCGCAGCAGGGGGGTCACAGGGGGGGCAATAGCGCCCCGGCGAAATTTTATTTTGGTGTGCGGTCCCACTCATAGGCGGACCCACCCATGTTTTGTGCATGAGTTTGGACATGGATTTTTGGGGTATGATGGTTTTCGACCCCTGGTATTTTGTAGATCCGGTCAAGGGAACTACGGTTATGTTCTAATCGAGGGTTAATGGATTGGGGTTTATGTATGCTTCGGCATGTATATATATGTGTTGTAACACTAAAAGAAATATAATGAAAAATCAAGCTAGTCATCCCGATTTGGGATCCAGGGGAAAATCTCTGTGTTTATCTGTTTTATGTTTTATGCTCTCGCTATTGTTTATTTTCTGTTATAGGATTCGTGTGTAGATAATTTCTGTTTAGGGTTAAAACATACATTTGTAATCAGAGCTATTTTGGCTTCAAGGGGAGGCCTTTTCTACTGAGGGTTTTTTTGCTCGGGCCTGAGGTAGACCTTGTTAAGTGGGAGATCTGTGGGTTCGATTCTTGTGGTGAAAGAAGATGGCGAGCAGTGGGAAGATAGAGATCGATAAATTTAATGGTTGGAGCTTTGAGTTATGGAAGCTCAAGATGGAGGATCTGCTGGTGGATAAAGATCAGTGGATCACGGTAGATCCAGGTACTAAACCAACAACAATGTCAGATGAAGACTGGAAGAAACTAGATCGCAAGGCTAAGAGCACAATACGGTTGTGTGTCTCAGATTCAGTATTGTTGAATGTATCTAGGGAAGCTACAGTGTAGAATTTGTGGGAAAAACTTGGGACTTTGTACCAATCTAAGTCTCTGGTGAATAAGTTGTTCTTGAGGAAAAAGCTGTATAACCTGAGGATGAAGGATGGAGACTTGGTGACAGAGCATCTAAACGCCTTCAATATTGTGGTAAGTCAGCTGTCATCTATTGATATTAAAATCTCAGATGAAGATAAGTGCATAAATTGTTGTGTTCTCTACCAGACTCGTGGGACACTTCTGTTATTGTAATAGGTAGCAATACCACTACCTTGAATTTTGATGACATTGTCTCAGCCTTGCTATCGGAGGAAATGAGACAGAGAAATATGGAGGGTCAAAATGGAGATGCCTTATCTGTACGAGGAAGGTCCCAAAAAAAAAAAAAGAATAAGGTTTTGAGTGGGAGATCTAAATCTAGAGGGAGATATAAATCTCCTGGAAATTTTGTAAAGGTATGCTGGAAATGTGGAAAGGAAGGGCACTACAAAAGGAGTGCAGATCTAAAGCTCCTGAGAAAGGAAAGGGATCTGACAATGCTCCTTCTGCAGAGGCAAAAACCACCTCGGATGAAGGTGGGGATGTGTATTTGGCTTCTTCTTCAAGTACATATGTAGATCATGAGTCATGGTTGATTGAATCAGGTGCATCCTTTCACTTCATTCCCCATAGGGAGTGGTTTTGCGAGTATGAGAAATATGATGGTGGTGATGTCTTCCTAGGGGATGATAGGAAGGCCAGAATTGTCGAACGTGGAAAGGTCAAGCTGAAGCTACAAGGTGGAAAGATTAGAACACTTCTTGGTGTTCTGCATATTCCTACATTGGCTAGAAATCTGATTTCTGTAAGCAAGATAGATGATGCGGGTGTAAAAGAAGTGTTCGAGAAAGATGCCTACAAGATGGTTCGGGGAACACTGATATTAATGTGGGGAGTTTTGATTGGAACTTTGTACAAGCTACAAGGTAGCACTATTATTGATGGGTGTAATAGTTCTATGGTTCCTGAAAGAGGAGCGGAAAACCTAGCTATCTTTGGAGAAAAGACCATGCCATGGCATCAAAGGCTTGATCATATTGGAGATAAGGGCCTTCGGATACTAGATAGAAATGGTATGGTAGAAGGTATGTCTAATTTCTCTCTGGATTTTGATTTCTGTGAACATTGTGTATATGGGAAGTAGAATCGGGTGAGCTTTCCTTCTGGTGCTAAGAGGGAGAACAAGATATTAGAACTTGTGCACAGTGATGTGTTTGGACCTGTGTCAGTTCCATCACTGGGAAAGTATATGTACTATGTTTCATTCATAGATGACTTCTCAAGGAATACATGGATATATTTCTTGAGGAAGAAATCTGAAGCCTTTGACAAATTTAAAGAATTCAAGGCACTGGTGGAAAACCAGATAGAGAAGAAGATAAAGGCATTGAGGACAGATAATGGTGGGGAGTTCTGCAAGAAGGAATTTGAAGATTTCTATAAGAAGTGTGGTATAGCATGGCAGAAGACTACTCCATACACACCTCAGCAAAATGAATTTGCAGAAAGAATGAACAGAATGCTGATGGAAAAGGCAAGAAGCATGCTCAGTGGTACCGGGCTAGGACAAGAATTCTGGGGAGAGGTAGTGGAGACGGCATGTTACTTAGTTAACAGATCTCCTTTATCAGTGTTGGAGGATAAGAATCCACATGAGGTATGGACTGGTAAAAAACCCTCTCTTTCACATCTAAGGATATTTGGATGTGATGCATATGTACATGTTCCAAAGGAGAAAAGGACCAAGTTGGATAATAAATCTGAAAGGTGCATTTTTATTGGGTATAAGGATGGTTTAAAGGGTTATAGACTTTGGAACCCAGAAACAAGGAAGGTTCTGTACAGCCGAGGTGTGGTGTTTAGAGAGGTGAAAGATGTTGTTACACATGAAGTCCTACCAAAGGAACCTGATAAGATAGAGTTTGAGCTAAAGGAGGATGAATCAGACTCTACAACAGAAGAAGATTGAGAAGAGGAAGAGCCATAAACCCCAGCTTTGAGAAGATCAATTAAGGAAAGAAGGCAACCAGAAAGGTATAGTCCATCTATTTTATGTTTAGGTTTTTCCTTAACTATAACTGATGATGATCCCAGAACTGTTAGGGAGGCAGTAGATTTAGAGGATGGAAAACTCTGGAAGGAGGCCATGGTTGATGAAATGGCATCCTTGCATAAAAATGAGGCATGGGATTTGGTGGAGTTGCCGACTGGAAGGAAGCCCATCGGGAGTAATTGGGTTTTTAAGAAGAAGATGAATGTAGAAGACATGGTGGAGAAATACAAAGCTTGGTTGGTAGCCAAAGGTTATTCCCAGGTGTCAGGAATTGATTTTGGCGATATTTTTTCTCCTATTGCCAAAGTTACTTCTATTAGATTACTTTTATCTGTTTTTGCTGCATTTGATTTTGAGATAGAACAGATGGATGTGAAGACAAAATATATTCACGAGGATCTAGAAGAGTAGATCTACATGAAGCAACCTGAAGGCTTTATGGTAAAGGGTAAGAAAGAACTCGTGTGCAGGTTGAAGAAGTCTCTGTATGGGTTAAAACAGTCACCAAGGATGTGGTATCAGAAATTTGATACCTGTATACGGGGACTTGGCCTCACTAGAAGCAAGGAGAATCACTGTGTTTATTTTAAATTAATTGGTGATCGTGTTATTTATTTGGTCTTGTATGTGGATGATATGTTGTTGATTGGAAATGAAAAAGAAATTATCCAAGATTTAAAGACCCAACTGTTCTCCAAATTCGACATGAAGGATCTTGGTGCTGCAAACTATATTTTGGCCATGGAAATTAAGAGATATTAGGCAAAGAGGAAGCTCCGGTTAAACCAGAGGAAGTATGTCGAGACTATATTGCAGAGGTTCAATATGCAGGATAGTAAACCGGTGAGTGTTCCTATTCCTGTAGGTGCAAAGCTGTCTGTTGAACAGTGTCCCAAGACACAAGAAGAAGAGGAGGATATGTCCCGTGTTCCATATGCAAGTGCATTGGGTAGCCTGATGTATGAAATGGTCTGTACTAGACCAAACATTACACATCCAGTGGGAGTATTGAGCAGGTTTATGTCAAACCCAGGGAAGGAGCATTGGACAACAATGAAGTGGGTTTTCAGATATTTACGTGGCACTAGTGATTATGGCTTGTGCTACCAAGGAAGACCAAGATTAGAAACAATGTTGGACATTCGTGGTTTTGTTGATGCAGACTGGGCTGGAGATCTAGACCAAAGAAGATCTACAAGTGGGTATGTGTTTAGCTTATTTGGAGGTGCAGTCAATTGGATGAGTAAAAGACAGTCTGTAGTGGCGCTTTCAACTACAGGGGCAGAATACATAGTAGCCACTCAAGCAAGCAAGGAATCAGTTTGGTTGTAGATATTGTGTTCAAGTATGGGGTTGATACAGCAAGCTATAAGCATAGACTGTGATAGCCAAAGTGCAATTTTCTTGGCTAAGAACCATGCTTATCATTCAAATACAAAGCACATTGATGTTCAATATCACTTTGTTAGAGATATGGTTGAGGCTAAAAGGGTGTTGCTGGTAAAGGTGGACACTTTGAAGAATGTTGCAGATGCATTGATGAAGTCTGTAAGCACTCAGAAGTTCTCTTGGTGTAGAGAAACAATGGGTGCTGAAGAATTGGCCAAATGACTAAGCTCTCCTGTGGCCCCCTGTGGAAAGAAAAAAACAAGTGGGAGAATGTTGGGTGTGTGTTATATTCATTCCATGACTAGCCCCACGTGCTGTATGTTGTGCTTGGCACAACAGGGGGGTGACAAGTGGGGTGGTAGCCCCCCCTGTCGGGGTCCAGGTCAGCGCACTGGCGAAATTTTTTTTTTGGTGTGCAATCCCACTCATAGGCAGACCCACCCATGTTTTGTGCATGAGTTTGCACATGGTTTTTTGGGGTATGATGGTTTTTGACCCCTAGTATTTTGTAGATCCGATCAAGGCAACTATGGTTATGTTCTAATCCAGGGTTAATGGATTTGGGTTTACGTATGCTTCAACATGTATATATATGTGTTGTAACACTAAAAGGAATATAATGAAAAATCAAGCCGGTCGTCCCAATTTGGGATCCAGGGGAATATCTCTATGTTTATATATTTTATGTTTTATGCTCTCGGTATTGTTTATTTTCTGTTATAAGATTCATGTGTAGATAATTTATATTCAGGGTTAAAACCTACACTCCAAAACCCCATTTTTGAACACATAATAATTAAAATATATGTTGGGTGCATAGCCTGTTAAGAATTCATGCTTGACCTAATGGTAGTTGGTGGCGTTAGTGCATGGGATGTCGCGAGATAGAACCCCCACTTCTGCCCATCCCTTGTACATTTTTTTCCTATATATATTAAAGACCGAACTTTGGGGTATGAAATATATATTAAAGTTTGAACTTTGGGTATATGACACACATTTAAAATTTAATAATAATAAAAATTTGGACTATAATATATGCATGTCTGCCAACCTTTGGAATACATATAAATTTCAGACGTATAATATAAAATTGCAATTCATCCTTCGAAGTCCACCATATAAAAAAAATCAAATTTGACCTTAAGAGCACTTGGACAAATTTTACCTTCACCAAAAAATTTGGCGAATCATGTTGTGACTCTTGTCATAGTGCCACTAGGCATAAAATAAATAATATTCCCTGCATGCTGACTAGGATGCCATGTCATCAACCTGTCACTGTTTTGCAATTTTTTTTTTTAAATTTCATGTTTTGAACGATGGTTAGCAGGCTATAACTTCTTCATCCGGAGTCAGTTTTTGACGAAACAAAGTGTGTTGGATTCCTGGCGATGGGCCAATCGTTTTCGTTAGTTTTTAATAAATTCTAAGCACTTTCATGTTTGAGATTAATACTAAGCCTCTTATCACATGACCTTAAACTAGGATAGCTTATAGTGGATGAGTTTATCACAAAGTTTACATCATCACTAAGGTAAGGTATATTCCTCACATATGAGAGAAGACATGAAAAGTAAAATGGTTCATTAATAGTATGCTGACATACATGAAGGAGCTACTAGAATTTGACAACCACAAAATGATGGACAAGGCTATTCGGAAGGCCCAAATATGCTACCAATAGATGAAATAGAAAGGGCACAATACTAAAAAATGGGGTAATAAAAAGGAACAAAAACATTCACAAAATATGAAAGGAAAAAAATATGCAGGTTTCAAAGGTCCATATACAAATTATCAAAATAAACATTCTGGGAGGTTCCAACAAAATCTAAATTAAAAGGTGAGACAAACCCTACTGAAGAACATAATAAATCATAGTTTTACCAATTAACAAAATCCTCATAATAGTTTTGGGGATGTTGAGGACCCGAGACTGTTAAAAAGTGTCCTTATCAAAGGGGAGTTGATTTAGTAGAACATATTCAATAAGCAAGCAGTGTAGGGGAGGTAGCTTGGATCTTACCAAGGATGAACATGGACTTAGATGATGACCAAGAAGAATAATATCCGACCATTGTCAAGTTTTAAGGTAAGGTCTTTAACCAAGCTATATCTATTTTGATTGACCACAGAGCCAGCCTAAGTTATATAAGTCCCAAAATTGTAGAAAAATATCATTTGCAGGTTACAAAATTTAAAAACGAGAGACTGATTCAGTTGGCCACAGGAGCAAAGAGAAGGGTGACAACAGAGGTGGATAACTACCCTGTAATGCTGACAAATCATACAATAGTAGTAAATTTAAATGTATTACCCTTAGGGTCATATGATATTTTGATAGGGATGGAATGGCGTCAGAAAAAATGGTCTCTTATAAGCTATAGGCACAAAACCATAGGTTTCCTAGATCAAGAAGAAGTTATGCAAGAAGTCCAAGGAGTTAAGAGCCCATTCAAATTTAAACCCATCAGAACCACACAATTAGAAAAATGCCTCAGAAAAGTATGTCATATTTACGTTGTTAGGGTGGGGTATACTAATAATAAAGAAAAGATGACAACAATGGAAGCCTTAACTATTGTGCAAGACTTTTTTGATGTTTTCCCTAAGGAAATCCATGGATTTCCTTCTAAACAGAACATAGAATTTACAATTGAATTGATATCAGGAGTTAATTCAATATTGATAGTGTCATATAATATGAATATACCACAATTAACATAGTTAAAAATGTAGCTACAATAGATGTTATATAAAAATATATTCACCCCATTGTGTCATCATGGGAAGGTTTTGTACTATTCGTTAAGAAAACAGATGATACCTTATCATTGTGAACTAATTCTAGGAAATTCAATAAATTAATTATTAAAAATAAATATTTTTTTCCTAGAATCAATGATATATTTGATTAAGTAAAAGGTGTGACTATGTTTTCAATTTTTTTTTACGTATTAGGTATCGCCATACTAGAATAAAGGAGGAAGATATATGCAAGAAAAATTTCAGAACTTGCTATGAGCATTATGCATTAATAGCTTTTCATATTGGACTCACTAACACTCCAACAACCTTCGTGTTCCTTATGAATAGTATATTCCACCAGTATCTCGTTAAATTTGTACTTATTTTCATTGGTTAGATTTTTATCTACTTGAAAAATCTAGAGGAGCATAAGAAACATCTACATATTTTTCTAAAAATATTAAGGGAACACCAATTATACGTGAAGTATAACAAGTGTGACCTTTTTAAGGATCAAATTAAATATTTGGGTCACATCATAACTCTGTATCGAATTGCAGTACATCCAGAAAAGATCAAGACCATAATGGATTGGAATTTCCCCATAAACGTGGTTTATATTAGATATTTTATGTGGTTAGTCATATATTATCGATGCTTTATTTAAGTATTCTCAGCAGTATCCTACCCCATTAATTATCTACAAAAATATGGATGGACTTTCTAGTGGACAGTTGAGTGTCAAAATAGTTTTGGCTAGCTAAAACTTTTACTCACCACAACCCCCATTTTAAGAATTGTTTATCCAAAGAAGGAGTTTTTTCTTTGCAAAGATGAAAGTAA
This sequence comes from Pinus albicaulis, assembly GCA_034641835.2. Lineage (NCBI taxonomy): Eukaryota > Viridiplantae > Streptophyta > Pinopsida > Pinales > Pinaceae > Pinus > Pinus albicaulis. Next base: position 381,977 of record JAXQQM020058333.1, on the reverse strand, counting down.
GATAGGAGTAAGATATTTTCTAATGCAATAGGGAAAATTTTACACCTATGAGTCTCTTAAATTAAAATAACACGAACACAAATATTCCGCTTATGATTTGGAACTGGAAGCAATAGTCCATGCGCTAAAAATGTGGCGACATTATCTACTTGAAAAAAAAACTAAATTAATGACAGATCATAGTGGTTTAAAAATTTATTTTAAACATCCCATGTTAAATTCACAACTGACTTGATGGGTTTCCTTTTGACTTAATTCAAATCTGACTTTAAACATCTTAAAGGAAAAGATAATCGTGTAACAGATGCCTTGATCAGAAAACTACTTTTTTGTATGAAATTTTATTCATCTCAGTTACGATTGATTTCATAAAAGTAATTCAGAATGCTAGCCTAAGGGACCCAAAGTAATCATTTTTATGGTAACAAGCAGAGTTTCAAGATACCAATGAAAAAAGTTTGGGTTATGAAATAAATGAAGACAAGGTGTTGATGTATAGAGGCAAATTTTATGTCCCAAATCAACAGGAATTGAAACAATTAATTCTAGATGAATGTCATAAGATCCCATATGTTGCTCACTCGGATACCAAAAACTACTTACTTCTATGATGAAATATTGTTTTTTTCTATGCATGAAGAAAGAAGTCGTGGAGTACTTGACTAAGTTTTTGGAATGTAAACTACTAAAAGTTGAGCATCAACACCTTGATGACTTGCTTCATCCACTTGCTTCACACTCGATTTATTATCGGACTACCTAAAACAAAGAGGTATAATGATTATATAATTGTAGTGGTGGATAAATTAAGTAAGACTACACATTTTATACCATTCCAATCTTCCTTTAAAGCAATACAAATTGTTGATATTTTTATGAGGAAAATATTTATACTACATGGAATATGTAAGGTGGCAATATCAGATAGAAATGTAAGGTTTACATATTCCTTTTGGAAGGCCATGTTCACTAGATTGGGTACACAGATGTAATTCAGTACAGCCTATCATCCTCAAAAAAATATGAAAACCGAAAGGGTGAACCAAGTTCTAAAGGATATATTAAGAATGTATGTAATGAAACAACCAAGTAAGTGGCAAAACTACATTTACTTAGTAGAGTTTTCCTACAACAAAAAATAGCATACTTCCTCATACATGAGTCCATTTGAGGTGTTATATGGACGTAAATTTAGAACAACCCTTAATTGGAACAAGATAAATTGATCTTAGGGCCAGATATGTTAAAATAAATGGACACCATGGTGAAAAATCTGAGGATGAATCTAAAGGTTCCACAGGACAGGAATAAAAGTTAAACTAATAAGAATTGAAGCTATTGATAATTTAAAGTTAGGGATCATGTGTATGTATGTGTGAAGCTTAAAATAAATATGTTGGGGAGGTTGTGCAAAATTGGCCCCTTGGTTTTTTGGCCCATTCCAAATTCTAGCTCGAATTGGTTCAATAGCTTATCAACTAGCCCTCCCGAGCCATATACATGTGAATAATGTCTTTCATGTATTATTGTTAAATAAATATATTTATGATCACACACATATTATTAATTAGCAAGGTATACAGGTAAGACAATTTATGATATTTCATATATATGCATGTTCATTATTTTGACATGTATGAACAGATGAAAACTAGTTGGATGTAACTGTAGGTTGAACCAAAAAGCTATTTTTTATTCGAATCCCTATGTATACTCGATCAGACAGAAGTAATGTTGCAGATATGAGTTATCACCCATGTTACAGTGAATTAGAGGAACTTTATCCTAGAGGAGGCTACCTCGAGAGATGATAAATTTATAAAAAAAGTCATTCCTTGCATGTTCTGAGAGCTTGGAAGACATCGTGATGCTCTTTACCTAAAGGGGGGAGGGGAAGATGTCATATCCCTAGGTTGATCTGGATCTTGGGGTTAGGGCCCCAAGATATAAAAAATTTAAATGGATTTTCAGGAGGGGAGGACCCCAAGATATGAACAATTGAAATGAAAGAAAAAGGACAAAACACATAGTAAAAAAAACCACCAAGAATTTTTTTATTAAAATAGAGAATAATTCTAAAAGCTACACTGTGGGGGAAATATGTCCATTAAAAAAAGTGATTTTTTACTTATAGTATTTTTTAGCTACAATACCACAGGGAAATTCCATAGATGGGTAAATACGATGGGTGAATGAATACCATGGGTGGATTCCACTTACAATACCATGGGTGGATGAATAACATCAATAGATAAATATCATGGGTGAGTGAATACCATGGGTAGATGCGAATTTCAAGATAGATAATTCCTCCCTCCTTAAGAAGAAAAAGTCCCCATAGCATGAAGTTCCCTCATGAGAATCTTGTGTTGAATATGAAGACACACTTAAGAGATGGGTTTTGTGTAGTTAACCCATAACCGTGATGAACGATGATCCAAGGATAGAGATAACCTATAATTCTTGTGACCAATTGTAATAGTTACAGTGTGAGATCTAGCAAATTGATTTAGATGAAGTGTGGGTTTGTGGATGACCCATAATCATGATGTTGATTGCTGATGAAGTAGCAGGTGCCTACATAACCTAAGGTGGGAGAGCACGTCCCCAAAGAACCGTAGTTGGAAGATGCTATATTGAAACTATTGAATGTGAAGCAAGAGCCTACTAAAGAGGGGTGGGACGGAACATCTCCAAAGGGAACCTACTTGGAATGTTGCTCCAGATATGTATATTCATTTAATATGGGCTTAACTCATAATCACTATTATAACCTGTTTTTGGTAATAATATGTCCATTCTACATATTTCCATGTAATTTAAATCTCTATTTGGACACTCTAGAAACTCATGCTTGCACTGCAATTGTCTCGTTGTCACAAAAATTCTGAAAATATAGCTGATTTTAAATCAACGATATCTCCCTCGTCCAAACTATAATTCGACCATTGTTTTTTGAAATTGGGAAATTTTTCCAGAGGAGCTCCTATATGCAATCATTTTTTATGAAATTCTGCATAACACCAGAAAAACATGACAGGAGAGCTGTCGTCAACGAATTTTCATCAGAAAAATTTCTACAACACATTTGATTTTAAATCAACGACATATCCCTCATCCAAACTCTGATTAGATTGATTTGTTTTTTGAAATTGGGTATTTTTTCACAATAAATCCAGATATGTTATTTTTTTTTGTAAATTATTCACCAAAAGTTTCAAATCTTATCTACAAAATTGCTTCCCAAAAATTACATACAAAATAAATAAAAAAATATTTTTTCTTTGCCCAAGAAAGTGCTCTATGGAGGTCGTAGCACATGCATGAAATTTGTTGAATATTGTTACAAAATTTTGAAACTCAAATATGCATCAAACTCTCATTCCCATGCATTTGTAACCTAACTCTAATATCACTAATCCGGATCTTGGGGGGACATCCCCAAGATCTAAAAAATTGAAATTCATCTTGGGGAGGGGAGCTCCCCAAGATATCAAAAATTTAAATGTCAAAAAATTGTGAGAACATACAGTAAAAAAAACCACCTAGAAAATTGTTATTAAAATATAGAATAATTGTAAAAAATACATTGTGGTGGACAATCTTTCCTTTTAGAAAATGTGACTTGTTACTTATAGTATTTTTTAGTTACAATATTATGAGTAAATTCCATGGGTGGGTAAATACAATGGGTGAATGAATACCATGAGTAAATACCACTCACAATATCATGGATGGATAAATACCATGGGTTGATGAATATCATGGGTGGATGTCACTTACAATACCACGGGTAGATGAATACCATAGGTGGATAAATACCATGGGTGAATGAATACCATAAGTAGATGCCACTACCATTTGGATCATTGATAAAGTCTACTAATTCTCATTTACTACAGTTAAATAATCTATTTTACTTTATGGAGCATGGAAAAATTCCAAACTAATATTTTACATGGATCGATATTTTATATTATTTTATTAATTATCAATATTATAATGATATTGCGATGATAAAAAAAAATTAGGATGGGACACACTCCTAAAGGAGGTTCATGCCCAAGTAGTTGTAAAATTATGGGCTAGGTAGTTACCTTCCCAATTTCTTCCTTCGAAATAATAATCATTCCAAAATAAGCCGATATGGTTGATGAACCTGAGGTGAAAAAGTAGGAAGAACAAAGGAATGATATGAAAGGAAGAAGAGCGTGATAAAAATATTGCTTAGTTGGTTGACCAGTGGAGTTCATATGAGACATGGGTGCTCATTTAAATTTTATCGACTAATTTTGGTTGTGACGAGATCGTTACTGGACTAAAAAATCTAAATCGATAACTTAAGTAGAACTACACTAGGTGTGGAAAAAGCTTGGGGGGCGATGGAGTGTAATACTAGTCTCATCGGTTGGGAGGAGTTCCTTGTACCCATATATTTTTTCATTGTTGCAAAGCCAGTTTCAAACTGAAGATTTAAATAATTATTTGAAATTTGTTTTCCGTGGAAGTTGTTTAACAAATTTGGAATTAGGCTGGTAAGTTCGGTAATTGTTAATCTTAAAAAATTTAGTAGTTGAATATATTCTTGTTAGTAATATTTTTATTATCATTTAAAATATATAGTTTACATTGATTGTGAATTGATCAATTCTAGGGTTAGTTCTAAAGCCGAGTTGACCTGAATCGACAGCCTGGGTACAATCCCATATATTCCTATATCAAAATGTGGGGATTTTATTTAAAAAAAAAAAATCTGATTGTATGGTTCAAAGGAAGATGACAAGCCAATGTGAACTAACAAAAAAATGGTGTTAGGGTTTGTAGTTGGAAACAAAAGGAATCTATGTGGAAAGCCCTCATAAACCCAATGGGGTAGCAACGACACTGTAAATGGTGGATGAAAATTAATTTATGTCATTATGAACACAAGGATGTTTTAAAACTGAGACATAAATCTTAGGAGATAGATGCCTTATTTAAAGAAAGAAAGAAACAATATTAACCCTTTTAGTTAAAAAAATAATTCTTTTAAGAAACAAAAACATGGATTATAACCGAATAACAAAAATCGAAACAGTAATAATAATCGATAGTGTTCATGCAGCCAAAAAAAAATAGAATAAGTCTTTTTTAAAACATGTGACCACGATTTGAAACAAGGAAATAAACCCTCACAACAAATTACGAGGACTCATTAGTATAAAATTTCATACCATAGCTCAACCAACATACCTAAACTAGCATGCATATAATCAACATACACAATTGTTTGATATCGAAATGATTATAATATCTCACGAGAGAAACATACAACACATATATCCATTCCCTAATTCAACTTCCAATATCCCCTCCTCACATCCGTTGATGGAGGTGAATTTTTTGCTATGTATTTCTTACCTCTCATGTTTAAGAAACTAAAGGTATCTCGCTAGTCAAATCCTTAGCACCAAAATAGGTCATTTAACATTTTTCATTTATAAATTTCTGAAGACAAGCTATGTAATCCCAATTTTAATTCTTCTTTTAATTGTGTAATGCCCTTTTTTTTCTATGTAAATATCTTTTTGTTTTTAGATTGAAATATTTTTAGTTGTGATGGATAGAAATCCATGGTGAAGTAGACTTAAAATCAATGATAATAAATCATGATGTAATAAACAAATTTTATTAATGGAAAGGAAAATTGTAAATTAATTGGGAAATAAACACTAAAGTTAAAGGTATTATTGTAAAAAACTAGAAACCAAGGTTGACCGATAATATCAAGACAATATTTCATTAAATCACTACTAAATATCCCTAGTGGTTGATTAATAAAATTTAATATGATCGGAGAGAAAATATATTAAATCAATTAGTCTAAGAAAAAACATTGATTATGGGTGAATAAAGTGTTGCAGGAGAAAAAGGTGGGATTTAAAGAAAAGGGAGATTATGCCTTTTTCGAAAAAAAATAAAAACAAAGATAGAAAATCCTAGGCTAGTGGGTTAGGAGACACTAAAAAGTGAGATGTCACTGAGCAATTATCTATTAGGGAATTAAGGTGTAAAATACCTTACCTCGAATCACAAGAGGTTGTTGATTCCTTTGGCAATAGATCTTTTCTCGGATGGAACTAGAAGATTCCTACATGGTTGGGAGGAAGGTGTCTCACCCAAGTGTAGTTTCGGCTATAAAGTCGGTAATAAGTTCTCTATAGTTATTAATTATTGGTCTAATGAAAATTGTGAACATATGGTTTATTTTCAAAGCACACAATAGGAATTATATTATCTATAATTGCTTCCGGATATTTATAATATTTAACTTAAGGGTTGTTGTAATGATTGAATATGGATAGAGGGAAGTAGTTGTATAATTATGGGAAATTGTATGTATATAGAAAATAAATATTTGAAAAAAAATCAATGCGTACTTTAATGGTTTGGGGTGCTTACACGAGAATTATTTTTTTAAATAAAATTATTTCAAAACTTCTAGTTTCAGGAATTGCCATTAATTTCTACTAAATTCTGGATGATTTGTATGCATACATCATTGGGAATATAACTAGTTCACCTAAATTTTCTCTTTCGGAACACGAGGAGTTACAAAATGAATGGAGGACATCCTCAATCTGGCATAATTACAAGTGAAGTGACGATTGAGGAAATTCCCTTTAATTTTGAATCGATGATCAGATGATCCTTTCTTCGTATATGTTCATTAACAACTATACTGCTAGACTATAATAAAAGGAAAGAGTGTGGAACTTCCATAAGAAAATTAGAGCTTTCAAAATTAATTGCATAAGCAGTGGTTGCAGTCATATTACGATTTATCCACACATCAATTGAAATTAATGAACTACTTTTAGATACAAATTAATTGGTACTTCATTTTATAAGTTATATGAGTTGATGTACATAAATGAAAAAATTTAGGTAATGAATTCATGCAACAAATGGGGTAGGATGAGATTTTGGACTAGAGTTTATCTAGCATAAAATTAAATATATATCTTGGATGCTATCAACGGAAAAACTCCTAGCTAAAAGAACATACCTAAGTAAATGGATAAGAACATGTGTTAGAAACATAACTTTAGGTGAAGTAAACAACCAAACACAATAGAATATTGATTTAACCATACTAAAATTTCACTTAAAATCAATGAATAAAAGGCATGGATGTTGAATTGAATTAATTACTTTTAGAAAAGAAATAGGGAGACCTCACGTTATTCCTATCCTTGAACATATTAGGCATATTTGTTTTCAATAAATAAAAAAGAATTAAAACACTACTTAATATCGTGCACATGGATGTAGGTAATAAAAAGATATATTCTCATACTCCAATATACTTATGGTAGTAATGAAGAATGCGAGATAGACTTACCATAATAATGGACTTACCATAATAAGGATAGTGGAAGAGATTACATACATGTAGGTAGATGGAGACTTTTTCCTAAATGAAGGAGTATAAAGAGGAATAACGTAGGAAACTACATAAAATCAAGGAGAATATGAGGAAAAACACTACAATTATAAAAGTACTGGAATTCATATATTCGTTAATAATATAATATTAATAAAAAATAATGTGGAGAGTATTTAATGAGGTGTTAAATTAAATGCAAATACCACTAAGGAAAAAAAATTGCAAAAAACCTTTAAGACATCAATCACCCATACAACATGCATACATATCCTTTGTTTCTATGCCAGTAAGAGATTCTTTTTTCCTTCTATTATAACCTTTTTAATTTTTTCTTTTATTTAAGTAAGGGATTATTTTGTGATTATATTTTTCTTTCTCTTTAATTTTGATTTTCAATACTATTTGAATGTGTAGTACAGATTTTGAGGAAATAAATGTGATTTTTATTATAGTATTTATCAAAAGAAGAAAAAAATTAAAATTAAAATTAAATATTATTATAATTATATATTTTTTTCTTTTGTAGGGGTTAGATTTAATATGATTTGTCTTTTCTATTTTTATAATTTGACATAAAGTTTCACAAAATTCTTGCAAATTATCTACTTTCTAGCATTAGAAAACCACTTCTAAGGCAATAAAAATTCCTGATTTAACATTTGGTTATGTTTGAAGATTTAATATTTGTGTACAGGCCATATTTGACTTTATGTGATGTGGATTTGGAGTGGCACTAAAAACAAAAATGAAGAAGGTTATAATTGAAGGAAAAAAAATCTCTTACCAACCTAAAAATGAAGGATATGTATGTATGTTGTATGTCCATGTATATATGTTGTATGAGCGATTGATTCTTAAAATGTGTATTAAATGCTCTAAAACATATTAAATGTTTCTTAAAAAATGTATTAAATACTCTAAAACATCTTAAATGTTCTTTTAAAAAGTGTATTAAATACTTTATAACATATTAAATGTTGCTAGCATAAAGCATGACTTTTGAGGCAATGAAAATGCTAGATTTAAAATAATGTCCCTTGTTGTAAAGCACCAATATAAACTCCAGATTTAAAATTTAGTGATGTTTCAAGATTTAATATATGGTGTATGCCCATATATATATGTTGTATGGGTGATTAATGTCTTAAAAAAATGTTTTAACATATTAAATATTCTATTAAAAAATGTGTTGAATAATTTATAATATTAAATGTTGCTGGCATAAAACATGACTTCACTTATGAGGCAATAAAAAAAATCTGAACGAAATCGAGTTGCAGTAAAAATATTAATGTAATATTGTGTTGCTAATCCTAAAATTGTTTGAATGTGTGTTTAGGGCTCTGGAACGGTTGATGTGAGCGCGACAGCGGGGGCATATATGTGCGGGTTGAATATGTGTATTGATAGGGGTTGCATTGGTGTTAAATAAAGCCACACTCCGTTACTATTTAAATTTTATTCGAAGTTAATAAGCGGTGTAATAATGTTGCAAGGCTTTAATTACGACTCTTTTTTTGTGTTTATAAAAGGCTTTGGATACTTTGATGAGTTAGCCACATATAACGGTCATCAAAGTTATCTAAACAAGAAAAAAAATAGTAATAATTAAAGTTTTGTAATTTTATTTTATTTTTCTTAATTTATAAGCAAATTTAAATAGTAAGTGAGTTTGGTTTTATTTAACATTGAGTTGTGGAATTACAAATTTTTTTATGAAATCTACTAATTTATTTTCAAAAATTTAGGTAGTTACAGTATTTGAATTGTTTTTTGATGGTAGAAATGGATTCAGCCCTATCAAAAACATCTACAGGACCTAAAATCGTCAGGTTTGACATTTGATAATTGTAACCCAAATTTTCAAAAAAATTTGAGGGTCCCCTAAATTTCTAGGAATTTTAGATTATTGTTCTTTGTATAGATATATAATTGATATAAAACCAGCATAGATTTATGTTAACTCTCAATCTATCAAGAACCACTTAGAACCATATAGGAATCAATTTTTTGAAGATGCAAAACTCTTTTTTAGTGTAAAATTTGAAAAAAGGTTTATACATCAAGAGATTTGATTCACCCTACCTTGGTACATCAAATATGAGTACTTATTAGTTTTTTAATCAAGATATTATTTTATATTTTTAAAGTGAATATTTTTTAATTTGCTATGGTATATATTATTATATATTTTTAAATATAATGTTAAGTGGTAAAGTGTGGCTCAAATATTTTATTCATATTTACTCAAGGTCCATGAAGCATCACATGTCCTTCATTGTAGGTTGTAAGACCAATTTTATATTAGATGTGACATGTAAGCTCTATATTGAATAGTGAAGGAATTACTTCAAGGCACAAAATTCTAATTTTTTTACTATTAATTACTTTATCTTTTTATATATAAATTTGATGTAAAATTATGTTATTTACACACAACATTGAAATGTTTATTTTATTTAGAGCAGATATTGATTTTTTTTTAAACAAGTAAGAAATTATAAATTTATTTTTTAATTTTAAATTACGAGTGACATTGAAAGCACTTTTTTGTTATTAACATTTCTCTTTTAATATTACATGCCAATTCTACGTCATGGAATGAATTACACCTTTGTTCTTATACTTGGTGTAATATTACACATGTCAACTCCATATTGACTCATGGAATACTTACCCATCTAAGGAAATTATAAATAAAATTAGATATTTTTTATTATAAGTTAGTTTACCTTTATATATAAATATGGTGTCGAATTAAGGTTAACATTAAATCTCCTGAGAAGGGGTTTTTGTGTGAGGATGAGTGGGAAGGGGAATTTCTCCACAACCCAACATGCATTAATTGAAAGGAGATGGCATTATGCCCCACCAATACTATTTATCACTAGCCACACTTACTATGAGCAAGTGTTGGAGATCATGCATAAGAGTTTCATTTCAAGGTACTCGTTACATGATTGTTTCATTTTTCGATTATATTGAGGATCCATAACCACTGAATCATAGGGAATAACCAAAATGTCACTGCAAATGATGAAAAGGAGAAATTTCATTTCATGGTCTCACATGAAATGAGAGAGGAGGTGATATTCTACCAATCAAAACCACTTGCTTGAACACAATATTATTCTTTATGGTGCAAAATTTCTTCGATAACAATGATAATGAGGAGGTATTTTATCCCATGGTATATTTAGTATTCTTTATTAGTTGTTCTTCTAGTCTATTTAGTATTTTTTATTAGTTGTTATTTCACTCACCTATTGTTTGGCCTGGCATAGTTTCTTTTTCCTAGTTAATTTTTCTTTGGTTCTCCTCTTCAAAAGGTTTGAATGGTTGTAACTTTTTCTTTGTATGTTCCCTTTTACTAATTGAAATATTATAAATGTGTATGTAGGTTCATTCATTTTCTTAATTTTCCACTCTTAGCCCTACATATAATTCACCCAAATTCATTATTTTCTCATTGTTTGTCCACCATTATCCTCCTATTTCCCCAATGTTTGGTATCTAACTTACCATGACTCTTGAACTTCCATCATTAATATGACCCATTTGTGTTGACCCTTCGCCACCTTCGGAATCCCATCCACCCAAAAAGGTTGCATCCATAGACCACCTCAAGTGGTTTTATCTTTTCAGTAGCCCCTTTCTACCCCTCCCAACAACCATTTTAACTAAAATTGTTCCATATGAAGTGGTTTATCCATATTATCCCCATATAATCCCTCAATCATATACCCACAATGATATTTCAATGGATTCAATAATTACGCTGTAAATCATCCCTATTTGAAAACAACTCCCCTCAATTGCCACTTGTATCATTGTGTACCATTGATTTTGATGTTAGACGATTGAAATAGTTTCTACCATCAGATTAAATATGGTTATTATTCAATTACAGAAATAATCAAGTAGATATTCGTTGGATTTTCAGTTGCCAATGCGACGCGCAGAACGGTTCCATTACATACCTTGCACATCCATTCTTCTATGAAGATGGGGAGATATCTTTATTGCGACAAGGTTCTTAAAAATAAAAAAGGCTCCTGGACAAGCGTCTCATCGCACACATTGAAGCCCATGGCGAGGTTTCCTGGCATTCGCTTCCCAAGGCCACAGGGTTCTTGCTTCACCTACACTCTGCAATGGAATTAATATATGTTTGCTTCCCAAGGCTGCAGGTTTCTTGCTTCACCTACACTCTATAATGGAATTACTATCTGCTTCTGAATTCAAGAGTTTATATTTAAATTCTTCAATTAATATATGTGTATGAATTCAAGAGGATATATTTAACTCTTCAGGAATTTCTTGACTTTCTTGATTTCCGAATCTTCATAGTTTTCTTGATTTCCAGGCTGTTGTAATGTGGGAAGAGCTGCAGGTTGCGATGGATAAACTATATGCATCCTGATAAGAAACAAGGAAGATTTTCAGAAGAAGATGATGTCACCATCAAACTCCACTCCCTCCTTGATAACACGTATGTTATTAAAAAAATTTAATTTCTTGCTCCAGTTAATTCCCTTACTAACCCCAGGATAGTAAACCTGGATCTATCATGAAATTTCAATTCTGAAGGTTCACATAAGGACCGAACTAATATTATTAGTCTTTAAAAATGTGCAAGTGGTCTCTTATTGCTAGGATATTTGTAGGGCGAATGTACAACGAGATAAAGAATTACTCGAACACGCAGATGAAGAGAAAATGCCTGATCTCATGCTCTATGTTATGCACAACATTTCTTTTGATCGTCTCTAGGTGAAAAAATGCCTTTGTCCAGTACTGCAAAGCTGATTTTCCTATTGCAACTATAAATTTGGGTATGTGAGTGTTGCACTTACCCATTTTATTGCAATTAGAATTTGGGTACCTCCAGATTCAGCAAGATTATTGAGTGTGTTCCCCCTTGCACAGAGCAGCAAGCAGCTCATTTTTTTGACAATCTATGAGGGATTCCTACTATTAGAATATAGCAGAAGTTCTATGGCATTGATCGTAATTCTGAAAGAGGGAATGCTTGACCTTTGACTCTTTCTCTATTACTTTCTAACCATAATAAAAATATTGATTTTCTTATTTATGCTATTTATAATTAAAATATTATTTTAATATTCTAGATTGGAGTTGATGACCACTTTATAATATCTTACTTTTCTCTCTACTCTATTTTTTCACTCAACAACAATTATTCCTTAAATTTGGTTGTGATAATTTTTTTAGTGGTATCAATACTTAGTTTTTTAGTGGTATCTTTTAAACACACGCATGGTAAACACAAGAAGGAGAGTAAACACATAAGATAGAACTGAAGGGTAAGCATGAGTTTCGTTATTATTCACCATAGATGTACATTTATATTACATTGGTGTGACGCTTTGATTCCACATTCCAAGGTCACTTGGACTCCTTTTGTCCATTCGGCTTCCACACCTACCCATAGAGGATTAGGTGACCAACATTTCCCCCCTTAATCTGAAGGGGTATGTGTGAGTCCAAGAAGAGAGTTGTAATATAGATATGCAAAGTATGCATGGAAGCACTTAGGCTGAATGAGATATCTGAAATTTTGGCATAAAGAGGTGGTTTAAGGGTGACCACCAACTCTAGAATGCTTGATCCATTTCCTGGAACTCTTCCAAAACTAGCAAGAAGCTAAAGTATTATGCTAGAGGAAGTGTTCTGAATTCTTTGAAGAGGAACAATATCAACCTCGCATAGATGGTTTAAGGTTGTCCACCAGCCAAAAGGCATGCTCATGGGAATCCGTGTCTCTGGCTACAACTCTGAATCTAGAATGACAGGTTGTGGCTCATACTCACTTGAGCCGTTGTGTCTCTAGCTACAACTTTGAATCTGGAATGACAAATTTTGGGTCATGCTCACTTTAACTGTTATGTCTCTGGCTACAACTATGAATCTGGAATGACAGGTTGTGCCTCACACTCACTTGATGTGGCTTTGAAGCTTGTATATGACCACCATTCCCCCCCCATTAGGTACAAGGTGAGATGATGGAGAAATCTCAACTGCATGATTGTTCAATATTCTAGAACAAGTTCTGACATGTAACTTAAACATCTTCTTGGCTATTGATTCCCATTTCCAATAAGTGATCCTTCCAAGGTTAATATTTGTTCTTGTAGGATGCTTTTTTCTGAAGCATCTGTGTGAAGAATGGGTGTGCCGACCATAGTACTTTCATGGGTGAAGATCGAAACATTGATCTTTATTTTGGCCAACTCAATCAAAGTGTTGGCATTTAACATTATGTTGTTGCTGCTATGGAAGAGGAGTAGGAACTGTAACAACTAAAGGTGAACTGTCATAAATAAATCTAACACTTTGAAATTTGATGGCCTTGGAGTAGTCTGAAATATGAAAGGACAACTCCTTGTCATATCCAAGACCTATTGTGTCCTTGTTATGGACAATCTCTTCCCAAGGTCTGATGATGGGCTTGCGAGGTAGAACCCGATCTTCTGAATTTGCATACAAATTTGTTGTTGAACTAGGAATTGAATGTGAATCAATCACAACATTATTGACTTTCTGATTGTGGGAGTCTCTTTCAATGTTCTAAACAAAAATAGGTTCAAAGTGATGACTCTGCTACTGTAATTCTCCTTGCTGGAATTAAGATTCAAGCTACAAAAAATCTATCTTTTCATATGCATCTTGTAGACATAACTTAATATTAGACAAGGTGTCCCTGTTGATTTTAACCATGTCTCCACCAGTAGATAAGATTAGAGTGCTTAATAACTCTAATAATCCATGATTTTTCTCCATTATTCAAACAATTTAAGTCAAAAAATGACCAAAAATGTACTTGTAGAAACAATGATGACTTTTAGAAAATAAATTTTCCAACTCTTGAAATTGAATGTGGAGTCCAAAATTGTTCACTATAGAGATCAAGGCAATAATAGGGAAGCACAAGAACCCTTCGTTTTTTTTTAAATCACTAATTCAACATATTAAAATTCCTTCACACTACAAAAAATTCATTCATGTTGTGAATCCCTTCGAATTGAAAATGATCTTTGAGTACCTTTGAATTCGAATTAATGGTTCTTTTATCTATTGATTATGAAAATTCAATTGTCTCTCTTGTCACTTGGCTGACAAATTTTCATTCTTCATTTTGAGCATGCGTGTCACGATCCACCCACAATCCACAGGGATAAAACTTATCCAATCAATTCTAAACAATGATACCAACAACCATAAACACACAAATTGGCACTCTCACAACATCATAGGTGAGAATTTACATGCGGAAAATAGTTCTCAAGAGAGGATACTGAAAAAAATTGTTTCCATCTATACTGAACTGAAAAATTGGATGAATCAATGATTTAAAAATAAATAAATACAATGCAAGTGTGTGGAGGCATGGAGGTGTGTTCCAATAGTTTCACGGAGGGCGGTCCTTCCTCTAAGCCACTCTCCTTTACCATTTATTTCATACGCACAATATGAAATATGGAGACAAACGAATATTTAAAACTTGCATATAGGACTATATGTGGATGAGGGATTCGGTCCACAACGGAGGAGGTAGCATTCATTGTGAGGTTGAGCAACGTTATGGAGGAGAGGCCACGCCATGCTATATCGAGGAGGAGTCGACGCAGAGGCCAAGCCACGCTACGAAAATAGACTATGAGAGTTTTGTTGCCTGTAATTTGTATGGTTATGGAAGGAAGCCAACATATATCTCTTTCGATGTCTCTTGCGATCAAAATATCTTCCAATTTGCAAACTTTCTCTCTTGGAAAGGATGTGCCCATCTATTTTGATTAAAACAGGTATAATTTACATAGATAATGGGATGGAAAGTTTCTTTTTACAATGATGTCCATGTTGAGTCTATATAAGTCTTCCTTACTAGTTAAAACCTCGTATTGAATCCATTCATCACCAAAATACAATTTTCTTGTCTCTACAACTAGCGTCCATGTGGAATTGACCAAGATTTTCCCTTAACTAGGGATGCCTTTACTGAAATTTCTACTCAACAATCTCATCACAGAGAATGACATCTAAAGACTATGGAAGAGGGATCGGATGCCAGCAAACTCTGAGCGGAGAGCAAAGAGGCATTAACTGTTGTTGGAATATGGAGAGCAGAGGTGGCAAAGAAAGCTGAGGATGTAGTTGGTAGAAGGATAGAGCTGGTGTGGGAGGGGAGCGTCGAGGGAGGGAGGAGTGTAGCGGGCTGAGGAGGGGGAGGTGGAGTGGGAAAAGAGGTATTAGCAGAGGGAGGGGAGGTGAGTAGGCGGGAGGGGGAGGTTGAGCAAGAGAAAAGGTAGTAACGAAGGGAGGGAAGGTGAGCAGGTGAATGGTGTGGAGGGAGGGCAGGTGAGCAAGAATGCGAGGAGGTAGGTGTGAGGGAAAATGGAGGAGAATAGGGAGGAGTTGTGGGAGGTCGACAGTGGAGGGAGGATACGTGAGAGTAGTGAGGGAGCCTTAGGGGGGCACACAGCATGCAACAGGTAGGTCGAGCTGCAGTGGGGAGGCCACGCAGCAATGGTCAAGGAAGCATAGTAGTGGTAAGGGAGTGTCGTAAGGGAGCATTGTATGGGAGGGCGGTCGGAGAGTGGCCAAGGATGCAACACCGATGGTTAGAGTGTGAAGGGAGGAGGCATTTGGATCGTTATGAAACATAGATCAAAAACCCATTATCGAAAGGATGAAGTGGCTCGATACCTTCTGTTAGGGTCCGTGATTTAGTTGATTGGCAAGCCAATGACAGTGTAACATCAAAAAAATATTTGGAGCCCAAGGACCTAGCCTTCCTGGAATCAGAGAGGGCTCTCTCTATATGTGCAAGGGGTATCTGTGTGTTTTCTTATTGTGTTCTTATTTTAGGCTAGTTATGAAGTAGGTTTTTTTTGGTTTTGGTTTTTAGGTTGTGAGGGATGAAACTGATCAAAGATATAAGATAGGTAAAAAGATGTCATATCAACTGGGCTATGCAGTCAAAAAGGTCAAGAAAGCTATCAGATGGTAATACAAGGTTGTTGAAGGGCCGATTTGATTCGAGGTAGAAAGGATCTTTGGGAAAAATGGAATAAGATGGACATCAAGTTTGGGAACAACAAAGAATTTCAAGCATAACTAGTTTAATAGCTGACATAAACATGGTAGGGAAAACCATTGATCATGAGAAATGTAACTATAAGCTAATCAATACATATAAATAAACTGTCAAGCCATGCATAGAGATATATCACTCTCTAACTTTGGGAAATGGCTATCAGACTTTGGGGAAAAACACTTAAGACAGAAAAACAACTCAAAACACTATGTCGGAATGCCTAAACACAATATTTCAAGTTATTGGGCACTTTGAAAACAATATTGCATAGTCTTAGGCAAAGGGCAAGATCAGAACAAGACATCCTTGATTCAAAAAATGACAATCTAATTAGTCAGAGAGAAATTTCATGGATGGAGCTATGGCTAGCCATGAGTAAGCAGGGCATATCATAAATCATACTTAGCATGCATAAAACCATGAATGAAACAAGCAACAATATCCTTAAGTTATTAAAGAGCAATCAAGAATTCTTTAATATGACTAAGAATGAAGAAAACATGGAAGCTATGAAGAAACAGGAAATTTGAGGTGCCTCCAAGGGCATGTCTCAAATTTGTTCTCTACTAATCTATAGCAAGCAAGAAACATGGATTCATGAATGAAAACTAGAAAACAAAACAAGGAAAGAGACACTATACCATTCTACCAAGTCATAGAATCCAACAACAATCCTCTTTCATCATCCAGGAACATCTAAGAGACTATCCAAGAGCATGAGACAAGTATTTCTTCCAAATCTTATATGACCATATATTGATTCTATCATCAAGTTCAGCCTTTTTTACAATGAAAGCCTTTGGAATATATAGGCTCAAGTGAGGAAAACCTCTTAGTTCAATTTGCACTCTCATTGGCCTATCCAAAATATCTAATCTTGTCCTTGAGGCTTTGCAAAGCCCAAGGCACAAAATATCTCATAAAATATCTAAAAAATGCTAATAGAGGGAAATAAATTGAGTTTTCCTAACTTCTCATGTGCAAAAATAGCTAAACGCACATGAGGGAAAAGAAGTTTTTAAAGGTTCAATTTTTACAAAAATACTCAAAAATTACATCAGCAAAAGGTCCCCTAAATTGCCGACAACTTTTGGCAGCCTTCCCAATGTCGAAATGAGGCTCATGATATCTCGTTGGAAAGATATGAGTGTATAATTTCTGTAACAACTTGAATTTTCCCAATATAATGCGTAGAAGTCCTCCAAAAATAGGCTTGTGTGTAAAAAACCAGAAAATAAGCTTTGCTGATAGATTGGGCAGAGTGTAGAAAAAGTGGGCATTTTTCGCCATTTTGGGGGAGAAAATGATCTTCAAATGTCCTGAAAATCGCTGAGTGTGTGATCCTAAAATTATGGCATCTAATGATACCATTTTCCTCCTTTGATGATCCCCCAAACTGAAATGGCAAAGCCCATCATTTTTGGCCAAAAACCCAAAAATGCCAAAAAACCAAAATATGTCAAAAATCACCTGAAATTGGTGAGCATGACCCTCAAGGGTTCTCAGCAACATGTTGTGAAGTAGAGGCCAAGATGTGAAGTCCTTATGTGTCTTTCCTCACTTTCCATGTCGGGCGCTTCCCTTTGGCCTCCTTGAGCTTTTCTTGAGCAGCCTTCAACTTGCGCCGGGCAAACTGGTTTAACTTTTTATAATGCCTCGTCATTCTCCTTTGAAGGTCTAAATCCCTGTTTTCCTTCTCCAATTTATTCTCCAAGTGGTCATTCACTCTCTCAAGCCATGCCTTCCTATTTTTCTCTATCTCCTATTCAAACAATGCAGTGAGAGGGGTAGATTGGAGAAGGGAATTTTCCTCTTCTTTTTGCTTCTCAAGGGCCTTTTTAAGCCCCATGGCTCTAGACCTCTTTCGCCTAGGCTGATCTTCACCTTCACTTTCATCAAACTCGCCCATGAGTTCTTCAAACCTTGCTTGGGCTTTGGAGGCCTCCTTCTTGTACTTAGTCGCCCATGTCTCATAAACAACCATATGGACACTCATTTGCCTATTTTGGATTTGCAGAAATTGATTGAAATTCCTTGCCCTATGAAGATCATCTTTCAATGCATCAATTTGGCTTTCTCTATGAATCAAGAGGCTTTCTAGAATTTAGGCCTCATTATCACTATCATCGCTTTGGATTTGGATGATGTCGAATGCACTCTGTTGTTCATGACTGCCTTCCTCTTTACCCTTCCCTTTGCTTTGGGTGGATATTCTAGTGCTCTTCCTCCTAGGAAAATCAATGATGGGATTCTTTGGCAATTTTCCTTTACGTCGGAGGGCCCCTATCACATTTGGAGTGACAACCCTAGGCACTCTCTTCTTTACTGTCTGGGGCTTGGCCTTTCTAGGAGAAAAGGTCATGGCCTCTTTACCTTTTCACCTTGCCCTTTTTCTTCTTGAGGTTGCTATTCTTCTTGAGGAGGCTATTGTGTATCATCTTTAGGCTGCCCTTGCTCATCACTGTCATGCCCTTATTCACCATCTTCATGTTGCTGCTCTGTCTCATAAGGCTATTGTGTGTCCTCTTTTGACTGTTTTTTTCTCATCACTATCATGCTGCCCTTGCTGCTCTATCTCACCCTCACTGTCATGCTATTGTTTAGCATTTTCTTCCTCCTCCCCTTGTTGTTGTTCATCATCACTGTGATGTTGCTATGTGTCATCATAAGGCTGCTCACCCTCATCATGAGTCTGTTGTTCACCCTCATCATTGTTCTGCTGCTGTGTCTCATCATAAGGTTGTTGTTCACCCTCATCATGAGTCTACTTTTCACCGTCATCATGAGTCCGTTGTTCACCCTCATCACTGTCATGCTGTTGTTCAACACTTTCTTCCTCCTCCCCTTGTTGTTGTTCATGTTGCTGCCCTTCATCCTCTTCCTCATCATCATGATCATGCTCTTCTCCCTCTTCAGGTTCTTCTACTTTATCTGTGGTAAACTTGAGTTTTTTAGCAGTGGGTCTACTAGAGGAAGGTGAAGGATGATGAGTAGGAGGTGTAGGGGATGTATGGACTGGAGGGACAGTGGAAAAATCCGGATGAGTGATGAAAAAATCCCAAGAGACCTCCCACTTTTCAAGCTGATGAAGGATGATGATTTTGATGAGAGAGTGATGGAAGAGATAGGCTATTTGCTATGAAGGAGGCTTCTTCTAGATAGTGGAGGCCATTTTCTCAGTGCTCTTGTGTAAGAAGAAAGGAAGATTTAGCAATCTGGCCCTAGTGAAATACATTAGCAGTCGAATGTGATATGCATAAATTCAGGAGAATATTCCCTCACAAGTGAAGTACTTCATGATAATCTTCATGAGAGGGGCGTAGCTGGCTAAAAGATATGAGAAAGGGAAAATAGAAGGACATGATTCTTTGTGCTTTGGTTTTAGGAAGGGCTTGTAATCATCTGAGTCCAAATGGCTTTGTTTAAACCATTTCTCACCAATATAGGGGATTTTAGTAGCCTTGTAGATGGATCTTGGGGAAAGTTTGAAGTCAAGATCTGCCAACTGGAAATGCTTTTCTCTGAACCTCAAAGCACAAAGATGTGTTAAAGGAGAGAAAAGTTTCACCTCTTGCACCCTTTGATAGAAATCTAAACACTCAACCTCATGGAAATTGAATAAGACTAATGGGTGTGCATTCACTTCTTCAGTGAAAATAGGTTCATACCTCTTATGCAATCCACTTCTACTATCCTTCCTGGGAGGCATCTTGTTCTGGATGATCTCTGCAAAACCAAATTGCCTCAAAAAGGTTTTCAAGAGTGTGTTCTTCAAACAAAATTCTACCTTCTTGGTAAATCACTATTTTGATCAAGGCAAATTGGTTTCAAATGCTGTCTAAATTTTTTTCTTTGGTATTAGGTCCCTGCTCCTTCAAAACACTATCCTTTCTCCCTTTGTATGCCAATCAATAAGTAAATTCAATAAAAATCACACAGTCCACTAAAATGCATACACACAATCAAAGGGTCACTGTGTTTAGGTAAAGTCATCAAGCTCCTTGTGTTTTGGTGTGAGCACAAACAACCCTGTAGTAGGAAAACACCCCTCCTAATCAAAATACTGCTCCTGTATTCACTATTCCTCACCCACAGTCTAGATAACAATACCTTCAAACTGATTTGACTGCTTTACTCATTTAAATTCTGATTTATAGAAAAAAGGAGAAAAAAATGGTTTTTTTCCCTTTTTACCCCACAGAGATGACTTTTGAAACAGAAAAGCACTTATACAATGATCACTACTACTAAAGTTAGGTTCACTGCTTTGCTTTTCAAACCCTATTTTGTCTCTCTTCAAACACTGCCTCTACCTTTCCACTTGTCTTGCGGGTATTTTTTAGGTTTTTGACAGCATTAAGAAATCCACTACTTTACTATGACAATGTTGGGCAAACAAACCATAGTAATTTCGAGCTTTAAACAGAAAACACCATTCTTCCTAACAAACTCAAAACTGTGATTTACACTGTGAGCTTCATCCCTTTTTTCACCACTTAATAGTTTTGACAATACCAAGGGGGCACATAAATACCTTGATAATTCGATGGTAGGCCTTACTTGTGGTTTGGAGCAGCTTTCAAAGCAATTTGGAGGCATTTTGATGGTTTGAAACAAGCGCGGCACGTTTTTTGTGGAAAGCGCTGCACAAAAGGGGCTGTCGGGTCCCTGTCGGGCCGATGTGACCAGCGCTTACAGGTGCGCGATGTGCCGCTATAGGCGTGTCGTTCAGTAGTGGAACCCTTTGTAAAAAATCCACCTGAATGTGTTGCACAATGCTACAGGCGCGCCGCGTGTTCTTCAAGCCCAAAAATCAATGAATTAGCTCGAAATTTCCTTCTCTGGACTTGTGGACAGCAAGAGGGGAGTGATGCCTTGTGCTTTGAGAAGTTTAAAAGGGGTTGCAATGGTCCCTCTATCCTTTTGAACGCAAAGAAGCCAACTACCCTTGAATTGAATTTGTGAGGGTTTGGAAGAATTCTCTCTTTAAACCACTTCCTTTGTCCATTTGAAAAGAAAACAAAAAGATTTTGAACATGTTATGAACGGCCCACATTTTGAATAGCGTTGGTAAAAAGGTCTGTGCGTACTAATTGAATAGTTGAAATAGCTATGACTCTTTTCCTCTTATAATAAAATCATTCCAAGGGTCAAACTCTGTTCACTGTATTTACACATTTGAAAAGTAACCTCTGCCACTGCTGACCCTTTAGTGACACCATTAAAATGGGAAAACTACTCAAAACATGTCAATGAGTGATGAAACCTCTTTTTCCATTTTGCAAGGAGATGAATTATCTTTTTAAACTTGGTTGTCAGCTTCTGCTTCTGAATGTAGGTGCCAAAAAATTATTTTCCTTCACTCATGCTTTACCATTCTCTGTTTATCAAAGGGGACTTCTTTTAGACCTCTCCTTTACTTGGAATGCAACAGTGAGGTGCCTTTGACCCTTTCATAAGAAAAATGCCTTCATTTGAGAATGGTGACATGCCTTATTGGCTTTGAAAGTTTTTTCAAAATCTGAAACACATGCCATAAACCTTCTTGCATATTTATGGACATAGGTGCTTAGTTGCAATGTCTTTTTTGGAAAACTAAACTCAAATCACCTTCTGTCCATTATGATAAGTAATTTTGAAAGAAAATTTACATGAAGAGGAAAAACAGGATCATTTGAAAAATAATCACCACTCTTAGGCTTGTGTCATGACCCATCTCTCAACCACTTCTCAACTCTATTTTGTTTAAAGGGAACAGAGGCTAAATGTTAAGCCTGTTCATCAAGGAGATGAGTTTTTGTAACTTTTAAGGAATTTATACTCCTCAGCTAGGCTTTTTGATAGTTATAGTACTCATGCATTCCTTTTGTTTTTGACATGATTGCCCTGTTCAGAAGCTTTCGACTGTCTTCTGCTGCTCTTACCATTTTTCTCTTAATTGGTCCAAACCTTAGAATGAGTCACTGCTCTAGCCCTCTGGCTATGAATGAAGGAGGCCTATTTTGAAAAATGCTTGGTTTCTTTTCAACTTCTGTCTCAGTCCAAAGAAGGATGTTTGATGAACCTACTGATGGTGGTTTCCATTTTATATGTCGGCAAAAGTTAGTTAGAGGCTAAGACTATTGGATTCCTTTTCTGGCCATCTGTTTAACAATCTTTCCTAATCTATGATCAGCCCATCAGCTTCTCCTTGTAAGTCAATCATAATGGAGCTTATGCAAATCATTTTAAAACCCACTACTTTGCCTTTGCCTTTGATCATCATTTTCATGCAGAGACCCTTAGTTATTTTCTCACTGTTCATCAAAAAAATTGCCTTACAGTCAGTACAACTCTTAAAATTAAACTTTGTCCATTTTCCCTCTGCTTATAGATGAAGGAGGCACTGTTAGTTTTCAACCCTCTACTTATGAAATGAAGGAGGTTCTTCAGTCTTCAAACCTTCTACTTATATATGAACAAGGTTTTTCAGTCATGTCATATCATCAGCCTTTTGACAGTGTTATTTTTCCTTTCACTGTCCTTTCATGCTTTGACTATGATCGCAAGAGCTTAATGAAAAACTCTCTTCTTTGTAGTTGCATCCCAGGCTCAAGATCACATTGAGAAGCAAATGTCTTCTCATGTGGAGCCAAATATTGTCTTCTGGGATGCTGGTATGCGTCTGTCCTTGAAAGATCCATTAAAACACTGTAAAAACACCTAGAATCAGTTTGACCTATGGTCCATGTATTGTTGAGACTTGAGGGTGTATTAGTGGCATGACCTAGGGCAGTAACCAACTTTATTTGTAGAATGGGAAGGTTTTTTATGACTGGTCTATAGTAGGTAGAGGTTATTTGGCTTTAGAGTGGTTTTCTAAGGGAGAAATGCCTAAAGCACCACTACCTAACTTAGGGGAAACGTTTTGGACAGATTTGGATTGTTTCTTTAGAGTTGATGGGAAAACTAGTATGGGTGAGGCTAGAAAGGATTTGATAATGAGGTTTCATCTCGTCATGGGCGGACTGAAAGGTAAGAGGGAAAAAAGTTTTTATGGGTGTTTTCCAGCTGGCAAATTTGACAAATTTTTAGATCAGCTGCTACAAAACTTGGCTGTTACAACTATTCATGACCAACTAGTCAAGGGTTCTTAGCAACATGTTGTGAAGCAGAGGCCAAGATCTGAAGTCCTGATGTGTCTTTCCTCACTTTCCATGCCAGATGCTTCCCTTTGGCCTCCTTGAGCTTTTCTTGAGCAACCTTCAACTTGTGCCGGGCAAACTGGTTTAACTTTTTATAATGCCTCGTCATTCCCCTTTGAAGGTCTAAATCCCTGTTTGCCTTCTCCAATTTTTTCTCCAAGTGGTCATTGACTCTCTCAAGCCGTGCCTCCCTATTGTTCTCTATCTCCTATTCAAACAATGCAGTGAGAGGGGTAGATTGGAGAAGGGCATTTTCCTCTTCTTTTTTCTTCTGAAGGGCCTTTTTAAGCCCCATGGTTCTAGGCCTCTTTCGCTTAGGCTTATCTTCGCCTTCACTTTCATCAAACTCGCCCATGAGTTCTTCTAACCTTGCTTGGGCTTTGGAGGCCTCCTTCTTGTACTTAGTTGCTCGTGTCTCATAAACAACCATATGGACACTCATTTGCCTATTTTGGATTTGTAGAAATTGATTGAAATTCCTTGCCCTATGAAGATCATATTTCAATGCATCAATTTGGCTTTCTCTATGAATCAAGAGGCTTTCTAGAATTCGGGCCTCATTATCACTATCATCACTTTCAATTTGGATGATGTCAAATGCACTCTCCTGTTCATGACTGCCTTCCTCTTTACCCTTCCCCTTGCTTTCGGTGGCTATTCTAGTGCTCTTCCTCCTAGGTAAATCAATGATGGGCTTCTTTGGCAATTTTCCTTTACCTCGGAGGGCCCTTGTCACATTTGGAGTGACAACCCTAGGCACTCTCTTCTTTGATGTCCGGGGCTTGGCCTTTTTAGGAGAAAAGGTCATGGCCCCTTTACCTTTGTCACCTTGCCCTTTTTCTTCTTGAGGTTGATGTTCTTCTTGAGGAGGCTATTGTGTATCATCTTTAGGCTGCCCTTGCTCATCACTGTCATGCCCTTGTTCAACATCTTCATGTTGCTTCTCTATCTCATAAGGCTGCTGTGTGTCCTCTTTTGACTGTTTTTTCTCATCACTATCATGTTGCCCTTGCTGCTCTATCTCACTCTCACTGTCATGCTACTGTTCATCATTTTCTTCCTCCTCCCCTTGCTGCTATTCGTCATCACTGTGATGTTGTTGTGTGTCATCATAAGGCTGCTCACGCTCATCATGAGTCTATTGTTCACCCTCATCACTGTCCTGCTGCTGTGTGTCATAATAAGGCTGTTGTTCACCCTCATCACGAGTCTGTTGCTCACCCTCATCATGATTCTGTTGTTCACCATCATCATTGTCATGTTGTTGTTCACCCTCATCACTTTCATGTTGTTGTTTAGCACTTTCTTCCCCCTCCCCTTGTTGTTGTTCATCATGCTGCTGCCCTTCATCCTCTTCCTCATCATCATGATCATGCTCTTCTCCCTCTTCAGGTTCTTCTACTTGCTCTGTGGTAAACTTGAGTTTTTTTGGAGTGGGCCTGCTAGAGGAAGGTGAAGGATGATGAGTAGGAGGTGTAGGGGATGTATGGACTGGAGGGACAGTGGAAAAATCTGGATGAGTGATGAAAACATCCCAAGAGACCTCCCTCTTTCCAAGCTGATGAAGGATGATGATTTTGATGAGAGATTGATGGAAGAGACAGGCTATTTGCTGTCAAGGAGGCTTCTTCTTGACAGTGGAGGCCATTTTCTCAATGCTCTTGTGTAAGAAGAAAGGAAGATTTAGAAATATGGCCCTAGTGAAATGCATGAGTAGTCGAATGTGATATGCATAAATTCAGGATAATATTCCCTCACAAGTGAAGTACTTCATGATAATCTTCATGAGATGGGTGTAGCTAGCTAAAAGATATGAGAAATTGAAAATAGAAGGACACGATCCTCTATGCTCAGGCTTTAGGAAGGGCTTGTAATCATCTGAGTCCAAATGGCTTTGTTTAAACCATTTCTCACCAATATAGGGGATTTTAGTACCCTTGGAGATGGATCTTGGGGAGAGTTTGAAGTTAAGATCTGCCAACTGGAAATGCTTTTCTCTGAACCTCAAAGCACAAAGATGTGTTAAAGGAGAGAAAATTTTCACCTCTTTCACCCTTTGATAGAAATATAAACACCTGACCTCATGGAAATTGAACAAGACTAATGGGTGTGCATTCACTTCTTCAGTGGAAATAGGTTCATACCTCTTATGCAATCCACTCCTACTATCCTGCCTCGGAGGCATCTTGTTCTGGATGATCTCTGCAAAACCAAACTGCCTTAAAAAAGTTTTCAAGAGTGTGTTCTTCAAACAAAATTCTGCCTTCTTGGTAAATCACTATTTTGATCAAGGCAAATTGGTTTCAAATTCTATGCAAAATGTTTTCTTTGGTATTAGGTCCCTGCTCCTTCAAAACACTGTCCTTTCTCCCTTTTTATGCCAATCAATAAGTAAATTCAATAACAATCACACCATCAACTAAAATGCATACACACAGTCAAAGGGTCACTGTGTTTAGGTAAAGTCATCAAGCTCCTTGTGTTTTGGTGTGAGCACAAATAGCCCTGTAGCAGGCAAACACCCCTCCTAATCAAAATATTGCTCCTATATTCACTATTCCTCACCCACAGTTTAGATAACAATACCTTCAAACTGATTTGACTGCTTTACTCAGTTAAAGTCTGCTTTATAGAACAAAGGAGAAAACAATGGTTTTTTGCCCTTTTTACCCCACAGAGATGACTTTTGAAACAAAAAAGAACTTATACAATGATCACTACTACTGAAGTTAGGTTCACTACTTTGCTTTTCAAACCCTGTTTTATCTCTCTTCAAACACTGCCTCTACCTTTCTACTTGTATTGAGGGTATTTGTTAGGTTTTTGACAGCAGTAAGAAATCCACTACTTTACTATGATAGTGTTGGGAAAACAAACCATAGTAATTTGGAGCTTTAAATAGAAAACATCATTCTTCCTAACAAACTCAAAACTATTATTTACACCGTGAGCTTCATCCCTTTTTTCACCACTTAATAGTTTTGACAATACCAAGGGGGCACATAAATACCTTGATAATTCGATGGTAGGGCTTGCTTGAGGTTTGGAGCAGCTTTCAAAGCAATTTGGAGGTGTTTTGATGGTTTGAAACAAGCGCGGCACGTTTTCTATGGAAAGCGCCGCACAAAAGGGGCTGTCAGTTCCCTGTCGGGCTGACATGACCAATGCTTACAGGCGCGCCGCGCAGCAATGCAACCCTTTGTAAACAATCCGCCTAAACGCGTTGCGCATTATTCAAGCCTGAAAATCAATGAATTAGCTCAAAATTTCCTTCTCTGGTCTCGTGGACAGCAAGAGGGGAGCGATGCCTTGTTCTTTGAGAAGTTTAAAATAGGTTGCAACGGTCCCTCTATCATTTTGAACGCAAAGAAGCCAACTACCGTTGAATTTAATTTGTGAGGGTTTGGAAGTCTTCTCTCTTTAAACCACTTCCTTTGTCCATTTGAAAAGAAAAAAAAATGATTTTGAACGTGTTATGAAGGGCCCACATTTTGAATAGCATTGGTAAAAATGTCTGTGCGTACTAATTGAACAGTTGTAATAGCTATGACACTTTTCCTCTTATAATAAAATCATTCCAAGGGTCAAACTCTCTTCACTATGTTTACACATTTGAAAAGTAACCTCTGCCACTGTTGACCCTTTAGTGACACCTTTAAAATGGGAAAATTGCTCAAAACATATCAATGAGTGATGAAACCTCTTTTGCCATTTTGCAAGGAGATGACTTATCTCTTTAAACTTGGTTGACAGCTTCTGCTTCTGAATGTGGGTGCCAAAAACTTAGTTGCCTTCACTCATGCTTTACCATTCTCTATTTATCAAAGGGAACTTCTTTTAGACCTCTCCTTTACTTGGAATGCAACAGTGAGGTGCCTTTGACCCTTTCATAAGGAAAATTCCTTCATTTGAGAATGGTGACATGCCTTATTGGCTTTGAAAGTTTTTTCAAAATCTGAAACACGTGCCATAAACCTTCTTGCATATTTATGGACATAGGTGCTTAGTTGCAATGTCTTTTTTGGAAAACTAAACTCAGATCGCCTTCTATCCATTATGATAAGTAATTTTGAAAGAAAATTTACATGAACAGGAAGAACATGATCCTTTGAAAAATAATCACCACTATTAGGCTTGTGTCATGACCCATCTCTCAACCACTTATCAACTCTATTTTGTTTAAAGGGAACAAAGGCTAAATGTTAAGCCTGTTCATCAAGGAGATGAGTTTTTGTAACTTTTAAGGAATTTATACCCCTTAGCCAGGCTTTTTGATATTTCTAGTACTCATGCTTTCCTTTTGTTTTTGACATGATTGCCTTGTTCAGAAGCTTTCAACTATCTTCTGTTGCTCTTACCATTTGTCTCTTAATCGGTCCAAACCTTAAAATGAGTCACTACTCTGGCCTCTGCCTATGAATGAAGGAGGCCTATTTTGACAAATGCTTGGTTTCTTTTCAACTTCTGTCTCAGTCCAAAGAAGGATGTTTGATGAACCTATCGATGGTGGTTTCCCTTTTATATGTCAACAGAAGTTAGTTAGAGGCTAAGACTGTTGGATTCATTTTCTGGCCATTTGTTTAACAATCTTTCCTAATTGATGATCAACCCATTAGCTTCTCCTTGTAACTCAATAATAATGGAGCTTATGAAAATAATTTTAAAACCCACTGCTTTGTATTTTCCTTTGATCATCATTTTTATGCAGAGACCCTCAGTTGTTGTCTCACTATTCATCAAAAAAATTGCCTTACAGTCAGTGCAACTCTTAAAATCAAACTTTGTCAATTTGCCCTCTGCTTATAGATGAAGGAAGCGCTCTTAGTTTTCAACCATATACTTATGAAATGAAGGAGGTTCTTCAGTCTTCAAACCCTCTGCTTATAGATGAAGGAGGTTTTTCAGTCATGTCATATCATCAGCCTTTTGACAGTGTTATTTTTCCTTTCACTATCCTTTCATGATTTAACTGTGATCGTAAGAGCTTAATGAAAAACTCTCTGCTCTGTAGCTACATTCCAAGCTCAAGATCACATTGAGAAGCAACTGTCTTCTCATGTGGAGCCCAATATTTTCTTATGCCGGTATGCCTCTCGGTCTCAGGATCCACTTTAAAGCACGTAAAAACACCTAGAATCAAGCTTGACCGTGTCCATGGACAGCTTGGTGACTTGAGGGCAGGTATTAAGGCGCGACCTAGGGCTGTAACGAACTTTATTTGTAGAATGGGAAGGTCTGTTATGACTGGTCTATAGTAGGTAGAGGCTATTTGGCTTTAGAGTGGTTTTCTAAGGGAGAAATGCCTAAACCGCCACTACCTAACTTAGGGGAAACTTTTGGACATATTTGGATTGCTTCTTTAGAGTTGATGGGAAAACTAGTATGGTTGAGGCTAGATAGGATTTGATAATGAGGTTTCATCTTGTCATGGGTGGACTGAAAGGTAAGAGGGAAAAAAAATTTTATGGGTGTTTTCTAGCTGGCAAATTTGACAAATTTTTAGATCAGCTGCTAGAAAACTTGGCTGTTACAACTAGTCATCACCAACAAGTGAAAAATACTTATGACTAACACCTTCTACAGAAGTGAGGAGGAAACCAGGGCTTATGAAAAAGTCACCAGAAATATGAGGGCAGCGAACGCCAAAACCAACTTCTGAGCTGCCTCCCTCGACAATGAAACTCTTGTCATCTAGAGTAGAATGATCTCCATTACATGAACCTATGGCTTGGAGAATTTCAATTTCAGGCTTGTAATGGCAGCAATGAACTCATATGGAAATATAAGGGTATTTTCCTATCAGCATGGCTCTAGGTCTCTAGATTTAAAATGCAAGAATCCAAACAGTCAATAAAAGAACAATGTTCATTTTCTTCTATACAAGTGAAAAATTAAATGTTCATGATATCGCAGCCACTGTTGAGTGATGTGCATATTCTGGGGAAAATGAATGGAGATCGTTATTTTTCCAAAAGAGTGGGTGAGATCAATGGCAGACAGAATGTTTTTTTTTTTCTATAATTGACAGATGCTAGGGCAACAATAACAACATAAATTCTAGCCTTGGCATTTCTGAAGGGAGAAAAAATGTTATGGAATTCTGAAGGGAATAGAAACGTTATGGGGATGAATGTTATAATCCCTTGAGACCAACTCTACTCAAGGAGCACTATGAGGGAATATGATGGGTGCGTTATGGACTTATAAGCTCATAGAACACAACTAGAATTTAGCTGACTCGAGCAGGGCAACAATCTCCTGCTCCGATACCATGTTAAACACACGCATGGTAAACACAAGGAGAGTAAACACACAAGACAAAACTGAAGGAAAAGTGTGAGTTATGTTATTATTCACCCTAGATGTACATTTATATTACATTGGTGTGACTCTTGGATTCCACATTCCAAGGTCAGTTGGACTCCTTTTGTTGATTCAGCTTCCACAGCTACCCATAGAGGATTAGGTGTCCAAGAGTATCAATACTTAGCATTGTGACCACCTGTTTTATTTTTCAATTATTTAGCCAAACTTTAGCATGAAAAAATTATAATTATTCAAGAGGAAAATGATCAAATTATTGATTCATGTGAGAGTCATTACTTATAAGTTAAATATTCAATTAAATCACATAAAACTATCACATAAAACTCTGCACACCACACTCTTGTAATATTCCCAAATGAGAAAGATAGGAATATAGAACATATGCACAATTCCAACAACTATAAAATAAGAATTAAACATGTAGAACTGGA
The DNA here is from genome assembly GCA_034641835.2 of Pinus albicaulis. Classification (NCBI taxonomy): domain Eukaryota; kingdom Viridiplantae; phylum Streptophyta; class Pinopsida; order Pinales; family Pinaceae; genus Pinus; species Pinus albicaulis. Next base: position 351,488 of record JAXQQM020058333.1, on the reverse strand, counting down.
AAAATGTCAGAATACATCAAAACATCATAAATATGGGCAGAAAATAGTTGAGCCATATCATTATACATCAACATCAAATGAAAGTACATATTTATCCAAATGGAATGCACTCAAGCCATAAGATGGCTGAAATACACCAAAGAAACCAAGCACTGGGAATGTGTGCTGCTACTGCTACTATTATTATGAATAAAAAACATGTGTGCAAGGAAGTTATATTACTCAAAATAATCCTATATTTTAACCGTAGATTCCAGTAACAAAACCCAGAAATGGTTTGGCCAAATTTTAACTTTGGATTTTCGGCCTTTTTTTAGTTGCCCACTACAACAGCTCACTAAAATCACGTAGTCATGGACTGGAACTATGTTGTAGGAGATAAAAACACTATTTTCTAATGACAAATGTATCAATGATTCTCCCGGGCCTTCTTTACTAGCCTCCACAGAGAAATAAACCTCCCTCCAATGAGATCTAGCTCAAAAATCTCCCAAATCAAACCTCCATAACTTCTGCCCTGCAACACAAACACATATCCTCAATAGGAACTATGTTGTACATTAAGACTGAAGTCTTGCCCAAATTTCTAATAGTTGAATGTAGTACAAAACTCTTCCAAGAGGCCTCTCAAGGAAAGAGGTGAGATTCTTGATCAGGAACACCCAGTGCTAAATAGCACTTGTAATCTTAGCTAAACAGCCAAAGAAAGCCATATGTCTAAAAAAACCATATATTCATAAATATAAACATTAACATAATTAAATATGGCTGCCATCCTCTTCCTTATATAAGTTGCAAGCTTCCAAACCCTAAGCCCCATCCAAAAATGGCACTAATTCCATGCAAAAAGTCTTCATCTAAAATTGTGTTGTCTTTCACTAAGTGCCACTACTGCATGGCAACATTGTTCATTTGGTCAAAGTTGACATAGTCTTCATTCTCCAGCCCCTTTTCACACCTAAGAGTCTTCAATCAAGCTTTTTACATGACCTCCATTCACACTAGGAGTGTATTTATTCCTACCAAGGAGATTTATGGGTCTCCATGCCCTCTTATTCCTCCAAATAAAAAGCAAATCAAAATTTTAATATTCCAATTAACTGTATGCTATTTTAGGAATATTACAATACTCCCCTCCCAAATGTTTCTTGTCCCCAAGAAACTGTAAGGATAGAATTGAAGGGCCTCCTCTCCTCCTCCTATAGCATCCTCATATGATAAGTTCCTCCAATGAACAAGATGCTCTCTCATCAATATGTCCCCAAGTTGCTCCTCCCAAGTGTATAAGTATGCCTTTGGTGAAAAATCCAAATGGCTCTCATCATGAACAAGTGTGATATCCATGGAGGCAACTATATGTGGTCTAGAGGCCTTCTTGAGGCATGGAATCAGAAAATGATTCGGAACATTCCTTCCCATGTGAAGCTCCAAACCCCAAGCTATCATCCACACAAAGTGAGTCACCCTCCAAAATGGTAACTCATAAAAAATTTCTTCCACGTTTGGCTCCTGAAATGTAGGTGGGTTGCATAACTGAACATGATTGGCCCAATGACCTACCCCACACTGTCTCTCCCTCCACTTATGAAAAGTGTAGAGCTACTATTGTTATTGGGCTGCAATAGTGTTTCCCTCAAGGGAAAAAAGGACAACTGGATCTCCAAATATCCCTTCTCTAGTCTCATGAACCATGCTTGCCCAAACATTCCCATACAAAGTGAATAACACATCATCATCATAGGGCATCCAAATCAGAAATATACTCAGTGTTATGTGTAATTTTGGATGGTACCAATGGTTTTTCCAGTGGATACAATGCATTTTTGCTAACTGTTGTTTCAGAACATCATGTGGCAAGTTGTCTTTCAACAAATTGCTATTTGTGTATGTTCACTCATCTACCTGAAAGTAGAAAATGGCATTATATATCAGGTGAGCATAATAAGAATAACACCACATTTTCCCAAAGTAATCCAAAGAAGGGCTATCTCCATCATAAATTTTGGTCCTATAATGGCCATGAAACCCAAATATAATCTTGCCCTCTTGCGGAGCAATGCATTGTACATAGATGGTGAGAAAATGAAAATAATTTGTGAAATGATCAATAAGTACAGAAATAAATTTCTTACCATGCATTGTGAGTAGGTTGAAAGTGAGGCCCATGGATAAGCCCTCCCATGAGAATCTCCTCATAAAGGTCTCGAAAGTGAAGGGATGCATACTCCACTTGGAACACTCCATCAATAGATACATACTCCCAAGTGACAGTGTTGTTGGCCTTCATGATAAGGCTCTTGTCACTCCATGAGTCCAGCCTTTGACATGCCATAAGCCAAAGTAATCCACCATCATACTGCTATGTGTGCAAGACTCCTTCTTATGTGGAAGTATCCCTTGATCCTTCAATGTTGAAGGGTAGCCTCTTTGCACTTTGATTGTGCCATCCCTTTCTCCTAAAACATCATGCAAAGTATGGGAGAAATTCAACCCATACTCTCCCAAGAGTAGCCAAAGAAACAATAGTTCTTGCTGCCTCCGCACACCTCCATCATACAAATCATGAGGTGAAAACATGATGATTGACATCAAGAATGCCATATCAACATAATGCACCCAAACTCCCTGCTACCATATGATGCAAGTGCTATGCCAAATCCCAACCACCAACATACTCTTTGAAATAGAATGTGGTACATGATGACCAAACTCTTTCAATAGTAGCCAACATAGCCTTTCCTCCTGCTGCCCTGTGTCATAGATATGCAAGTGGCTTTCCAGCCTCTTGGTCATCAACATCACCCATCCAACCAATAGTGAGTGTCTATCATCATGCTCAAAAATGGTATCCCTCCAATGGAGAATACCATCCTCCCAAAGAAGATTTCTATCTTTGCATTTCATGGGATTTTGAAATGCAATCTCCTAGAGATCTCCAAATGAAGACCACTCCTCAACGACCAAGTTGATCCCATAAGGATCCAAATATACTGAAGGAAGAATCTTCTCATTGATAAATGAAGTGCTCATCAATAAGGATCCATCATAACAATGGAATATAAGATGTCTCTCATCAACCATCTGTCTATCCCCTACTACACATGTATAGTGGTCATTGGAATGCTCCAACAAAGGTTGGTCCCCCAACTCATCACTGCTGCTCAATGACAGCGTTACTGATCTCCATGATGGTGCATATGCTGTCTCAATATTATGCTCAATGTTGAACACATAATTCTGCATTTCTCTTCTTAGGACAATGTTCTTCCCATCCTCCAAAATTCTACACTCCAACCCCAAGAGTTGTGTGTAGCTCAACAATGATATACTAGGATGACTATATATCTCCTCATTGAAAAAAACAAGGTTCCTCACCGTAGTGATAGTCTACTGCTCCAAATCAGCAATGTGCTGAAATAATAGGAAATGGAAATATGTGCATACCTTGGTAAAGCTTGGGAACATCTTGTACTACTACAAGGGTTCCTTCCTCTACTGTGATGGCTTCCCTAACTACTGATGATGATGGCTACTCTTCTATGGCTACATCGGTGCTAGTATAAGTCTCCTCCTCCTCATGCATCTCCAGAATAGTGCATGGGACTCTAAATGTCAAGAGATCGAGACCACTTTGCAACGGTGCAACTATTCTTTCTCCTGATGCAAGTGCTCCTGCAGCAAGTGGTGCTGTAAGTTTCCTCTCCTCTGATTTCTTCTTTTCAAACTTCTTGATCAACCTTTGAGTAATATTTTCATATGCAGTCACTCTTGTATGAATCAAATGGTTGAACTACCAAATGTTTTCTTCACCCTCAAGGTGCAGTACTATAATCTCAACATCTTCTTCCTATACTAATGGATATAGCAGTAAAAATGAATACAACCTCTTTCTCCAAGCCCTTTTTGTGCATGAGGATGACCCATCAAAGGTAGACAATTGAAATATATTGCCCTTTATTCTTATATTATTGCAAGGTCTCCTTTCTTCTTTGAGCCGAATGAACTATGGGAGAGTTATATTCTCTTTGAAAGCTCTAGGTTGAGACTTATATTATGCAAAATAATCACTTAGAATCTCATGATCTAAGTTTCTTCCATCTCCATGCCTTTTGTCTTCTTCTTCAAGAGAAAAGGGCACAATATGTTTCTTTGGAGCTCTATGCAATACCGGATCTCTTTTTTGCTGATAGGAAGTACATGGACCTTCCTCATCTTGAAGCCCTAGCGTGGTTTAATTTTTTTTCTCCACTTTTCTTTGCTTGAACTCCTTGGTGAGGTCCCTCTTAGATCTGAAAAGAGATGAGATAAAACTCATTATTTCCATCTTTCTGATCTCTTTCTCCTTCTTCTTATTCTCCTGATAGCATAATGGCTGAGATCCATAGGCTAAGCCAAGATTATGCTCTGATACCACTGTAATATTCCAAAATGAGAAAGATAGGAATATAGAACATATGCACAACTCCAACTACTGTAAAATAAGAATTAAACATGTAGAACTGGAAAAATGTTGGAATACATCAAAACATCATAAATATGGGAAGAAAAAAAATGAGCCATATCATTATACATTAACATCAAATGAAAGTACATAGTGATCCAAAAGGAATTTAATCAAGCCACAAGATGGTTGAAATAAACCAAAGAAACCAAGCACTGGAAATGTGTGTTGTTATTGAAACTATTTTTATTATGAAGAAGAATCATGTGTAGAAGGTAGTTCTAGAGCTCAGAATAATCAAGTATTTTAACCACAGATTCTACTCAAAAAACCCAGACAAACCCAGAAATCGTTTGGCGAGATGTTAACTTTGGATTTTCGACTTTTTTTTAGTTGCCCACTGCAACAGATCACTAAAATTACACACTCATGGACTGGAACTATGCTGTAGGGGATAAAAACACTATGGCCTGATGCCAAATGTATCAATTATGCTCCAGGGCCTTCTTTACTAGCCTCCAAAGAGAAATAAACCTCCCTCCAATGAGATCTAACTCAGGAATCTTCCAAATCAAACCTCCACAACTTCTGTCGTGCAACACAAACACAAATCCTCAACAAGAACTATGTTTTACATTAAGATTGAAGTCTTTGCCAAATTCCTAATAGTGGAATGTAGTACAAAACTCTTCCAAGAGGCCTCTCAATGAAAGAGGTGGGATTCCCAATCAGGAACACCCAGTGCTAAACAACACTTGCAATCTTAGCTAGACAACCAAAGAAAGCTATATGTCTAAACAGACCATATATTCAGAAATATAAACATCAACATAATTAAATATGGCTACTATCATCTTCCTGATATAGGTTGTGAGCTTCCAAACCCTAAGCCCCATCCAACAATGGCACTACTTCCATGCAAAGAGTCTCCATCTAAAATTGTGTTGTCTTTCATTGAATGCAACTACTCCATGACAACATTGTTGATTTCGTCAAAGTTGACACAGTCTTCATGTTCCAGCCCCATTTCACACCTAAGGGTCTTCAATCCAGCTTTTTAGATGACCTCCATTCACACTAGGAGTGTCTTTATTCCAGCTAAGGAGATTTATGGGTCTTCATGCCCTCTTATTCCTCAAAATAAATAGCAAATTAAAATTTTAATATTCCAATTGGTTGTATGCTAATTAGGAATATTACAACTCTATAGGCTATCTATAATAACTAGGTTATAAAAAAAAAAAATTCTTTATCCAAACAATTCTCCAAACCTATAATTTTTTTTAAAATAAAATAATTCATATTTAAAAGTTAAATATTCAATTAAATAAAATAACATATCAGATATTTTTTCCTCTACAATACGTTTTCTTATGTTACTAATTTACAACGTTTCCTTTGCAACATATGGTACAATTTTTAGTATATGTCTCTTTTAAAAAGGTTTTGTAGTGGACTACTCCACCTAGTAGTGAATCTCCATCACTAGGCGAAACATTAAAGATGAGATATTTCCTTTCTTTACAATGAATTGGAGTCTAAGAATTTTTTGTTTAAATTTTATGTTCCAACTCTTGTAAATATTAAAGAGTTGTATAATAGAAAGGCTAGGTGCATTGAGGTGGAAAACATCATAGTGATTGATTACATCATCTTCAGTGCAAGAAAAAACTATGAAGAAGCATAGCCCGAAAGATAAAATGTTGAGCTTCTTCTTCGAGTAGGAAGATAAAGGAAGACTTCGATGATGAAAATGATGACGGTGAAGGTGGAAGTGGTCAAGAGAACCATTTTGTATATACACCATCATATGCAAAATAATCATGTTTGGGCATAATATGTTGTTAGTATATTAAAATCATTTTCCATATAGGCCACCACATGGCATACTTCCATGTTTAGGCATGAGTGTTATTTTCTATATTGATTATGTTGTGCCATTTTTTAAATGTGACATTTTAGATAATTTGAGTGTGTGTTTGTATGTATTTATTCATATATGTATGAATTGAATGTAGAAAATCAACGTAGATTCAAAATCATATTTTTAATTAGCTAAAAAAAAATACTTGAATATACTCTACAAATTGCAGAAACAAATTACGATCGCAAAATCACGTCAACAAGAAAGAGAAATAATTTCAACTAGACAACACAAAGATTTATCTTGAGAAAGCCTCAGCTAAAAACCTTGTCAAAATATTATAATATTACAATGCTCTTTCTCTTGCTAAGAAACCACTGCACTATCTCTATTTGTCTCACTCAATCCTAGGCAAGATTGGCGAGATACTTAACCAAATTATTGGCCTCACGGATCCATATTTCCTTGTGAAATTTTCTAGGGAATTAGGCCCCTAATCACAAGGAAATTCCCTAATAATAGTTGTGCATTACATCAAGGATCTTCCTCTGATTCCATGAACCACTTGTACAATTGGATGATTATACAATTGATATTACACTTCCCTTTAACTCTAATATCAACTGGTTCTTTCTTAGAACTGACATCCATGAGTAATTTTTGAGTGAATTATCATTTATCTGATTTATCAATGCATGTGATTTAAATCTAATTTAATTCACTTGACCTCTCACTAGTTTCTCCATTGGTTAGAACTAGTTAAACTCATTTTCACTCAAATAAATTTGGTTAATTAATTACAACTCAAAATAAACTGTAACTAAGCCCCATAAAATTTAGGAAATAGTTTAAATTCCTCCCATTAAACTCTAAACTCGAATTACCTGAACTAACTAAGCCTTCACGAGTTATTTAGCTCGTATAATCTGTCATGTGACGTGGAATTACAATTTACTTATAATTTAATTAATGGAAAATTAAATTAGAAGCATCTTCTTGTTGCCATTTTCAATATTTCTTGTTACAAATTTCAACACTCCCTCTCAACAAGAAAGTAATTCAACTCTATCTCAATCTGATACCTTTGGAATGTTCTCAATTCAGCTATTTTCTGTAGTTTTGTTGCTACTGCAACTTTTGAAACTGAAAAACTTCAAAACTGCATCAATTGTGATCAATATGATCCATATATCACTACAGTGTATGGTTGATACTAGCTACCACACTACCATCTGAAAACTCTATGTTGTTGATAACTTTTCACTGTTCCATTTTCATTTTTTCCAACTCTGCTATGTGCTTCCCAGTATCAAACTGCAACTTCTCTCTGCATCTGTTACTCTAGCATTTGATTGCATCAACTCCCACTAATCCATCTTGCTACCATATACTATGGGCCCGCGTAGAAAGGTAATGATATATGAGAAAAAATCTCAATGGACCCAAACCAAATTTCTACACTCTTGGGACTATTTCTTCACACCACCCCAGATCAATCTTGGAGGTATGGCTGCATGTGCTCCCTCTACCAACTTGGCTCGAAATTTCCCCCTACTCGAGGTCTCTTCTTGGGTGGATGTTTCCACTCGACCTTCTCTCTGCTTCTGCTATTGTGGCTACTACACAAATTTATGAGGCTTCTTCTGAGGCTGCATGTTGTGAGGTAATTCATGGTCCATCTCAAACACCAAGTCTTTAACATTTTCCTTGGTCCTCAATGCTTTGCATGAATCTTGTACCTCAAGTGCATACAAGTTCTTGACTCACACAGTGATCTGTTTCACCTATCTTGTCGTAATGTGCCTAAGGAAAAATTTTCCTTTTCTTGATATCACCTCATAGCTACAATCTTCTAGTAGTGAAATGGAAACAATATTTTTCTTTAGTAATTGAACAAATAAAACATTTTCAAGTCTGAGAGGGGTGTCGCACTCCCTCTAAAAAGCAACAGTATATATGTTAGTCACATTATAGCTTCCATTATCTCAAAATTCTATGTCATGCTTTAGGTCCTTCTCCTCCAAGTGACTAAAGATATCTATATTCCCTGTCATATGGAATGAGGCACCATTGTCGAGATACCACATGATTCCCATTACTATGTTTTCCATGGATGTAATGGGAGTGAAATCAAGTTCGAATTGTGAAGTTACAGCTTCACCTCGTGCTCCTACTATAGCCTCCTTATTTATTTCCTTCTTCTATGTACATTTCATGGCATAGTGCCCAAACTACTGACTGTGAAAACACTTGTTGTTAGAAAACTATTTCTTCTTTCCCTCTTTGCCTTGGGACCTCTTTCCTTTGGCTTTATTTCCTTTACTGACTAATGAAAATTCCTCTTTCATTTCTTTGGAAGAGATCATGTCTCTGGTGTTCCTCCTAATCTCTTCATGTGCCAAGTCAGACCACAATCTCTCCCACTCTGGTAGCTTGATTTAAAATAACAAGGAAGAAAAAATGTTTATAGTGGAATGCTTTGGCCATAGCTTTGAGGGTAAAACTTTCAAACTTAACTTTTTATTTTTGATGTATTGTTATACTAACACACAAATTTTAGTATAATAGTTTTCATCAGTTTACAAATACCTTTTCACACATCATACATAAGTGTGTGTGTGTACACACACACACACACATCTATGCATGAAAATGTATTTGGAAATTGATGAAAAAAATTATACTAACATTTTGTGTGTTAAGATAGTTAATGCACATGGAAATGCAGGGGGGAAATATTATGTGATTATACACAAGAGTAATATGCATATAATATTCATTAATAACATCCAGCGCAAACCAAACTAAAGAACTTAAGGGAGAGAGTTAAAGTAAAATAGGTAAAGAAATTAAGGGAGCGATTTAAATGAAAATAACTAAAGAACTTAAGGGAGCAAGTTAAAGGAAAATAAGAGATAAGGTTTAAAAAGGGAAAGGAGTGTTGTAGATCTATGAAGTTACATTTTGTTGTTATGCCCATGAAACTTAGTTATCCCTTACTTTCATTTAATTTTTCTCACCACGAAAATATACCCCTTAGTTATCTATGTGGGTATTGTAAATTGCTTATTTTATGTTCTTCATATATTTGTGGGCATATGGAAAAGTATGGAAGCAAGTGGTACAATAATCAGGATGGACTTGACTAAGTCCACTTTAGAGCGGAATTGGCAATAATGTAATTTCCATATAAGTGGTAGAGATAGTAAGTTGTCCTACACTTAATATATGCATCATTGATGAATATTACATACAATAGTATCGAAATAACAACATAAAATATAAGTTTTCCTAATATGATAGGCCAAAAAAATAGATCTTAGAAAGGATCAAGAAAAGTAGTCCTTAATTATTTTCTCATTTGTGTAAATGATATGAAAGGAATTTAGGAATCCCATGTTTTTAATTTAATATAAAATTTCATCCATATCACTCGGCATAGCCATGAATAAATACATAAAAGGGACTTATTCTATTGTTGTTATGTTATATCAATGTTGATGAGCTTCTGGGGTGCATGTGGATAGTTTTTTTGGGTGTGGGTTAATATTTATTTGAGGGATGAAAATGTAAACCACTTATTCAACATGTATGGAAACATGCAAAGAAATGTAGGATGCATTTCCTTTTCAACTTTAGAAACTTGAAAATGATATTGAGGAAACATCGAGGATGATGTTTACTTCAGGGGGGGGGGGGAACATGTAACACCCTTACATTTTTTCGTTTTTAGACATTGGCTATTTTTATACTTTTTAACTATTATCAAATGTAATGGCTATGGAAGTGAGAGCGAAAATTATGTTACGATGTAAATATTATTATTATTATAAACAAATTACCTGGCTATATTCAGGCAATAACTCTAAAGTTTAAGAATACTTCTTTCCAATGTATGAAAAGTTTTTTATAGTTAAATTCCACATATTGAACCTTCCCTAAAAGTCTCCTAAAAATACCTAGGAGAACATAAATAAAAATATTAACATATTGGGAGAGAAATATTATGTTAATTACTTAGTTGGAGAGAAAGAATAAGTGAGGTGGAATAGAGAAAACTGGGAGAGGAAGGCGTTCTTTACAAAAAAAATATATATATATATATTTTAGAAAAGAAACAACTAGGAAAAAGGTTGGCATACTTTAAATCTAGATGTTGCTCAAAATCTGCTCGGAAGAAATCTATAAATAAAACTATTTAGGAATAAAATGTGGGGGTCTTAATTCCTAAAGGAAATAAGGTCTTATCTCAGAGGGAGTTATTGGTGATAGTTCATGGTTGGTTGGAATGTGTTCTATTCCTCTATATTCCGCAAGTATTAATTATGCTTAGATGGAAATTGGAGCATTTTGTCTATGGTCGAAATTTATTTTTTTAGTTATTACTATTTTGTTGTTTTTTTATGATAAGTATTAGTTTATTATTTTTAAATGTAAAGTTATGTAACAACATCTCCCTCTTACATAGTTGTAGAACATGTCTAGGCATGACCAATGGGTGTAAAATTAAGATGGAAATTGGAGCATTTTATCTATGGTTGAAATTATTATTTTTAGTTATTACTATTTTGTTAATTTTTTGTTCTAGGTATTATTTTATTATTTTTAAATGTAACATTATGTATCAACATCTCCTTAAAACATGGTTTTAGAACATATCTAGGAAGAACGATATTTTCATGTAATGTTACATTAAAAATAATAAAATAACACTTACATTAACAATTAAAAAGTAGCAATAAACAATAAAATAATTTATTTTTAGTTTACATGTAATATTTATGAGAAAATTATATTAATAACATAAAAATAAATTTAAAAACCATAAATAAAATATTTCAATATCTATATTAAACAATTAGAACATAGTACCTAGTATGTCTCACTTAGTTTAAATATAGATAAATTAAAGTAATATATAACTATATATATATATATATATATATATATATATATATATATATATATATATATATATATATATATATATATATATATATATATATATATATATATTAAATAGTTATATATATTTTAAAGGCCAGTTAAGAAAAATATAATATTAAAAATGGATTTCTTTTATTTGCATAGTTATTTGTTGTCAAAATTGATATCCATTTTAATTTCTTTGTGATATCGATTGGTAAAGTTGGTTTATTATAATTCACTACATTTAAAGTCTCTATTTTACTTTATGGGCATTAGAAAAAGGCCAAAATAATATTTGACATGGATGCATATTTTATTTTATTTTGTTAATTATCAATGTCATAATGATGTTGCGATTTACTTTATGGGCCTTGGAAAAAGGCCAAAATAATATTTGTCATGGATGGATATTTTATTTCATTTTGTTAATTATCAGTGTTGAAATGATGTTGGGTTGATCATAAAGTCACAATGGGACACAATGCTAAAATAGGCTCACACCTAGGTAGTTGGATAGTTATGGGCTAGGTGGTTACTTGCCCAAGTTCTTCCTTGTAAATAAAAATCCTTACAAAAGAAGCCAATAGGTTTGAGGAACCTTGGGAGAAAAAGAGAACAAAAAAAGAGGAAAGATCTGAAAGGAACAATAGTTTTTTTAAATGATACCAAACCTAGTTGGCCAGTGGAATCCATCTAAGACTTAAGTGCTCATATAAATTTTATCAACCAAGTCTGGTTTGGAACAAATGGTCATTGGAGGAAACAATCTAAGTTCATAATTATTGTGGAAAAGGCTCAGGGGCATAAAAAGTATAAGGTTGTTTTTATTGGTTGGGTGAAGCTTTGGGTAATTAGATACTTTGTGATTGCTTCACAACTAGTCTTAAAATAAAGAATTAGATAAGTATTGAAAATTTATTTCCTATGATAGTTGTATAACAGATTATGGAATTAGGATGGTAAGTTGGTTAATTTTTAAATCTATAAAATTTAGAAGTTGTATATCTTCTTATTTGAAATGGTCATGCTCATCATTTAAAATATAGAGTGTATATTGATTGTGAATTTATCAGTTCAAGGATTAGTTCCCAAACTGAGTTGACGTCAATCGACAACTTAGGTACAATCTTTTGTACCCCTAGATGAAATTGTGTGGAATTTCTTTAAAAAAAAGGAATTTTCGAACATTACGATTCGAATGAAAATGACAAGCTGATATGAAAAAAAAAAAATTGGTGTTAAGGTTTGTAGTTGGAAACAAAAACGGGTCGTGTGGGAAACCCTCATAAACTGAATAGGGGAACAAAAACATTTTAAATGGTGGTCGAATAGTAATTCATATCATTATGAATACAAGGATTTTTAAGAAATGAGAAATAAATATTAGAAGATACATCCTTTATTTAAAATAAATAAAGAAATGAGATTAACCCTACAAATTCATAAATAATTCTTTTCAGAAAAGAAAATAGGACTTATAACTGAATATCAACAATCGAGAAAGAAATAATAATTGACAGTGTTCACAACAAATATGAAATAGAATATGTCTCTTTTAAAAAATTTCACCATGGTCTTAAAATCGAAAAGAAACGCTGACAAGAAATTACTAGGGCTGATCAGTATAAACTTTCATATAAAAACTCAATCAACGTTTGAAAACTAGCATGCATACAATGAGCCTACACTGTTTTTTGACATCGAAATTATTATAATATATCATGAGAGAATATTAAACAATAAGAATAGAGAAACAACAATGTCCTCCAAATTTCATAGGAACATTAAATGTAGTCACTAGAAAATAGCTAAGGACGACCCCTTCAATTAAACATAGTTTAAGGAAATTACAGAGTTGGGTACATTGATTCTTCTCAAGAACTAAGGTCATTGCGGTGGAAGTAGTATTCTTTAAAAATTATAATTTATACATCTAATAGTTAGTACTTCCTTATTTAACTGAGTAAGAAGTCGTGGAAGGAGATGAGGTCAAGACTAACAAAATTAGGACCAACATCATAAAACCTTGTTGGAAAAGAAAAAATAAAACACTAGTTACCGAGGAATAGAAATCATGCCATCCATGGCTTGGAAATGCTCAAAGTGTGAGAAAGGTTGAGAACATGTAGCAAACATAAAAATAAAACACAAGTTAGTCGTGGTTACGAAGGAACCTAGAAAAATTTGGATGAAGGTTTAACATAGGGTTTCAAAGAGGAATTGGGAGGATGTTGTACTTGCAACCAGGAAAGAAAACTCAAGTCCGCAATTATGTGTCATTACGAGATAAATGCTTAAGAAAATTCAAGGATATGCAAAGGAAATTTGAATATTTAGCTGAGAAGACCACTGTCATTTCTAGTCATCTTGTCCCCTGGAAGTCCGTGTAGGAAAAATGGTTCTTCTCACCTGGCAAGGGCCTGAAGTTGTACGTGTCGAGAATTAGCCCTCTAGAGTAAGCGAATGCCATCTGAAATGAGCCAAAAATGAATTTAATGTATGACCAGAATAAAAATGGGGGAGACACGCAAAAAGAAAAGGTAAAAATAGAAAATGTATAAGACCATGAGGGTATTTGATATATGGAAGTTGTCAAACCATTAAAGGATTATGTTGGTATAGTTTTACTTACAGTAGTTGTAAAGACCAAATTCTTAGGGAATCAAAGCTGGAATGAGTGGTGGGATTCCATGGTACATTTGTTATTTACTTGACAACCACCCACATCCACCTCAATTATTCGATCAAACCGCAGGTACCTACACCATATATGTTTTCCACATCTCTAGAAATGAACCAAGATACCAAGTGGCATGAATCCAAAGGAGTCTCCAAAAATTTCCCTTCGGTTCCATCAATTTCTATGACGCATTAACTTAGTGCATGTTGGCTATAAGAACTAATATATGTTCTAAATGGAGTTCAACATAGCGATAGAGCTGTATTTTATGCTCCAAGGGAAATCATATGTATTTATTAATATTATCATATTAAAGAAATATACTATTAATAATATGCCAATGTATGATATTTTAGAGCAAAACAAAATTTGGTTGAGATATCTTACAGGTGGTATCAGAGCTAAGTTCCAATAATATGGCCTAATTGGGTGATCTATAGAATAATAAAATTTGTTCATGTTTACAAAGAGGGGAAGTACGAGGAGAGGAGGTGGAAGTACAAACCCCATCAAACCATGGATGTTAGCATGACGAGAATAATTTAATTAAAACCCAGAAATGTGGGTTCAATTAGTAGAAGAAACTTGAAATACAAATGCTAAGTTATTTGACACAGCCCAGTAATTGAAAAAGATGAGATGGCAAGACTAAGAGCTGATAATGAAAGGTTGATGTAGGAAGAGTAAAGGTTGATAACTCAGAGTGTGGAGGTGATAAAGAAGATAACGAGGAAGAATATGGAAGTGTCTTGACACAAAAGGATCTAAGAGAAATAAAAGTGAACCACAGGGACAATTCAAGAAAATAAAACCCCTTATATTTAATGGTGAGGCAGAAGAATTTGTTGAAGTGTGGTTGATCAATATGAATAAATATTTCCATATTTATGAATATGATAACAACTTGGAGGATCGACTTTAAATCTATCAATTGCAAGGAAACGCAACCTTGTGGTGGGAATATACTAAAACAATACTAATTATTAATGAGAAACAAGTAATGTGGGAAACCTTCCAAGGACATTTCAAAGACAAATATTTAACAAAATGATTTTAGGATGGAGAATAAAAATATTTCCATGACCTTAAATTGAGATAGCTTACAATGGATGAGTATCACAAATTTTACATCATTACAAAGGTATGTTCCTCATATATCAGAGAAGAAAGAAAAATTAAAATGATTCATTAGTAGTTTGCTGACATACATGAAGGAGTGACTAGAATTTAACAACCAAAAAATGATGGATGAGGCTATTAAGAAGGCCCAAATATCATACAAATAGATGAAACAGAAAGGGAACAATACTAAAAAATGGGGTAATAAAAAGAAATAGAAACATGCGTAGAATATTAAAGGGGTAAAATTTTCAAGTTTCAAAGGTCCATATACAAATAAAAAAAGCAAACATTCCCAGAGGTTCCAAAAAAATATAAAATAAAAGGTGAGACAAACCCTACTGAATAACATAATAAATCTAATTTTTACCAATTAACAAAACCACCACAACAATTTTGGGGATGTCGAGGACCCCAAACTATTAAAAATTTTCGTTAACAGAGGGGATTTTATTTAGTAGAACATATTCAAGAAGAAACCAGAGTATGAGAGGTAGCTAGGAGCTTACCAAGGATAAACATGGCCTTAGGCGATCACCAAGAAGAATAATAGCCAACCATTGTGGAGTTTTAAGGTAAGCTCTTTAACCAAGATATGTATATTTTGATTGACCACAGAGGCATCCTAAGTTATGTAAGACCTAAAATTATAGAAAAAATCCATTTGCAGGTAACAAAGTTTAAAAACTAGAGACTAGTTTAGTTGGCCATAGTAGCCGAGAGAAGGGTGACAACAAAGGTGGATAACTGCCCTGTAATGCTGACAAATCATCCAATAGTAGTAAATTTAGATTTATTACCCTTAGAGTCATATGATGTTTTTATTGGGATGGGCTAGCCTTAGAAACAATTGTCTCTTATAAACTATAGAAACAAAACCCTAGGTTTCCATAATTAAGAAGTTATGCAAGAAGTCTGAGGAATTAAGAGCCCCTTCAAATTAAGACCCATTACAACCACAATAATGCCTCAGAAAAGTATGTCATATTTATGTTTTTATGGTGGGGTGTACTAACAATAAAGAATAGAGGACAAAAATGTAAACCTTAACAATTGTGAAAGACTCTGCTGAAGTTTTACCTAAGGAAATCCTTGGATTTCCTTCTAAACGGGACATAGAATTTACAATAGAATTGACCTTGGGATCTGATTGAGTATCTAGAGCGCCATATAATATGAAAATACCAAATTAGCATAGTTAAAAATACAGCTACAAGAGCTGTTAGATAAAAATATATTCGCCCCACTGTATCATCGTGGGGAGCTTTTGTATTGTTCAGAAAAATGATGGTACCTTATGATTGTGCATTGATTATAGGAAATTAAATAAATAAATTTTTAAAAAGAAATACTCATTTCCTAGAATAAATTACTATTTTAATAAGTAAAATGTATGATTGTGTTTTCAAAGTTTGATTTACGTATTGGGTATCACCATACTAGAATAAAGGAGGAAGATATATGCAAGACAACTTTAAGAACTTGCTATGAGCACTATGAATTCATAGTTTTTCATATTGGACTTAAAATAGTCCCACTACCTTCATGTTGTGTATGAATAGTATATTCCACCATTATCTTGTTAAACTTATACTTATTTTCGTTGACGACATTTTTATCTACTCTAAAAATATAAAGGAGCATAAGAAACATCTGTAGGTTGTTATAAAAAAATTAAGGTAACACTAATTATACGCGAAGTATATAAAGTGTGAGTTCTTTAAAGATTAAATTCAATATTTGGGTCATGTCATCACTTTGGACGGAATTGCAGTACATCCAGAAAAGATCAAGACCATAATTGATTGGCTTGTCCCCATAAATGAGGTCGATATTAGATATTTTATGTCACTAGTCAGATATTATTGACGCTTTATTAAAGTGTTATCAATAGCATCCTTCCCCATTACTTATCTACAAAAAAATGTAAGGACTTTCTGGTGGAGAGATGAGTGTCAAAATAGTTTTGATCAGCAAAAACATTTACTCACCACAACACCCATTTTAAGAATTCTTTATCCAAAGAAGGAGTTTTTTTTTTACAAAGACGACAGTAAGAATGGATTAAGAAATGTTATAATGCAAGAGGGAAAAGTTTTCGGCTATGAGTCTCGTAAATTAAAATAACACGAACAAAAATATTCTGCTTACGATTTGGAATTGGAAGCAATAGTCCACACTTTGAAACTCTGGTGACATTATCTACTTGGAAATAAATTTAAATTAATGACACATCATAGTAGTTTAAAAAATTATTTTAAACATCCCATGTTAAATTCACAACTGACTCGATGGGTTTCCTTTTGACTGAATTCAAATCTGACATTAAACATCTTAAATTAAAAGAGAATCGGGTAGTGGATGCCTTGAGGAGAAAACTAAATTTTTTGTACAAAATTTCGTTAAGCTTATTTAATATTGATTTCATAAAATCAATTCAGAAAGCTATCCTAAGAGACACAAAGTAACAATTTTTATGCCAACACGAAGAGTTACAAGATACTCATGAAAAAGCATTGGGTTATGAAATAAATGAAGACAAGGTGTTGATGTATAGAGGCATATTTTATGTCCCAAATTAACAAGAATTGAAACAATTAATTCTAGATGAATGTCATATGAGCCCATATGTTGCTCACTGGGATACCAAAAAAAAACTTACTTCTTTGAGGAAGGATTATTTTTTTTGAGGCATGAAAAAAGAAGTCATGGAGTATTTGACTAGTGTTTGGAATGTAATCTAGTAAAAGTTGAACATCAAGACCTTGATGACTTGATTCATCCACTACCCATACCTGAATCTATATGGGAAGTCCTCACACTTGATTTATTATGGGAATACTTGAAACAAAGAGGTATAATGCTTATATAAAATTGTAGTTGTGAATAAATTAAGTAAAGCTTCACATTTTATACCATTCAAATCTTCCTTCAAAGAAATACAGATTGCTGATATTTTTATGAGGGAAATATTTAGACTACATGGAAAACGTAAGGTGGTAATATCAGATAGAAATGTAAAGTTCACATCGTCCTTTCGGAATTCCACGTCCACTGGATTGGGTACACAGGTAGAATTCAGTACAGCCTATGATCCTCAAACGAATGGGAAAACGTTAAGGGAGAACCAAATTGTGAAGGGTACATTAAGAATGTATGTAATGTAGCAACCAACTGGGAAAAATACATTCACTTGGTAGAGTTTTCCTACAAAAAATACTATCATAAATCCTCATAGATGAGTCCATTTTAGGTGTTATATGGATGTAAATGTAGAAAAGCCCTTAATTGGAACAACCCTGAAGATAAATTAAATTTAGGGCCAGATATGTTAAAAGAAATGGAGGCCATGGTGAAAAAGGTGAGGATGAATCTAAATGTTTCACACGACAGGAAAAAGACTTACGCTAATAATAAGTGAAGCTATCGATAATTTAAAGTTTGAGATCATGTCTATGTATGTGTGAAGCATAAAATAACTACCTTGCGTTGGGGAGGTTGTGCCAAATTGGCCCTCGGTTTTGTGGTCCATTCCAAATTCTGGCTTGAATTGGTTTAGTATCTTATCATCTAGCCCTACCCAGCCATATACATGTGCATAATGTCTTTTACGTATTATTTTTAAAGAAATATATTTATGATCCCAAACACATTATTAATTGGCAAGATATGCAGGTAAGACAATTTATGATATTGCATATATATGCATGTTCATTATTTTGACATGTATGAACTGATCATACCTAGTTGGTTGTAACTGTAGGTCAAACGAGAAAGCTAATTTTTGTCTGAACCCCTATGTATACTTGATGAGAGAGAAGAAATTCTGTAGAGATGAGTTATCACCCAGGTTACAGTGAAGTGGAGGCACTTTAGCCTAGAAAAGGCTACCTTGAGAGATGATAAATTTATAAAAGAGTCATTTCCTTGCTTGATCTGAGAGTTTGGAAGACATCGATATGATATTTAACTCAAGGGGGGAGGTGGAGATGTGATATATCTTGGTTGATCTGGATCTTGGCTTGAGGGCCCCAAGTTCTAAAAATTTGAAATGGATGTTCAAGAGCAGAGGCCCCCAATATATGAATAATTGAAATGAAAGAAAAAAGATAAAACACACAGTAAAAAAAACCACCAGGAAACTTTTTATTAAAAGAGAGAATAACAATAAAACCTACATTGTGGTGGAAAATATGTCCTTTTACAAAATGTGACTTCTTACTTATAGTCTTTTTTAGTTACAATACCACAGAGAAATTCCATAGATGGTTAAATACCATGGGTGAATGAGTATCATGGGTGGATGAATACCATAGGTGGATTCCACTTACAATAGCATGGGTAGATTCCATGGGTGAATGAATAACATCGGTAGATAAATAGCATGGGTGAGTGAATACCATGTGTAGATGCAACTTGCCATTCGGATCATTCCTCGCTCCTTTAGAAGAAATAGTCCCCATTGCATGAATTTCCCTCTTGAGAATCCTATGTTGAATATGAGGACCCACTTAAGAGATGGGTTTTGTGTGGCTAACCCATAACCATGACGAACGATGATCAGAGGATAGAGATACCCTATAATTCCTATGCCCAACTGTAATACTTACAGTGTGAGGCCTAGAAAATGGACTTTGATGAAGTGTGGGTTTGTGGATGACACATACTCATGATGATGATTTTTGATGAACTAGGAGGTGCGTACATATCCTGAGGTGGGAGGGCACGTCTCCAAAAAACTGTAGTCGGAAGCTGCTATGTTGAAAATGGTGAATGTGAAGTAGGTGCCTACTAAAGCGGGGTGGGAGGGCACATCTCCAAAGGGAACCTACTTGGGATGTTGTTCCGAAGATATATATTCCTTTAAAATGGGCATAACTCAGAATCAGTATTATAACATATTTTTGGAAATAATATGTCCATCCTTTATCTCTCCATGTAATTGAAATCCCTATCTGGAAACTCTCGAAACTCATGTTTTCAATGCAATTGTCTCGTAGTCACAAAAATTCTGAAAAAAAAAAATAGTTGATTTTAAATCAGCGATATCTCCCTCATCTGAATTGTGATTCGGCCAATTTTTTTTTTTTAATTGGGTAATGTTTTAGGAGGAGCTATGAGATGCAATCATTTTTCTGAAATTATGCATAACAACTAAAAAACATGACAAGAGATCTGTCGTTAAATAATTATCGTTAAAAATATTTCTGCAACAGAGTTGATTTTAAATCACTGATATATCCCACATCCAGACTTTGATTTAGCTGATTTGTTTTTTTAATTTGGGTACTTTTTCACAATAAATCTAGATATGTTATTTGTTTTTGTAAATTCTTCACCAAAAGTTTCAAATATTATCTACAATCTCGCTTCCCAAAAAAAACTCCAAAAAAATGAAAAAAAAATATTTCTGCTTTCCCCAAGAAATTTCTCTATGGAGGTCATATCACATGCATGAAGTTTCTTTAAATATTGTTGCAAAATTTTGAAACTAAAATATGCATGAAACCCTGATCCCCATGGACCTGTAACCTAACTCTGATATCACTAATTCGGAACTTGGGGAGAGGTCCCCAAGATCTAAAAATTTGAAATGCATCTTGGGGAGGGGAGGCCCCCAAGATATGTAAAATTGAAATTCCAAAAAAATGTGAGAACACACAATAAACAAAATCACCTAGAAATTTTTTATTAAAATAGGGAATAATTGTAAAAACTACACTGTGGTGGGCAATCTAACCTTTTAGAAAATGTGACTTGTTACTTATAGTCTTTTTTAGTTACAATACCACAGGTAAATTCCATGGGTGGGTAAATACAATGGGTGAATGAATACCATGGGAACATGTCACTCACAATATCATGGGTGGATTTATACCATGGGTAGATGAATACCATTGGTGGATAAATACCATGGGTGAATGAATACCACAGATAGATGCAACTTTCATTTCATATCATTGGTAAAGTTAGTAGATTCTCATTTACTGCAGTTAAATAATCTATTTTACTTTATGGGCCTTCGAAAATTTCCAAACTAATATTTGACATGGATGGATATTTTATATAATTTTTTAATTATGAATGGTATAATGATGTTGCAATGATCAAAAAATCAAGATGGAACAAACTCCTAAAAGAGGTTCACACCCAAGTAATTGTATAGTTATGGGCTAGGTAGTTACCTTCCGAAGTGCTTCCTTCGAAATAATAATCCTTCCAAAAGAAGCCAATATGGTTGGGGAACCTGAGGTGAAAAAGAGAGGAAAAAAAAAGGAAAGATATGAAAGGAAGAACAACGTGCTAAAATTATTCCAGAGCGAGATGACGAGTGGAGTCCATCTCAGAGTTGTGTGCCAAATTGAATTTTATCTACTAATTCTAGTTGTTACAAGATCATCATTGGACAAAACAAACTAAATTGATAACTTCCGTAAAACTACACTAGGTGTGGAACAAGCTTGGGGGGAGACACAATGTAATATTGGTCTCATTGATTGGGAGGTGTTATTTGTACCTAGATATTTTTTTATTGATGCAAAGCGAGTTTGAGACTAAAGAATTAAATAATTATTGCAAATTTATTTTCCATGAGAGATGTTTAACAAATTGGTTATTAGGCTCGTAAGTTCAGTAATTTTCAATGTTATAAAATGTGTTAGTTCATTATCTTCTTATTACAAATTATTGTGCTTATCATTTAAAATATATAGTTTACATTGATTGTGAATTTATGAAGTCCAGGGTTAGTTCCCAAGTCGATTCTACCTAAATCAACATCGTAGGTACAATCCCCTATACCCCTACATGAAAATGTGGGGAATTTATTTAAAAATAAATAAATTTGACAATATGCTTCGAAGGAAGATGACAAGCTTATGTGAACTAACAAAAATTGGTGTTAGGCTTTGTAGTTGGAAACAAAAGTGAGTTGTGTGGAGAAACCTCATAAACCCAACGGGGGAAAAACGACATTGTAAATGGTGGCCGAACAATAATTTATGTCATTATGAACACAAGGATGTTTTAAAACTCAGACATAAATCTTAGGAGATATGTGTTTTATTTAAATTAAATAAAGCAACAATATTAACCTTTTCAGTTAAAAAATATTTTTTTTAAGAGACGAAAAATGAATTATAACCAAACAACAGCAATCAAAACAGTAATAATAATCGATAGTTAAAAATAATAAGTCCTTTTTAAAATATGTGACCACAATCTAAAACACGGAAAGAAACCCTCACAAGAACTTACGAGGGATCATCAATATAAAATTTCATACCATAGCTCAACCAACATTCTTAAACTAGCATGCATATAATGAACATACACGACTGCTTGATATCAAAATGATTATAATATCTCACGAGAGCAACATACAACGCATAGAAACAACATATGTTCGATCCATTGATGGAGATGAATTTTTTGCTATGTAGATCTTGCCTCTCATGTTTAAGAAACTAAAGGTACCTCAATCCTCAAATCCTCTGCACCAAAAATATGGCAATTAACATTTTTCATTTATAAATTTTTTGAAGACCAGCAATGCAATCCAAAATTAAAATTTTCTTTCAATTATGTTTCTCTGTTTCTATGTAAATATATTTTTGTTTTTAGATTGAAATACTTTTAGTTGTGATGGCTAGAAATCCATGTTGAACTAGACTTGAAATCAACAATAACATAAGATGATGTAATAAATAAATTCTGTTAATGAAAAGGAAAATTGGAAATTACTTGGGAAATAAAAACTAGAGTTAGAGATATTATTTCCAAGATCGGGAAACCAAGGTTGACAGATAATATCAAGACAATATTCCCTTGAATCTCTCCTAAAAATCCCTAGTAGTTGATTAATAACATTTAATATGATTGGAGATAAAATCTATTGAACCACTCAGTGTAAGAAAAAAAATTGATTAAGGGTGAATAAAGTGTTGTGAGAGAAAAAGGTGGGATTTAAAGAAAAATGAGGACATACATTTTTCGAAAAAAAAAAAAAAATATAGAAATCCCTAGGCTAGTGGGTTAGGAGACCTTAGAAAGATAGATGTCACTCAGGAAATATCTTATAGGGAATTAAGACATAAATAACCTTACATGGAATCACAAAAAGTAGTTGATTCATTTGTCAATAGATCTATGCTGGGGCGGAACTGGAGGCCCTTCATGGTTGGGAAGAAGGTGTATCACCCAAGTGCAGTTTCAGTTATAAAGTCGGTTAGAAGTTCTGTAGAGTTATTAACTATCATTCTAATGGAAATTGTGAACATATGGTTATTTTCGAAGCATGCAATGGTAATTATATTATGTATAACTGCTTTAGAATATTTATAATCTTTAGTGTAAGGGTTGTTGTAATGACTGAATATGGATAGACAGAAGTAGCTATATAATTATTGGAAATTGTATGTATATAGAAAAAAAAATACTTTTAGAAAAAAAATCAATGAGTACTTTAATGGTTGGGGGTTCTTACACGAGAATGATTATTTTAAATAAAATTAATTTCAAAATTTCTAGTTTCAGGAATTTCCATTAATTTCTAGTAAATTCTAGATGATTTGTATGCACACATAAGATTGGGAATATAACCATTTCACCTAAATTTTCTCTCTCAGAACACTAGGAGTTACTATATGAATGGAGGAATTATTCAAATCTAGCATAATTACAAATGAAGTGAGGATAGAGGAAATTCCATTCAATTTTGAATTGACGATCATATGATTCTCTCTACATATATGTTCATTAAAAACTATATAATTAGACTATAATAAAAGAAAAAAATGTGTAACCTCTAGAAGAAAATGAGAGCTTTCAAAATTAGTTTCATAAGCACTAGTTGCATTCATATTACCATTTCTTTCTCCACACATCAATTGGAATTAACGAATTATTTAGATACAAATCAATTGGTAATTCATTTTATAAGTTATATGAGCTGATGTACATAAATGAAAGAAGTTAGGTAATGAATTCATGGAGAAAATGGGGGTGGATGAGTTTTTCGACAAGAGTTTATCTAGCATAAAATTAATATATATCTTGTGCATTCTCAATGGAAAAACTGTTCGCTAAAAGAATATACCTAATTAAATGGATAAGAACATGTGTTAAAAACATATGTTTAGGTGAAATAAACAAATTCCAGTTAAGATCAATGAATAAAGGGCATGGATGTTGAATGGAATTAATTATTTTTAGAAAAGGAATAGGGAGAGCCCAAGTTATTCCTATCCTTAAACATATTAGACATATTTGTTTTCCAGAAATAAAAAAGAATTAAAACACTACTTAATATCATGCATATGGATGTATGCAATAAAAATATATGTTATCATACTCTAATATACTTACGGTAGTAGTGAACAATTCAATATAGACTTACCATAATAGTGGAAGATATTACAGAGGTGTAGGGAGTTGAAGACGTTTTCCTAAATGAAAGAGTATAAAGAGGACTAATGTAGGAAACTACACAAAATTAAGAAGAGCAGGAGAAAAAGCACTATCATTATAAAAGTAAGAGAATTCATATATTAGTTAATAATATAATATTAATAAAAAATAAAATGGAGAGTATTTAATGAGGTGTTCAATTAAATGCAAATACCATGAAGGAAATAAAAAAAATGCAAATACCTTTTAAGACATCAATCACCCATACAACATACATACATGGTCATACAACATACATACATACACTTTTACCTTCAATTATTTTGTGGTTATATTTTTCTTTTTCTTTAATTTTGATTTTCAAAAATATTTGAATTTGAGGTACAAATTTTGAGGAAATGAATGTCATTTTCATTATAATATTTATCAAAATTAAAAAAAAAAACAAAAATTATTAAAATTATATATTTTGTTTTTTAAAGGGATTAGATTTAATATGATTTGACTTTTCTATTTTTATAATTTGACTATAAATTTTCACAAAATTTTTACAAATTATCTATTTTTAGCATTAAAACGACACTTCTAAGGCGATAAAAATGGTAAATTTTTCGTAATGTTGCTTTCACTAAAACACTATTTATAAGGCAATAAAAATTCCCCATTTAAAATTTGGTGATGTTTCAAGGTTTAATATTTGTGTACACACCATTTTTTACTTTATGTGATGTGTATTTGGAGTGGCAATAAAAACAAAAATGAAGAAGGTTATAATTGAAGGAAAAAAAAAAAAATCTTACCAGCCTAAAATCAAAGGGTATGTATGTATGTTGTATGTTTATAAACATTGTATGGGTGATTGATGTCTTAAAAGGTGTATTAAATACTCTAAAATATATTAAATGTTTTTCTTTTAATGTATTAAATACCCTAAAACATATTAAATATCCTCTTAAAATGTGTATTAAATACTTTATAAAGATATTAAATGTTGTTAGCATAAAGCATGACTTCTGAGGCAATAAAAATGCCAAATTTAAAATAATTTCCCGTCAGAAAAGCACCAATATAAATCCCGCATTTAAAATTTGGTGATGTTTGAAGATTTAATATATGGTGTATGCCCATATATGTATGTTGTATGGGTGATTGATGTCTTAAAAGGTGCATTAAATACCCTATGACATATTAAATGTTCTTTTAAAAAAAATATTAAATACAATAAAACATATTAAAACATATTAAATGTTCTCTTAAAAAGTGTATTAAATAGTTTATAACATATTAAATGTTGCTATCATAAAGCATGACTTCTAAGGAAATAAAAATGCCATATTTAAGATATTGTCCTTTTTTGTAAGCTTCAGAGAAACCTTCTATTATCGGAAATATTGAGGGCATGAGTCATACAAGAAGAATAAAATCTGTGACTTTCAACATGCCCGTAGGAAACTAGGTCCGTTGGCCACCGCATCGAGTTATAAGCACACCAAAATCAAAATTGTCTTATCCTACCACCGATACGCATTAAGATATGTAGTATGTCCATAATATTTACAAATAAAAGAAGTAAAAGAAGATAACAGAGTCCAAATGAACAACACAAAAATCGTTAACCAGATAGACTACCGAAACTCAAGGCATGAGCTATCAGTTCCAACATTCAGAAATGCCGTGACTAAGTTGCAACTATTTTTTCAATCTTACCCACCTCTATCATTCAACCGCATCTTATACTTTCAGCATATCATTCATATCCATCTTCATTTGTCGCATTTCAACAAAATAGAAGAGGTGAGACTTTTTATCCTTTTTATCGTCATAGCCTTGGCAAGAAGGCATTTCATCTTATTAGCAAGTCTTTAATGGACTCAAGAAAAGAGAAACATGACCCCGAGTGTACTACCTGGATGAGTTAAGAAATCCAATTGAGAAGGTCAAGAAGCTTCCATGTCTCCTCACTATCCGTATGAATCCTCCTACCATGTATTTTGAATTACGCATCCTAATTCCTTCATATACTCCGAGCTATTCAAAAGACTCAGATAGATTTCATTGCCTACTCGTGCTACCAAGAGTAGGAAACCTCTCGAGCTACCATTGGTTTCCTTTCACCATACCGAAAAAGAAAAGAGCTTCGGAGATAGGCCCTCGTGGCCGAATTACATCGTAAAGAAAATAAATGAGAATGTAGAAAGTGTCAGCTTGGTTTCAACCCAACATGCAATATCCTTACGTTGAAAAGTGTCATATAAATGAAGCTAGAACTCAGCCCCGTAACAAAATAATTTATAATGATGTTTGGTAGATAGAATAACACAGAACTCAAACAAGAACGTAAAGTACAGAAAAATCATGGCCAAAAAGAAGTCCAAGAATTGCCGGAACAAAAGTGGAACTCCGTTTATAATATAAAGAACCACCATGAAAAACCATACCATATCCACTTATGAAAGAGCAAAGAACCATGCATGCAATTAAAAACAAAAAATGCAGAAACACATAGACCTGCCTTCCTATGGCCAGAAGGAAGACTATGTCAGCCTAGAACAAATATGGAACCATTTGTAGCATAAAGAACCGCTAGCGAACTCCGACCATAGCCACTCGTAAAAGATCGAGAACCATGCAGAAATCGAGCCAAAACATAGCAAACACTGGGGAGATAGTTTCATAACTATTAGATGAAATCCAGAATACATGCAAGGTGGAAGTAGCTTACCAAGTTTGAGAAATGCCTCCATAAAGGAATTTGCGTAAGCAAGAGTGCCCACTATTAACCCCTCTACCAAAAGAAACAAGCCCAAATGCAGAGGGGTATGAGAAACATGAGGATCCCAAAGAAAAAAGAACAGACAAGAGCAGAGAGTGAACCCCATAAACCCATGACCAAACTGGGATCAAGGAAGTGAGGTTCAATGGTATTACCCAAAATCAAGTCTCGAAAACCATCTGAAAAACCGAATGATACTGCTAACCGAGGAATCAAGGTATAAGCAAAGGCCACATGATAAAATCAAAGTATAACAGGGCATGGAAGGCAGAAGCCTGCTACATGCCACCCTTGGCTGAGAATGCTAGCATGAAATCTTGAGTCACAATTTAATGGAGCACCGATGCAAAGGTCCGAACAGAAGGAATAATGAACTAACCCATAAGATCGTGCAACTACCGCATATAAGTCATTGCTTTAATGCATCCGACAGAGTATTAATGGCAAGAGTCGGTCACATGAAAAATGAAAACATGGAGGGAGGCATGACCGTCAAAGGACTTGCTTAGTAATAATATCACACAGTATAAAGAAGATATCCACCATGCCGATAATGCCCTCGTATCAATCATAGGCACCCCACCTGTGGGTTAAACGGATCAATCACGATCCACAATACACGCAAAGGATATAATCTCCATAACCCAAGCCCGGTGGGAATCATTGTCATAAAGATATCCGGGTGATGTTCTTACAAGCCTAATTTTCCAAATAATTCGTTGCCTAATTCTCCTACAACATGAGTGCGTATGACTTAACCAACTCCTGCAAAGAAGAGTGCCTATATCTTTAATAAGTTTCATTTTTCACCATCTCTTACTGATTTTCTTCCAAGGATTTCGTGCTGTACTTTTTAAAATGCCAACCTCCATTAATCCTCAACAACAAGTCTGTAACCTTCCCGAATGGCACAATTAAACGCTGCTTTAAAAGCCATAAATTCAAATTATTATTAGTAACATATCCCATAGGATAAGAAGAAAGACGAAAGAAATTGCTAAAGAATCTCTCGAATATACCACCAATCCCTACCTATCCGTAGATTCCCTTTAAAATCCCCATAAAAATTTAATTTGCAAAATAATGTGGTGGAGGAATAAATCTCATACGATGGTGTAGAATTCAAAATCTGTACTTTCCGTAAAGAAGAATCACATCTTGGAGGGTTGTTATAGCATCATTTCTCACCTTGACATGATTCATGATTGGCTACATGGCTTTAAGGGCACCCATTCCTACAGACTTGGACAAATTCACTTAAAAATGTTGAAAATCCTTCATACGCGACTATGCCCGTGTTTTTTCACATATGTATACGTTTTAGTACAAATAGACTTTTCCGTCGTATGCCATTTTAATGATTAAAAATATATGTGTCTCTTAATTTCGCTACTGGTTGATGGTTACTCGTGTAGTTCAACCACTCCTGTACTCGTGGCCAATCGTTTTCCAATCAATAAAACTTACTTGGAGGGACTATGCAAGACCTCATATGCGTCTAAGGGAGAGAGAGAAAATTATTATTATTATACTGTCTCTATCCAAAGTTCGATTCCCCGTGCTCTCGCACTTTCCTCGCTCATCAGAAACCCTTGTTTCCTTGAGATACACATCCCTTTATATGTTATCTCGTATGCACTCATTTGGAAGGAGTCTAGCGAGGCAAGGGCCGGACGGATCCGACGACTGCCTCGCGAAGGCCTTGAAGGATCAAAGATCTCTCCACTTACTTTTTGTACGTACTATTTTTATAATACGTATATCATGTCGTTCCCGAAATAAACGTGTTATGTATGCTTTAATGTATGAAGAATATTTGTTATACAAGCATTCATGATGATTTATTTAATGTTTTATATGAATCTCACTAACATATAGAGTAGAAATATACCGTACAACTTGCCCTTGTGGCCGGTTTCTTCTTGCATTTCAGTGAAAGCAGAAGGACTAAGCAGCAGTGTGAGTTTGAACTCCACGTGGATCTACTTCAAACGTAGGACCAATCTAAACCTCTCGTTCTACTCGATTTCGTTTTTATGACCGTGTGCCGATCGTGTGAGTCTCTCAAGTAGTACGCCCTCGCTTCCGTGGAGGTTGAATCCCAACCAACCTCTAGGGTGTTAAATCCCCGAAACGTAATCGGCGACTCGTTGGGGACTGCATTGTGATTCTCCCCCGTCGGGTTGTTTCCGCCCGTTTTGCAGGGATACCACAATAGTTTTTTTCTCGTCTTTACAAATCAGCTTGCTTTCTTCTTGGCAATGGGCCTGCTTTTATACCTTTCCAGTTTTTTGTACTTTTTATTTTTCATTATCTTTCTTTGTATACGTTAGCTTTTTCTTACGCCGCGTATACCCGCGAGTTTGTGTAGAAGGAACTCGCGCATACGCGGGTTTCGTTCACCGTACGTACGCGTATACACGCCTGCATAATCGCAAGGTCGCGTATACCTAGGTCGAATTTGAAATTTCAAGATTTCCGGTGTTTTTGGTCTTTTCTCGTCGTGGAGGCCTGTGTTTCTGCAGAAGTCTTTGTACTCATCGGAGTGTGGATGTATGTTTTAAGTCTGGTTCTTCTTCGTTTGTCCGAAAACCGATCTTTTTTGGCGAAGTGTTCTTTGCTGTGCTAGCACTCGGATTGAGTTCCAAGATCACTTTCCGAGCTATTTTGGTCGTCTCCGTTTACCGAATGCAGAGCTTTTTCACCGACTCGCCCTCGTCTTTTGTGTTGTGTCAGATTGCTGCTTCTTGCTTTGTTTTCGATTGGTTTTCTTGAGTTTCATAGGCTAGGGTTTTGTTGCAATTTTCGAAGATCTTTTCTTGTATTTTTTGGAGTTTTGTGTTGCAACGAATTTGCACTATTTCTCGTCGTTTGATTGAGTTTTGGTCTTCCGTTGCTCTCATTGATCTGCTATTATTAGCCTTTATAAGGTTTGGGGCATAGCCGAAGTTTATGCTTGGAATGGCCTGCTTTTGGGTTTCTGATCGGGGATAGTTGTTCTTGGTTTTCAAACTTTGTTTTATAAAATCGAAAAGCCCAAAAACATTTGTTTTGCTTTTTGTTTTTGCATATCAAAAACTCAAAAAACATTGTTTCTGTTTTTGTTTTTGTTGTCGTTTCTTTTCATTTTCGTTTGCTTCATCTTTGGGACTTGAAGTTTCTTGCTTCTAGTTTCCTGCCATTGTGAAGGGAGGTTGTCTTTTGATTTCTTCTTCTTCTTCTTGTTGAGTATTTTGGTGTCTTATATATTGGAGAGTTCCCTTGCTTTTTGCAAGAATTAGCTTTCTTCGGATATCAAAAGATTAGTTGAAACCGAAAGCATTTTGGGAAATTTCACTTGCTTTCCAAGGGACTTTCTCGCATCTTAGAAATTACATGCTAGTGGTCATTTGCATTAGGTGCATTGAATCATTTAGTTAGCTTCTTAATTTTGTGCGTGTGAGTTTGTAATTCGAAAAGAAAAATACATTTTTAACCTCGTAGAACTTACATAGAAATTGCTCTTCATCGAAAGACAAAGAATCGCATGTGCATGTAGTCAAGTTTTTTATTATTTCTTTGTTGCCATAACATCATTGGTTTCAACTCATATCCTTATGACTTAATACAACAAATTTCTTAAAATAAGCGGGTTTAATCTAAAATCAATCCTAGCAAGTTTTGCTTAAGTGTCAATCACCAACTAGCTAGGTTGTAGGCCTTGAATAGGAGAGAGATAATCTCCAAGGCCGCTCAAACAAACATAGAAGTTTATTAATTGAGCTAAATCCAACTCCGTGAGGGATCGGGAAAGCTCTCATCCGAGAGTCAAGCGCGAGGGGAAGTGAAGGTTAAGAAGAGGGATACCTCTCCGATTAGCTGAATCTAACCTCAAGACCGTCTCCGCCTGCCTTCCGATAATTTGACAGTCCATAGTTGTCGTCTTGTGTTCCACACGTGATCGTTGGGAATACCCGTGGTACTTGAGGCGTACGTCACTTCCGGCTAGCATTTCCGGGGGTGCCCTTGCGAAGCTTGGGTGCTTGAGCCGCAAAGGCTCTCCAGCCAGAGGTTTCCGCGCAATCGTCTGACAATTGGGCAATTTCTGTTCGGCCCAATCATCCTGCATCGCTTCTAAAGGCCCTATACTTCGCTTTCAGATTTTGGTGTCCGGTCCTCATCACCCGAGTTTTAAATACTTGAGGTCATGGTTTGTTGTTTCTCATGGTTTTGATTTAGTGAGTGTTTCTGTTCTAGCTTGCCTAGCTTTTCACTTTTCAGCTCCACATAATAAATTTGTGTGCGGGCCGATCAAGCGCCGACGTTCGAGGAGAGTCCGAAGTCTCCGAGAGTGTGAGCCTCTTCGAGAAGGCGTAGGAGCGATCTAGTAGGTGGTTTTCACCGAGATTCGACGCTCGTGGAGAGAGAGATCCTCCACTAAGGTCCGAAGGTTTCGTCGATTCCGGTGTTTGCCCGGAGCAGTAGAGCGTTTCGGGCCACCTCGAGGGTATTGTTTCCTCTGAAGATTTTCGCATAGAAGATATACCCGAGCTCCGGCAACATGTGTCCATCTCCTCTCTCCTCTGATCATCCGTTTGTTATGTAGTACGCTGGACCCGGAAACCGAGAGACCGCCTCTGGGATCTTCCTCATCTTTCAGACCTTCGATGGCCACGACCGGGAACGCGTTCTACCGTGAGTGTCATGCATTCGAATTTCGCTCGTAGAGGCAGCACTCTTGTCATCTTCAGCAAGCCAGACTGCCATGTTTGGCTCGGGTTCACCCAAGCATATGCTTCTCAACTGTCCCTTGTTTCAGGATGTCCACGCCGGAAATCCCTCTTTTCCTTATCACGGCAAGGTGCTCGGATCTACGCCCATGACCAACATGGCTAGTGGATCGGCTCTTTTCAGAAGCTTCGTGGATCGGGCATATTCCTAGTCCCAATCCTTCTTTAGGGTCGTTTCCTTTTCACGTCCTGCACTAAAGTTTCAATCCTTGGGCTCGGGGGCCAAGTTCGACCGTTTTTATGCGGGGTGGAATCCTGCTGCTCTCGTAAACGCTTCTGTGGGCAGGGAACTCGCTCCACCGCGAGTCATCCGTGGAATGCTCCTTCCCCGCATCGAGTGCTTATCGCCTCTTTTTATCCTCTATCTAATGCATGAACCTCGGGCTTACATCTTCTCGCCTGGTCACTCTCCACGGGGGGAACTAGTCCTGGCCCTGGGGCCGCGTGGGGGAGGAGGTTCTTCTCCGTTTCACTGTCCTTTTCCTATGTACCGGTGCCTCATCAAATCCGTGCTATTCTTTTCGAATACGTGGGAAATCCATCCCATCAAGGATGGAATTCTCAGTTCGCCGCGGCCACTACTGCAACGTTAACCCTAAGCGTACTCGTGGTTAACTAATGACCCGATTCGTTATAGTCCGGTTGGCCTCCTACAACCAAACTTCCTTCGACATTCTAAGTTTGAAGGTAAGAATGTAGAAGATCCGAGACAGTTGTCATCATATTCCACCATGTGGTGTTCATCCAACTCTCTGATCGACGAT
The DNA here is from genome assembly GCA_034641835.2 of Pinus albicaulis. Classification (NCBI taxonomy): domain Eukaryota; kingdom Viridiplantae; phylum Streptophyta; class Pinopsida; order Pinales; family Pinaceae; genus Pinus; species Pinus albicaulis. The sequence continues at coordinate 318,741 of JAXQQM020058333.1, read as the reverse complement.
TCATTAGGATTGAGATTATTTTTGCCGCACCTTAATCGAGAAACGCCGCGAAGTGGGGAAGGTAGAGCTATCAAAGGCCGCCTACTGAGAATCGGGTCGTCACTTTTTTTAACCATTTCCAATGGCTCACGATACATGAGGCCGGGGACCGAACTCCTCGCTAATTTTAAGCAGATGAGGCAACCTCACATTTCCGATCATATTCGTGAATGGAGTGAGAAGGAAGAGGCTAATTAAAGCCCATATTCCGGTGAGTTCCTTCGAGTGGTTTTTGAAATCGCTTCGGGGCCGTATATTTCCAAAGGATGTATCCGTTGCCGGTGGGTATATTCCGAGGAGTGTGCCATCTTTAGGGCCCGGAAGTAGCTAGAGTTGATCTATTCTCACCGTATGCTTGCTGGCATTTCGTCTAATGCTCCTCGCTCCAAATTGACTCCTCAGTTCCAAACTGCCCGCATGGTGACGGATCATTCTGACGGGCCGCAGGTGTGCCGGCCTCGCTTTTCAATTCTGCAGCACTTTGTCTTTACACCGCTTCTTTCCGTCGCCGTGCCCGTCGATTCTTCACCTTCCCGCCCTTGTCCATACGTCGTCGTCCACCTCTCGAACCCAAAGGAAATCACCGACCCGATGGGAAGAAGAAGGGACGCAATAACAAGAAGAAGGGCAGAATGGGAAGGGTACGTGCAAATAAGACCAACCGTGTCAGAAGGGCAAAAGGAGAAAAGAAAGTTAAGTTTCCGTGCAAGCTTTCAGGGGTTTCAGACCATCTCACGCATCTTTGCCCGAAAATTCAGATGCTGCCGCCCGTTATCTCAAAGAAGGTTCTTCTAGCTCCCCCAGTCGTGCTAACAAACCTCTGGGCGAAGAAGGACTGGCTGTACTAATCAACTCCTGGGCTCGGAGGTCCTCAAAGAAGGAAATTCCATCAAATATCTTTATGATGAGTGCCCACGGGATGTCGCTACGAGATCCCGTGATTATGGCGAGAGGAATCTCTCAAAGCTATGTCTCGATGCTAATGGGCGCCGCTTCATATATCACGAAGCCAATCAAGCCGAGTTCTGCGTCTCTGATACCGAAGGCATCCTCTAAGCGTCAACGATTAACTTGAACATGAGGGCTGCCCAGAACTACTCGATTGTAGAAGATCCGGCTAGTAGTCCTCATGGCTATGCCACTAGGAGGTAATTCGCCTTTGTCCGGCTCGGAATAAGAAGGGTTGGCCACCGCCATCGGGAGCTATAGATCCGAAAAATTCTCTTCCGATTACCTTGATATGAAGAATTTTAAGAAGAGACTTCCTCATCATGGCCTTCTCCATATTAAATCATCGTGTATCGAAGACTAATATCTTTCGCACCTGGCTGCTGATGAGGGTGCTTCTACTTGGCGTTGATGTCTCTCGCATACGGGAAGACACTAGGATCTCCCAAAGCCGTCTATCCAGTGACCATGATTATCGCATTCGATGGCCACTCATAGGCCCCATGAGATTGTCCCGCTTGCCTATCCGTGTTGGGGGCAAACCGTTAACATAGAGGTTGAGTGTAGTAGATAAACTTTGGACTTCAACCTTCATTCGGGAGGAATCGGATATATGATATGGATGCTACTGTGACTACCATTTCGGATAGTATGTTTCCCCCACGAAGGAGGATAGTTACTAAGTGGATCAACCGGATCGTCCTCTCAGAGACCCGGATGCGCCTCCCCGACTCATCCGTCCCTAAGCTGGACAATACTAAGGCACTACTCGAGAATCTCAGGAGTTGAATGTATTCTTCCTCGATGGGATCTTGATCTTCCTCCTCCTAAGGTGTTCATCAATGCTATTTAATCCTCCAAGGTTCTTCGAAGAGAGTTCTTTCGAACTCATTATTTTCTTGATCTGACCTTACCTTCCCAACCGGCCACTTTGGAGGAAGGGCAAGTGGTGGGAATGGCATCTTGGCTTCTACCGAGATCGCATACGGGCCCGTTGTCGACACCGGCAGCAGTCCGATCCACCTCCTCTTCGCCTAAGAGTTGGATGGTGATGTGGCCCCGCTTGATCGCCATTTCCTTCTTCACGGATACCTTAGATGCCACAACCTTCCATCCGAAGAGGCCATCCCGGGAAGCAATGACAGTATAGAGAGACCATGGGATGACTCGGGTGATCATCTATCTTACTTCCTACCCCGACTCTGAGCGAAGTCGGCTAGTTTTCCAAGTCCCTTCGCCCGGACTGCTCACCCAAACTTACAGCCCCTTAGCACCAAGACAAAGTTTATGTCGAAGGGAACATGGTCATGATCTCTCCGACTATCCCGTGAACATCTCCGGTGAATCAAATATTTATTTGAGAACGTTTTCATTGAGCCGAATGTTCCCGTGAAAGGAAGTTCCTCAAATCTATACCGAGCTCTTCAAAGAGTATAGGGATGTTTTTGCTTGGTATTATGAGGAAATGCCCGGCATAGACCCATCTATCGTGGCCCACAAAGACAGAGATCAAGACGTATGAAAAATGCTAAGCCTGCCAGCAAAACTTCGTCCCAAGTTAATCCTAGGAAGGCACAGCCTATCAAAGCTTTAAGTTGAAAAGCCGGCTAAGGCGGATTCATTTTCCTGGGCCTTCCTGACGATTGGTTTAAACCCTGCCCTCATGATAAAAAGCAAGGAACAATTCGAGGTGCATCGATTTCGCAGACCACTGCGTTGTCCTAAAGATAATTACCCCACACCCTTCATTGATCAGCATTATCGATGAGTGTGCTTCAGAATCTAAATTTTTTCCTTCATGGACTAGCTTTTTCCGTTATAATCAAATTACTTATCCTCCGAAGATAAACATAAGACCGCATTTATTTTGTCCCCTGTACGTTTGCATATAAGAAAATGCCTTTGGCCCTTAAAATTGCCGGAGCTACTTTTCACGGCCATGTCTTTGATGCTCTTCACCTATACTCATATTTAAGAAATCATCGAGGCATACTTAGATGATCTAGCCGGGCCATTCGAAAGAGGATGGATCATCCGTGACACCTCCGCAAATATTTGAGAGATAAGCGTTTTTATAAAATTCGCTTGAATCCGAACAAGCAAGGCGGTAACATCCTATTTGGCCGTTTGGATTTATCGTGTCTAGAAGGGATAAGGGTAGACCCTTCTGCTGAGGCAATACTTATTGCCTCTGCCTTTCAATCCGCTTTAACTTCAAAGTCTCCTGCTAAGCTCCACTTTCGAGGTTTATCGTTAACTATGCTTAGATTAAGGGTGATATACATATTAAGAGACTCACAGTTGGAAGAGTCCTCTTTGGGACGCACTATACCAACGCTGGTCTGAGCACGGAAAAGGTATCGACTCCTCTCGCTTCCTTACCGAGCCCAATCTCGATTATAGCAGAGATTTTCTTTGTATCTCGGTTGCATCTACTATTGGTGGCGGTTCTCTGTTCTCAGAGGATGATGGGCTCTGCCGAGAGCAGCATTAATAATTAGTTCGAGGATCGGTAGGACCCGAACCGCGATACACCGGGAGAAAAATTCAAATTTTTACAAAGAATTCATTCGTGGCAATGTATTCGACATTATATTATTCTTCGCAAAACTATGTCTTGGCAAACGCTAATCCATTTCATTGTCCTCAAGAAAGGAAAGGATTGGGGCAAATATAATAGATGGATTGTGATTTCATGTGAATTTGATCTAGAGTTCATGTCTGCCAAATCCAAGAAGTCATTAGTTTTTGCGAATTGATCTCCGAGTGTCTTCAGGAGAGGCGATGATCTATGATGAGTCCTTCCCATCTAACACTGTTTCGATTCTCCACAAGATCCTTGGTATGGCCATCATCGTATATCTGCATCGCGCTCTTCTTTTCAAGATGAGACTGGAATGCGTCATCAGGCGAAAAGTTATCCTTCTGATGGTCATTGCAGATGCTTTGTACCGTCGAGGGGTTGATTCAACTTTAAGACGCTCGCTAACTTTCACAGGTCGGTGGCCGTGCTCAATGATTCTCACTTCGGTGAGCTTTGTGGGGTCATTTATCGTGGTTTGCTGCTGCCCCAAAAGATTTGCGTTAGTCGGCTACTTCCGGCCCTCGATTTTCAAAGACCGTATTGAACTCCACAAGAAGTGTCATCCTTGTCAAGTGTATACTCGAAAAATGCGTCATCCAGCCCGCTTTTCCAAATAAGTATCACGGGATCTCTTTACAAAGTGGGGTATGATTATACTACTTGTAACCCGCCGTAAAAGGTCATACACATTGTGAGCAAGAGACTCACTTACGAAGTGGGTCGGCTTGTGCCTACTTTTGGGAACGATGGTGAGAGATCGCAGCTTTTCTTCTGCAACGGTGTCATTAAGCTGTTTTGATACCTAGAGATATTGTCAACACCATGGCAAGCCACTTTCGTAACAATATGATGGTCGAGTTGGCTCTTAAATTGGGTTTCCTGTAGAGCATTCATCTCCATATTATCCTCGTGCCAATGGCCAGTGGGTTGAATAAGTCCTTGAAGATACCTTCAACTGACGACGATAAACACAGATCCAACTGCACATTATGCTATATCCGCACCGCGCATGATGCGAAATCAAGAATCGGCTTTCTACTCCGTTTCAGCTTAGTCCACGGGTAGAATCCGTATTTCCCATTGAATGCGAGATTCCTTCCCTTAAACTGCCTGTTTCTTCCCGACACTCTAGTCCGGCGCAGCGCTCTTCATCCGGAACATCTCGATGAGCACAGATGCCGCCACGTTGAACGAAGCGCATAAACCGAGTCAAAGTCCAAAGACGATGTTCGTTGCCTAGGGTCTTTCCGAAGGTGACCTTGTTTCTTTGTCTAGCCAAGAAAAAGATGCCTTGGGGAAGTGTGAAAGTTGTCGATGTGGTATGGCCCCTATATCGCCAAAAAGGTCCTTAAGAAAGGAGCGTATACCAGTTGACTTGAAGAATGAGTTGTCAAGCCCTAAATGGGCTCTATCCGAAGAAGTATTATGCCTAGGCTTTGCCCAGATTTTGCTGTATATAGTAGTTTTGTTTTGTACATATCCGTTTGATTTTCGATTTTCGATGAGATGGTGATGTTTTTTGATCCGTCAGCAAAGCTGTGTTGATGTCATGAGTCATTAAGGGATGGTGCTAGTAGACACACCCGAACTTAGCTTCCGCGGCTTGGGTTCTACACTATCCTTCCGCGGGGCTTGTTGGTATCAAGAGGGGTCTGCATTGGTCCTCAAGTTTCCACGTCAACGTAGTAATATACCGTGGGCCATTCATCTACTCTCGAGGCAATATCTTTGGGTGTTGATTCGTTGGTGTTTTCTCGTACTCCCACCGGTGGTGTCGCAATGCTGAACAACACTTATCTGCACGAGATCCTACTATTACGATTGTTCTTGAGGGCACGTTTGTTACAAAGGTCATTTCAATTTTTAACATTCATTCATATTCCTCGAGCTCTGACAATTGGTTTGTCGACTCATTGGCTAATCAAGCTAGATCGGGTATTAATCATTCAATACACACCTAATCATCAAAAACATCATACATTTGATACAGATGACACATCACATCAAATATCGATGTATATATATCATCGTATGTCAAAAAACTTTACAAATTTTGATCCATCAATGTCGTACAAAACTTGGGTTTAAGTGCCCCATCATGTTCATCAAAAATATACGCTCATCTAATATGTAAACCATCACCGAGGACCCCCGCTCAAAGATTCCTAGTGAACATCACTATAGTTGAAGCCACACTGAAATCGCCTAACCTTGGGCCCTGGTACTTCCCACAACTCACTGATCGCTTCCTCGGGGCAAGTCCTCCGTCAGCACGAGGGGACGGGCGGTTAGTCCCTCCAAGCCCGCACGGCTTCCTGAGGGTCCCGCGAATCCGTCTCCGTCTTCACCTCTGCGGCGTCAAGGGACGTGCTAGGCTCCCTAGACGCATCGGTCCAACATCCGAAACATGATCATTTTTTATTTGCTCTACCATTATGAACTAATCCAAAAAACATGTTTGTTTTTTTTTCGTTTCATACATATTTGAAAAATCCAAAAAAATCATATAAGTTAAAATTCTTTGAAAAAAAACTTACCGACCGTTCCCCATGCTGCGACGGTGGAAGTACTAGATCCTGATCTCCGGAACCCATCCCGTGATAGGGGTAGTCATCTACCGCGATGATCTGTTTTCCACCATAAGAAGAACTCATCGTCTCAGAAGTCTGGCACTACGTCTCAGCTCTTTCACTGCTGTCGCCTTAACCCGGCAATTCTTGGTCCCGAGGGCCGCCGATAGGCCGAGAGACTTCTGTCTCAAAGTCAGAACTCTCGAAGAAGAATGTAGTCAAAATGGTTCCATAGCCAAAGTGTTTTCAGAGTGTGTTTTGCGAATGGAGGTCAGCTTGTTGTTTCATGTTCGCATGTGGCAATGCACCAATCATACACATGAATTAAGCACTCTGGCGCTATACCATGTGCCCCCGAGACTTGATGAGGCATCCCGCCACCTTCCGCCGATGGTGAATAGGAGGATCTTCATGGCAAGTCCCCGTCAGTATATCTCTCGATTGCAACTGCGGTGCCAACTTTCTAGAATTTTCATGCAATAGATTTGGACATAGTCCTCCACCTACCTCCTGTGGGCCTTCCGTGCGTATCCACTGGCCCCCTCCGGAGAGTCTAGTGATGAAGTATATATCTTCCAATTTTATGCGTAGTGGCATTTGATCAATGATGAAACAATCCCCCGATCCGGTTCCCACAATTTACCACATTTCAAGCAATCTCACATTACTTTTCATATCGGGGCATCTTGAAAATTTGAATAATCCACGGCCGGAGATTTTAGGCCGCGCGATCTTCCATGACCTCTTGGTCTATCGCACTATGCTGCCTTCCATGAAATTGTCATCCCGAAAAGATTCATTAAAATTTGCATTAGAAACTCATTTTTGAAATTCTGACTTGCGCATACGCTGAATTGTCATATAATACGCGTATACACGCGACTTTCCTTCTTTCAACCCGCGCATGCGATACATGTTTTTTAATAAGGGTTTCCAAAAATTCACTTAATTTTAAATTTTAAACGGACAAAATGAATCAATGTGATGAATAAGGATCCTACCCCGAAGTTTCGAATTCGACGGTTTCATTGCTGTCGATTCGACGAAACAAGTTTTTAGCTCCCGCAGCTCTTTTCCAAATCGCCTATGCAATAATGAACCAATTGAGAGGTAATTTGTGTATTTATGGTTAAAAATTGAAAATTTTCGCAAAAAATTTCGTGCTGGCTTCTTCGATTCTGGCGTCGTATAACCTCGATCGCTGAAGTGCCCATTGTATATTTCGTGTACATTTCGACATTTTCGAGATTTTTCTCGTTTCTCTGCCCATGTGTTCTGCATCTTTTCACAAGTGTGTATATGATCTTCACTGCATATAGGTTAGGGAATCACTGGGTTGCTGCATCTGCATTCTAGCCTCCATACCCATCACTCTGTCTTTAGGGTCGATCCTGCATCGTGTCATGAGTATTATAACTCATTTCACTCGCCGATTTTTAAATCACAGACTTGATGGTAGAGCCTTCCTTTACATGGGCTTCCCAGTTAGTTCCCCTCGCCATCACTTGTTGCCCATGTCGCTTTTATGTGCTCCTGAGTCCTCTTTAGTCCTCAACATGTCTTTCGTGTTGAAGCTTCATTCTTCTTCATTTCCACTTGTCTTTTTTTCCTCGGGTTTATACCCTAGAGGCCCTCGGTGTCGTTAAGTTGCACATCAGCATTGCAAGGTTGGTCGCTCGTTTATCCTCGCCTTAGCCTAGCTCTATTTGGACTCGATGTTTAAGCCAAATTTCGACCTTGACTTTCTCTGCATTAAAGTTAACCATTGTATGCACTTAGCTATCACGACTTGACACCTCCTTTGTACCCATGGATGGACCGTTCCTTCCAGTATCACCGACCGCTTTCGCCACCTTGCATTGAGCATAGGATTGTTCCAAACCCCGAACTAGTGCACCGCTTTCTTGATACTGCTCTATCCACATTGCATTACAAGATTTTTTATTCTTTTTTCAGCTTATTATGAAAAGACAAAAAAAATCAAATATAAATAAAAAAGAGCGGAACGGATGTATCTTCGTTATTTTGATGGCAAGATATTTAGTCAGTTTGCCGTCTCTTGAACAAAGCACATATACTTATATATATTTCTTCATTTGGGATGGTTCTGTAGTTTGACTCAGGGTTCTACTTACTGGTGTTTTCAATTTGTCGCTCTCTCATTGGTTATCTCTTCAATCATATGAGTTTGTTTTGCTCCTCGGCAAGATGCATTTATACGTTGTCACTTACTCGCCATATCATCACAAGAGGCTGCTTTGTTCATAAAGTCTTAGCTCCAGCTGCCATTCATGGTTTCTTGACCTGGCTATTCCGCCGGCCTTCCCGTCTTGTCGGGATTGTTCTATCACATCGTATGTTTTGATCTTTCCGTCAGTGGCCGGTTTGAGAAGGTCTCCACGGACTTTCACGGCGGGTTTGTCTCTTATCGACTACGACACACAATTCGAGAGCAAGCCCAGAGCCTAGACCCTGGGCCTATTTCCATCATTGATAGTGACCTCGGCCGCATTTGATCATCATGGGGTTCTCACTCCAGGCTTCCCCGTGTTCGAGACGTCGAAAGACACATTATCAAGCACTTGGGATTTCAGGGCAAGACTGATTTCCATTTGACCCTACTCATGGATTTCTCGCCTCTCGCGTCACTTTCATTGGTTGGTTGGTTCTAGGGTTTCTTCCGTGCGCTAGCTTCATCTTGTGCACGTCGCAAACGTACTTCTGTTTCTTGTCTCCATCACTCTCCGTCCGATTCCTTCCAAATCTTGGCTCCCCACGGTTACACCGCGCCGGACCGATGTGGGATGCCTTAATGCCTTCCTTCTAGCAAGACTTTTCTCCATCGACTCCGACTCACGTTCGTGGAACAAGATCTAGAGTCTTTTTGTCGCTATCTAGGGTTTGCGTCATCGCTGGCGTACCTTTCGCACGATGCTGAGGATTCATCATCGCCTCCCGTATTTGCAGATTCTTTCAAGTGTTCGACTTCAACCTATTCATTCACACTCACGATTTGCATCGGGGCACCTCGACACTCATTATCATTATCTATGGGTTGTCTCGCTGCTGGTTGGACCCGGAAACATCACGTTCCGTAATCCAATGATTTCTCACATGGTCGACTTCAAATTTCTATTTATTCTCAAAGGTAGAATTGTGTCGCTGTGATCGGTGAAGACCTCTAGTTGCATCAAAGATTTCTGTTCACCGTTGACAGCTTTCCCGCTTCTCGCCGTTGTTGCCGTCCACCCTTATATAAGCTGCGGTCAAAGACAAGCAAAGATTCATATGTTGATCCCCGAGTTGCGTGATTGTACTCGCTTGATCCGCCTATGATCCCACTTGGAGATCTGCCATTTCGACGTACATCCGCCTGCACTATCTGAATGCCTTTCTATATGTGATAATGGACATTGATACGTAATTTCATTCTTCCTGTCTCCGTTTTCGATGATTCACTATGTATTTTCTGGGTCAGCTTATACTTGTATGCTGTTGATCTATCTCGCACTTTCTATATATATGATGTATTTTCGACCGAGCATGGGTATGCCCGCCGCATGGGTTGACTGCTTATTGGTTTTTATGTGCACAACTGTGAAGTCCCTCTTTGTCCTTGGGTTCTTTCTATGTTCATAATACATTTCGGCCATCATGTACCCTTCTTACCTCATATATTATTAGCATCTGTTATAGCATCATTTCTCACCTTGACATGATCTCATGATCATACATGGCTTTATGGGCACCCATTCCTACGTACTTGGACAAATTCACTTAAAACAAGTTGAAAATCCTTCATACGTGACTATGCCCGTGTTTTTCCGTTGCATACGCGAGTACAACAGACTCTTTTTCCGCGTATGCCATTTTAATGATTAAAAAATATATAAAAATCCCAATTTCACTGGCCGATGGTTACCTCGTAGTTCAACCACCCTACCGTGGCCAACCGTTTTCAACCTACCAAACTACTTGGAGGGACTATAAAAAGACCTCATAAGGTGTATGGCCTAAGGGAGAGAGAGAAATTATTATTATTATACTCCTCGTTGGTTCCCTATCCAAAGTTCGATTCCCCGTGCTCTCCCGCACTTTCCTGGGCCATTTCAGAAACCCTTGCTTCTTGAGATACACATCCCTTTATATGTTATCTCTCGTATGCACTCATTTGGAAGGAGTCTGCAGAAGGGCAAGGGGTCGGACTCGATCCGCACGACGGCTCCGCGAAGGCCTTGGAAGGACGGTGATCTCTCCACTTACTTTTGTATGTACTCATTTATAATGGCGCATCATGTCAGTTCTAAATAAACGTGTTAGTGTATGCTTTAATGTATGAAGAATATTTGTTATACGTGCATTCATGATGATTTATTTAATGTTTTATATGAATCTCACTAACATATAGAGTAGAAATATACCGTACAACTTCATTCTCAGGTCGGTTTCTTCTTGCATTTCGTGAAAGAGGAAGGACGGTTGCAGTGGAGTTTGAACTCCACGTGGATCTACGAAACGTAGGACCAACGGGGTAAACTCGTTCTACTCGATTTTGTTTTTATGACCGTGCATGATCGTGTGAGTCTCTCGTTAAGTAGTACGCCTCGGCTTATGGAGGTTGAATCCCAACCAACCTCTAGGGTGTTAAATCCCCGAAACAAGTGGTAAGATTAAGAGTAACTAGGATTCATGTTTCCATACCACCGTCAATCATCATCTCTTCATCGTCCTACCGTACCTTGTTTCGATATTAGTAACAATAATATTCCGCAGTTGAAAGACTTGTCTTTCTATACCTCTCGAAAATGTGGAATTGTGCTCCTTCCATATTAACAAAGCAAAAATCCTAACGACAACCTCCAGGCCCCGTTAATTATCTCACTCTTATACCCGCCATCGCGCTGCGTATAGTAGTTTTAGCACTACCGATTACACAATCAATTCACCAAATAACACCACTAGTCGCCCCATATTTCATTGCTATAAGGATATGTTGAATAAATGTTCAATATTTTCTTCATTTTGACAATGGGAGAAAAAATAGGAAGGACCCTACATACCTCGATGTTGCAAATGATCCCAAAGTCAACGTTCGTTTATAAGCTAAAAAGCCACAAAAAATATTCAACCCACAAAAATTGACATTCCGTATTTTATGCCGTATAGGCGTAGCAACATCCGGTGATTCCCGCAATTTAAGAAATAGCCGTCCTTAATTGTGAACATACACTTAAAATTCGATATCCCCATCTTAAAAATATCTACGTCAAGAGTCGTCATGATGGTTCGAGTTTGCAATTCTATGCTCCAAGTTAATCAGTCGTATCAAGTCCATGAGGCCATTGATCCCGTGTTTTCCATACGCGCCATTGTCCGTGTCCGAGTATTCCAAAGAATGATGAATAAGTATTATATGGGGTGAATAATCGTGTCCCTATTTTCCATCATTTTTAAATTCCATTTGAGCTTTGGGGAGCAAGAATCTATTTTTAATTTTGCTAACAACTGACATAGGCATAGCGTATTTAATCTCCCCAAATTCTCTTTCAAGGTCCGCCCCCCCCGAATCCATCTCCACCATAATTTAGCACTCCATAACTTGATTTAATATAAAAACGATCCCCGAGTCCAAGTCCCCCGTTCTTTTGGATTTAACTAAAGTATCCCAAGATAATAATGCCCATTTTTTTTTATTTTCATGCAGACCTCAAAGGAATTTTTTAAAAATATTTACCAAAGTATTACACACTTTTTTGGAGCAAATTTTCCGGAAAGTTGATAGATAGGAATAGCTTGCGTTAATTAATATTATCAATATAACTCGCTTCTGCCGCATTGCGTTCGAGGGCCCGCTACATAAACGATTCCTCAAGGCTAGTTGATCAAACTTTCCAAACTTTCGAATTTAGTTGATGACAAATGTAGCATAGAACCCAGATATTTGAAAGGTATTGACCCATTTGAAAGCCAAGAATAAGTAATGAAGCTGCTCACTAGAGTGGTGGGTATTGAAAAAATAAATATGATACTATCATTATTAATCGTGTCTTCAAGTGTCCATGAAAAGATTTAGAACATGAAAAATAGAAAGAGCTTCCGTAAAGAAACATGAGAAAAAAGATGATATCATCAAAAAATCAATATGAGAGAGGTAAGATCCCCGACCCCAAAGATTCAAAGCCATTGAAACTATGATTAGCAATTTGGGCCTTAATTAACCATCCAAGCCCTTCAACAACAATGATAAATAGAAAAGGCGAAATGGGATCACCCTAGTGAAGCCCTCGGAAGTTGCATCAACGTGTGACTAGGAACTCATGGACAAGAATGGAATAATTTGGAGTTGAAAGACATGAAAATAACCATTGAAGCCAAAGGACATCAAACCTCAAAGAGAGTAATATAGCTTTCAAATAATCCCAATTTAACCAATCATAAGCTTTCAAGAGGTCTAATTTTATCAACATACCTGTCAGTTACTGCTTCAAAGAGTGGATCGCCTTCCGGACTCTCACTATTCCATCCAAAATTTTCCTTCCTTAATCTAAACATGTTTGCCTGGGGAAATAATATCAAGAAGAATTGGTTTTAATCAATTGAACATAATAGTAGATAAGATTTTGTATATAACATTACACAAGGCTATAGGAAGAAGCCTCAGAGTGTCCATGTGAGTTTGCTTTGCATCAAAGTAATAAAAGTGGAATTAAAACTCCGGGATAAACTTGCCGTGAACGCTAGATTCTTCAACCCGCTCTCAAATATAATGACCATGAAAAGACTAACATGCCTGGTAAAATTCGTTTGTAAGACCATCGTGACTAGGAGCTTTAAATTTAGAAAGGTTTTTAACAACTTCCTCCACCTCATGAAAAAAATAATACTTCCCGCATTAATGCTAGATTTTGATCCCGAGATACGATGGTTGGAATATGTGTTGTAATGAGGCGAATAGACTCTTCTTTGTCAGCATAGTTTTAGTCACCATTGCTTGAAAATACGAATCCAGAAATTCTTCCAAATCATGATGTCGGAAAACTTTAGTACCATTCGCATCCTCGAGGGAGAATATTTTGTTATGTTGTCGTCGTTGAATCAAGGATTTGTGGAAAAAAGGGGTATTTTTCTCTCCTCCTTCAACCATTGCACACGAGATTTCGCTTCCATAATATTCCTTCAAGCTCGTCATTCTTCCTACCACCGAGAACAAGCCCTTGTTGCTCCGCAAGAAATGTTGTCCGATCATTAAAAATGATATCATGTTGAATCGTTTCATCCGATCCCGGAGAATTTTCATGAAGTCCGAATATTTCCAAAATGCGTTTATTCCAATGTTTAATCTCCTTCTTGATATATTTCAATTTTAACCGAAATGTATGCATGCAGCTCCTACTCTTGAATCTCGTGACGATTGCCACCAATGCTTGACTCTGATCAAAATGTAGGTCCCATAACTTAATCGTTCAAAACGAAAAAGGCTTATTTTGAGGCAAATCCTTAATATTCATGGTTAGACTAATAGCCAATGGTCAAAAGCCTAAGGAATGTAGAATAGAGGCTTCAAAATGCGTATCGAGATTAATTAAATCCTCCGAAAGTAAAAAAACGATCAAGACGAGAGGCTATCTCGATGTGCTTCACCTCGAGATTATTCCAAGTATATATACCATTCACGTAGGGATATCAACCAAGTGAAGATTAGTTATAAGGTCCCGTAAAAGACTCATATTTCCGATCATCTCTCCGAACCTCCCTTCTTTTCATTGAGCTTTTTGAAATCAAATTAAAATCACCTCCAATTATCCGCTTATTCTCCGATGTATTAATCGTTGTGAAAAGCACGTATACTATCTATGAATTGTTGTTTTTCCCAATGAGGGACTATAACCGCCATGATCAATAGCTTTTCCTTAGTCCTTACAAGCCTAAAATAACCCGAGAGACTACGTGTGCAGAACAAACCAATAATCAAGCAGACTTCATTTGGATTCCAAAGAATTGTAATTCCTCCAATCACCTCGAGCATCTATAACCTCATTATGTCATAATGAGGATGAAAAGACTAGAATGGTATCAAACGTCGACGCGTAAATCTCGTTTCTTGAATTAACATAATTTCAGTTTCTCCGTTTAATTTATCTTTTTATATATCAGCCGTTTACCTACGTTTATTTAACCCACAAATATTCCAAGAAAGAATTTTCATCATTAAGATTTGTAGGTTTTGAAATATCATTCTTAATGGCATGATCTGCCTATATTAATCAACATTTCACCAACTAATTGAATTGATTCTTGTAGTGTTTTCTCTCGCCTTTCTTCTTACTTAGTTTGGTTTGATGAGTGCTAACTTTATGCCAACTAGACTACATCGGGCCGCTTTTTAGTCTCAGGTCGTTAAATAATGTCAAAGGTTTGTTTATAGAGGGTCTTTTTGATCATATGGAATAAACCTATCATCTAAATCTCTCCATTCATGAAGAATCCTTTTCATAACCTATTCCTCCGCACCGAGATAATCCTAGAGTTTTACTATCCATTGTCATGTATGTTCCCGCGATTCAACAATTACATCAGACTTAGAATTTTAAAGTGGTGCTTTACGTCGATAAAGGAGACGCTTTGTCTATCTACATCTCGCGAGCGGAGGTTGAACATCAAGCATATCCTATGATGGTTCAATGGGCACCGCTTCCTCTAAAGGCAAGGGGTGAGTCTCAATCTTATCATGTGGCAGGTCTCCCTTCTTCTTGTAGTATCTCAAAAGGGCTTAATCAAGTGCGATACTTGTGATCGTTATTAGAAATGGGGCAAGCAGACGAGAACCTTTTTCTTGATAACAATAGAAATAAAACCTCCACTTTATCACTTCATCCTTAGCAACGGTCGCGCCTCTCCGAGCATTGAAATGTTGGTCGATTGAACCTTCCGGAGAATTTTGCGTACAAGATTTATACAAGTGTCCATATTCACATTTACGACGACAACGAAAAGGAATGTGTCATAATCGAGAGTTTGTTGCCAAATATTACCTTTCATATTCAAGTTCAATAGTTTCGAGAAGAGGCTCAAATATTCATATAAACACAAATACGGTGGAAGAAGCATATCCGTCGATATTTTGTTCGCAATTTTGAAAAATTCCATAAAGAATTACTTAAATCCTTCAAGAATATATGGGTCCCAAAATCCATATAGGTAAATCAAATAAACGAACTCAAATGAGCTTCTAGAATTTTTTCGCATCGTGATTATAACATTCTTCCCACTTCGGCAAATTACCATGTTATTAAAAAAGTGTTCCACCTCAAATACATGTTCTTTATCCAAGAGTCAGTAAATATAACTATAAAAACCCACAGGACCAAATTTAAGGTCAAGTTTCGTGGTTGCCATTTATTCTCGAATCCATTTGTAATATCTTTCTCTGCTGGCCAAATCTCCAACAAATTTCATGTATTAAAGCATGGTATTTCATATAACAACTAAGAATATTTTAATGTGTTAGGCGTAAAACGAACTCCGAGTTTTTTTTGTGCTCGAGGCAAGCACTAGCTTTTAATCTTGACTCACCCAACTCCCAACACGGCGTACCTTTGAGCATCACTTGTCAACCGATTCAAATGACCTTGTGCGCCTACCGCATGTTCTCCAAATTCGAAATGTATTTTGGAAGGGGAGGGGGTCTGGCCCCCCTCTGGGCCGCCGCCATTGACTGCAATGCTAACCAAAGGCGTTCAACATCCCACCACCCCACTACAAGAGCCGACAAATCGCTTCCGTCAATGACAAATAATAGGGTTATCATCCCGCAACTTTTCAAGTGCATCAAAGTCTCCAAATCCGATGTTTTTCATTGGTTTATATAGATTTAAAATATTATCCTCGCTTCCTAAGCATCAATATAATGTCCAGATTTAAAAATTTGGTGATATTTCAAGATTTAATATATGGTGTATGCCCATATATGCATGTTGTATGGGTGATCGATGTCTCCTAAAATATGTATTAAATACCTTAAAACATATTAAATGTTCTCTTAAAACATGTATTAAATACTCCTACAACATATTCCCTGATGCTCTGCATTCACAAGGATTGCAGCACCACCAGCCATGTGGAGGGACACTAGCTGCCCACGTGTCCACACATGGAAATAAGAACCGCAATAAGTTTTGGAGTGAGGGATTCATTAACTCGACCTTCGCCACCTTCTCTCTTCTCACCTACGAGCTATGAAACTCTTTAAGGTTGTATGCCGTGCCATTAAGCCCGTCACCTCTACTTATTCATCCTCACTTCGGCCCTCCCTCCCATCTCAAAGGCATTTGTCTCCGTCACACCCTCCTCTACTTCGCGCAGCCTCATTCCGACCAAATTTCATCCTTCCCTATTGAAGCTTTTCTTCTCCTCATATTCTCCACGACCTCATTCCGGTCCTATGATTCTTCTCCCCGTAAAATTATGCCTCTGCACCACAATGCACGAGGTGCGGCATACAGGGGGGCGTGTCTAGCATTCATGTCCTGGCATTTTTCTCTCCCTGTGGCTACGACATAAACATTTCTATTAGATGGTATATGCATGATAGGAATCCCTTGTCAACTGATCGCCCATCTCTCTCTCGGGAGCTCCCCGCTTCCCGCTTGATGCCTCCATCTTCCGCCGCAAGAAGAGTCCATGTAAATCTACCATTACTCCGCAGCCTCCTTTCATCCCCCACAAGATGAATGCTCTCCCAAAGGCAAAGCACCTCTAGGGAGCGCAAGGATTCAAGTGGACAACTTAGGAAACAAGCCAAGGTATACGGACCATGAGGCCAAAAACAAGATGGAATAGTCTCGGGTATGAAAATCCCTCTCTCCTCATAAAGCTCGACTCTCTAGCGTCGCCAAGTCCCCAATCTTGTCACGCGCTAAGAAAGGAGATAGATGATAGGTTCTACGTGTGTATAATCGAGGAAGAAGTTCCCACCTCTCGCAAAAGAATGTAGTTTCGCCTTTAGTTTCGCTTTTATCACTCACTAAACATGCTATTGTTTTTGAATTGTTCACTATGTGACTCATGTTCTATTTTAGTAACTAACACCGTTGGTTTCCTCTTCGGCAACAACTACTCCCCTCGTTTTTAAGGATTGGTTTCCCCACCTCGAGGCAATCCAATCCTAGTGGAAAACCATCAAACTTCCCCCCTCCGGATTGACTTGTCAACCATGTGAAGAGATCTATAATTCTTATGTTCTATATGATATAATAGAAGTAGCTTTAACTTAGAAAAATACCCTACAAAGACATTAAATGTTCTTCTTTAAAAGTGTATTAAAACTTTATAACATATCAAATGTTGGTAGCATAAAGCATGACTTCTCGTGCAATAAAAATTCCATATTTAAAATAATGTCCCTTGTTGTAAAGCACTCAATATAAACTCCACATTTAAAATTTTCAGACGTTTTCAAGATTCAATATATGGTGTATTCCCATATATGTATGTTGTATGGGTGATTGATTTCTTTAAAGTTGTATTGAATACCGTAAAAGATATTAAATGTTCTTTTAAAAAAGTATTAAATACCCTAAAACATATTAAATGCTCTCTTAAAATGTGTATTAAATACTTAAAAATATTAAATGTTGCTAGCATAAAAGCATGACTTCGAGTGATAGATTTAAAATAATGTTACTGATGTAAAGCACCAATATAAACACGGTAGTAGATTTAAAAATTTGGTGATATTTCAAGATTTAATATATGGTGTATCCCCATATATGTATGTTGTAAGTGCTGGGTGACTCGTGTCTTAAAAGGTGTATTAAATTTAAAACATATTAAAGGTCTTCTTTAAAAATGTATTAAATACCATAAAACATAGCTAAATGTTCTCTTAAAAGAGTATTAAATACTTTATAACATATTAAATGCTGCTAGCATAAAGCATGACTTCGAGGCAATGAAATGTCAAATTTAAATAGTGTCCTCACGTGAAGACTAATATAAATCCCGCATTAAAATTTGGTGTAGAGGTTTCAAGATTTAATACATGGTGTATGCCCATATGTATGTTGTACTTGATGATTGATGTCTTAGAAGGTGTATTAAATACCCTAAAACATATTAAATGTTCTCTTAAAAATGTATTAAATACCATAAAACTCATTTAAACATATTGAATGTTCTCTTAAAAAGTGTATTAAATACTTTATAACATATTAAATGTTGCTAGCATAAAGCATGACTTATGAGACAATAAAAATGTGAGATTTAAAATAATGTCCTCTGTTTAAAGTACCTCAATATAAATTTTGATTAGAATCTGTGATATTTCAAGATTTAATATATGGTGTATGCCTATATATGTATGTTGTATGGGTGATTTGATGTATTAAAACGTGTATTAAATAATTCTAAAACAAATTAAATTTTCTCTTAAAAATATATTAAATACCCTAAAACATATTAAATAAGTTCTCTTAAAAGTGTATTAAATACTTTATAACATATATTAAATGTAACTTAAAGTATAAAGCATGACTTCGAGGAAATAAAAATGGCAACATTTATAAAGCACCAATCTAAACTCCATATTTAAAAAATTGGGTGATGTTTCAAGATTTAATATATGGTGAATGTCCATATATGTATGTTGTATGAGCGATTGATGTCTTAAAAGGTGTATTAAATAATCTCTAAAACATAATATTAAATATTTCCTTTAAAAAATGTATTAACAATTTAAAACATATTAAATTTTTAAAAAGTGTATTAAATTAATTTATAACATATTAAATATTACAGTTATTAAATCATGATCGTTTAAGAAAATAAAAATACGAGATTTAAAATAATCTCCTCGCTCTAAAGTATCCATATAAATCCCAGCATTTAGAATTTGTGATGTTTCAAGATTTAATTTAAGGTGTATGCCTAAATTTGTATGTTGTATGGGTGATTGATGTCTTAAAAGGTGTATTAAATACCCTAAAACATATTAAATGTTCTTTAAAAAGTATTAAATCCCCTTAAAACATATTAAAACCTATAAAATGTTCTCTCTAAAATATGTATTAAATACTTATAACATATTAAATGTTTCTAGCATAAAGCATGGCTTGAGGTAATAAATATGTGATATTTAAAATAATGTCCCTTTGTAAAGCACCAATATAAACTCTGAGATTTAAATGGTCGATATAAGATTTAATATGGTGTATGCCTATATATGTATGGTGTATGGGGGATTGATGTCTTAAAGGTATTAAATACCCTAAAACATTTTAATCGTTTCCCGTAAAAATGTATTAAATACCCCAAAACATATTAAATTTTCCCTTAAAAAAGTGTATTACATACTTTATATCATATTAAATGTTGCTAGCATAAAGCATGACTCTAGTAAGCCAAAAATACGAGATTTAAAATAATGTCCCTACTGTAAAGCACCAATATAAACTCAATATTTAAAATTTTGGGATGTTTCAAGATTTTTGACATATGGTATGCCCATATATGTATGTTGTATGGATGATCGATGTCTTAAAAGGTGTATTAACTACCCTAAAACATATTAAATGTTCTCTCTAAAAGATGTATTAAAATAATTCTACAACATATTAAATGTTCTTCTTAAAAAGTGTATTAAATACTTTATAACATATTAAATGTTGCTAGCATAAAGCATGACTTATGAAGCACAAAAATGCCATTTAAAATAATGTCTCTCATAAAGAACCCATATAAACTCACATTTAAAATTTGGTGACATTTCAAGATACAATATATGGTGTATTCCCATATATGTATGTTGTATGGGTGATTGATGTCTTAAAAGGTGTATTAAATACCCTAAAACATATTAAATGTTATTTTAAAAAAGGTATTTAAATAATCTCTAAAACATATTAAATGCCTCTTAAAATGTATTAAATCATTTATAAAATATTAAATGTTGCTCGTATAGCATGACTGAAAAGCGCATTTAAAATAATTTCCTTGTCGTAAAGCACCAATATAAACTAGAGATTTAAAATTTGGTGATATTTCAAGATTTAATATATGGTGTATGCCTCCATATATGTATGTTGTATAAGTGACTAATTTCTAAAAGGGGCATTAAATACCCAAAACACATGTTAAAGGTTCTCTAAAAATGTATTAAATATCATAAAACATATTAAATGTTCTCGTTAAAAAAGAGCATTAAATACTTTATAACATATTAAATGTTACAGTATAATGCATGACTTCGAGGTAATGAAAATGCAAAATTTAAAATAATGTCCCTTGTTAAGTAAAGCACCAATATAAACTCTAGATTTAAATTCTGTAATGTTTCAAGATTTAACATATGGCATATGCCAATATATGTATGTTGTATGGTGATTGATAAGCCTTAAAAGGTGTATTAAATAATTCAAAACTTATTAAATGTTCTCTAAAATGTATTAAATACCCCAAAACCTATTAAATGTTCTCTTTAAAAAGTGTATTAAATACTTTATAACATATTAAATGTTGCTAGCATAAAGCACATGACTTATGGTACAAAATGTGAGATTTAAAATAATGTCCCTTTGTTTAAAGTACTAATATAAAATTTTAGATTTAAAATTTGGTGATATTTCAATATTTAATATATGGTGTATGCCTTATATATGTATGTAGGTATGGGTGATTGATATATTAAAATGTGTATTAAATACCCTAAAACAAATTAAATGTTCTCTTAAAAATTGCATAAATAATTCTTCTAAAACATACTAAATGTTCCTCTTAAAAAAGTGTATTAAATACTTTATTACATATTAAAATGTAACTACCATAAAGCATGATTTCCTTTGTAAGTACAAAAATGCCACATTTATAAAGCACTGCATTTAAAATTGGGAGATGTTTCAAGATTTATTATATGGTGTATTTCCATGTATGTATGTATGGGCGATCGATGTCTTAAAAGGTAAAGAAATGTCGTAAAACATATTAAATATTCTCTTAAAAAAATGTATTAAATTAATTTAAATATACTTAAATGTTGTATTAAAAAGGTATTTAAATACTTTATAACATAATAAATAATGTTTGTAAAAATCATGACTTTAAGACAAAATTACCAAGATTTTAAAATAATGTCCTCGCTCTCTTCAGTGACCATATAAACTCAGCATTTTGTAAATTTGTGATGTTTCAAGATTTAATTGATGGGGTGTATGCCTAGCATATGTATGCATAGAGGGTCACTTCAGGTCTTGTGTGTATTGAATAATTCTGCATATTAAATGTTCTTTTAAAAAATATTAAATCTCTTAAACATATTAAAACATATAAAATGTTCTCTTAAAAGTGTATGAAATATTTTATAAATATACAATGTTGCTGTATAAAGCATGGCTTCTAAGGTACACAGAAATTTCATATTTAAAATGATGTCCCTTTGTTGTAAAGCACTTGTGCATAAACTTGAGATTTAAAATTATGATATTTTCAAGATTTAATATATGGTGTATGCCTATACATGTAGGGTGTATCTAAGTGATTGATGTCTTAAAAGGTGTATTAAATAATTTAAAACATTAAAATTGTTCTCGTAAAATATGTATTAAATAATTCTTAAAGCATATTAAATGTTCTTTAAAAGTGTATTACATACTTATATCATATTAAATGTTGTTAGCATAGCATGACTTTCTTATGAAATAAAATGCGAGATTTTAGAATAATGTCCTGCCTGGAGCACCAATGTAAAACTTAATATTTAAAATTTGGTGATGTTTTAAGATTTAATATATGTGGTGTATGCCTTATATATGTATGTTGTATCGGTGATTGATGTCTTAAAAGGTGTCTTAAATACCTAAAAAATATTAAATGTTCTTTTTAAAACAAGTGAATATTAAATACCCTAAAACATATTAAATGTTCTCTTAAAATGTATTAAATACCTTTATAACATATTAATTGTTGTTGGAAGTATACATGACTTCCAGTACAAAAATGAGAGCTTTAAAATAATGTCCTCGTTGTAAAAGCACCCATATAAACTCCACATTTAAAATTTGTGATGTTCAAGATTTAATATCCGGGTGTATGCCCATATGGGGTATGTTTTATGGGAGATTGATGTCTTAAAAGGTGTATTAAATAATTCTAAAACATATTAAATGTTCTCTAAAAATGTATTGCATTTAAAAAATATCAAATGTTCTCTAAAAAAGTGTATTAAATAATTTATAACATATTAAATGCTGTTTTGGGTATAAAACATGGCTTGCAGACGCAATAAAAATGCAAGATTTAAAATAATGTCCTTCACTCTGTAAAGCACCAATATAAACTCCACATTTAAAAATTTGGTGATGTTTCAATATTTAATATAGAGTTTTCTTTAATGCGACTTATGGAGTTTCCGTACGAGAATCTCATGAAGAATTTTAGCCAAAATCTTGATTGCTATTTAAACTCGGTTTTTTGACCCTATATATGATTCAACAACCTTAAAAACCCCTACGCACTTCCCGATTCCCGCAAATTTATCCATCAAACTTATGTTTCCAAAGGAATTTATGTCGCATTTTTTGTGAGGAAATGTAGGAGAAAAGCTCTCAAAAAGTGTGACTTACTCCTTTAATATATGGTGTATGCCCATATGTATGTTGTATGGGTGATTGATGTCTTAAAAAAGTGTATTAAACAATTACAAATATACAATCATTTTAAAAGAAATGTATAAAATACCCTAAAACATATTAAATGTCCTCTTAACAAATGTATTAAATACTTTATAGCATATTACATGTTGCTAGCATAAAGCATGACTTCATAGGCAATAAAAAGCAGATTTAAAATAATGTCCCTTTGCTCTAAAGTAACTAACATATAAATTCCGCATTTAAAATTTGGTGATGCTTAAAGATTCAATATATGGTATATGTCCATATATGTATGTTGTATGTGGGTGATTCGTGTCTTAAAAGGTTTATTAAATACCCTAAAACATATTACTAGTTCTTTAAAAGTATTAAATATCGTAAAACATATTAAAACATATTAAATGTTCTCTTTAAAAAGTGTATTTAATAATTTATAAGATATTAAATGTTACTATATAAAGATGATCAATATAATAAATGCTAGATTTAAAATAATGTCCCTTCCTTTAAAGCACCAACATAAACTCCATATTTAAATTTTGTGATATTTCAAGATTTAGTATATGGTGTATGCCTCCATATATGTAGGTATAGGTGATTGATGTCTTAAAAAGATGTAATAACACCAAAGCTATATTAAATGTTCTTTAAAAATAATAATAATTTTGGCAACATATTAAATGTTTTCTTAAAAAGAGTATTAAATACTTGATGACATATTAAATGTTGCTAGCATAAAGCATGACTTATGAGGGAATAAAAATCACAGATTTAAAATAATGTCCCTTACTTCCAAACCACCAATATAAACTCCAGATTTAAAATTGGTAATTTATCAAGATTTAACATATAATGTATGCCCATATATATATGTTGTATAGATGATTGATATCTTAAAAAGGTGTATTTAATACCTAAAAAGTATTTAAAAAATGTATTAAATACTTTATAAAATATTAAATGTTCTCTTAAAAAGTATCTTAAATACTTTATAAAATATTATTAAATGTTGTTAGTATAAATCATGACTGTGAGACAATACGAATACCAAATTTAAAATAGGTTCTTTATGAAGCATCGATATAAATTCCAGATTTAAGATGATATTTCAAAATTTAATATGATGTACCCGATTTAAAATAGAACATATCATATTTAATTCCCAACTCTGGTTACTGTAATTCCTAACTGCGTTCCTATTTAATTTTCGCTGCACTTAGTTTTCTTTTCACTATCATTTTCTTTCTTCTGGAAGCTCGTATTAGTTTTCCTACCTGTTATATCAATGATGGTGCTCCTGGAAACCTGGGTAACGACTAGTTCCAAGTTGATGGCATGCTTCATGGTTTTTGTTCATGAAAGCCACATGCACGATATTACAGGGGTGATATCATAATATTTCTGTTGCTGTTTAACTTCTCAATCACTCACACTCAATTGATCATCTATCCAAATCATTTGTCTTATTGTCTCAGCGACTCCAATATATTTTGTCTATTCCCAACCTTTCTAATCTAATTGTTCTCAATCTGAATGAAGGTCATTCTGAATGGGATGTAAACTCCCGATATGAAGAGGCTGACATTAATACTTTCCTGCTCCTTACCTCCTACAAGTGAGCTTATGTCTGGCCTGTATGATGGAATTCTCGCTGATCTTCATAGCTGACATTATGCATGTTCAATGTACTGTTTATATATTATTTATATTCGGGGTTTTTTTTTTTCTTCTGAAAAAGTGTTAATAATCCTAAATTTTTTTGAATGCGTTTAGGGGGCTCTGGAACGGTCAGGGATGTCAGCGCGGCAGCGGTGGCATGTATGTACGGGTTCGGTATGTGTATTGGTAGGGGTTGCGTTGGTGTTGAATAAAGCCAAACTCCGTTACTGGCTTTAATGTTGACTGTTGAAAGGCTTTAATGATGACTTTTTTTGGGTTTATAAAAGGCTTTGGCCACTTTCATGCGTTGGCGATATATAACCGTCATCGAAATGGCCTGGGCCTTTTATAAAGCCACAAAAAATTTAGTAATAATTAAAGCCTTGCAATTTTATTGCACCTCTTATTAATTTATAAGAAAAAATTAATAGTAATGGAGTTTGTTTTTATTTAACACGGAGTTTTTTTATTTAGGTAACAAAATGGTAGGGATGACATAGTTTTGGGGGAATGTAGTATTTTTTTTTTTTTCTAAAAATCATGGACTTGAATTGTTTTAATTTTTTTTTTTATGGTTGAAGTGGATTCAATATTATTAAGAATTTCTAGGGCATTCAAAATTGTGAAATTTAATAATTATAACTTAAATTTTCAAAAAAAATTGTTTTTAGACTAATATTCTTTGTATAGACATATAATAGATATAAAACCAACATAGATTTATGTTAATTCTCAATCTACCAAGAACCACTTAGAACCATCTAGGAATCCAAAATTTGAAGATGCAAAACTCTTTTTTAAAGTAAAATTTGAAAAAAGGTTTATACATCAACATATTTGATTCGTCATACCTTGGTACATCAAATATAAATATTTTTTAATTTGTTAATAAAGATATTATTTTATATTTTTAAAGTGAATATTTTTTAATTTGCTAAGGTAGATATTATTATATATTTTTAAATGTAATGTTAAGTGATTAAATGTGGCTCAAATATTTTATTCATATTTACTCAAGGTCAATGATGCATCACATCTCCTTCATTGTAGGTTGTAAGGCCAATTTTATTTATTTTTAGATGTGACATGTAAGCTCTATATTGACTAGTGAAGGAATTACATTTCTCCATATTACTAAAACTTCTAGAGACAAAATTATGATTTTTCTACTATCAATTACTTTGTCTCTTTATATATAAAGTGGATGTAAAATTATGTTATTTACACGGCACATTGAAATGTTTATTTATGACACACTAAATGTTTTGTATTGATACATTTTTTTGTTATTAAAATTTTTAAGGCCTTTATTATTTTACGTCTTTTAATGTAAGGTTACCTCATAACATATTAATATGTATGATATTGAACTATTGTTTTGTTATTAACTTTATTTAAGGTGTGCATTATTTTTTATTTTATTTTTTAATGTAATGTTACTTGAAAACATTTCTCCCATACTAAGCTAGAGATATTTTCAAATTATTTTATTTAAGGGGAAAGTTAAAATATATATATATATATATATATATATAATAACATAGATATTCAAATATTTTATTTAAGGCATATACTGAAATATTTTTAAACAATTAAGAAATTATAAATTTATTTTTTAATTTCAAATTATTATTGGCATTGATGTGTGTCTAGCACTTTTTTGTTATTAACATTTCTCTTTTTATACTCGGTGTAATATTACACATGTCAACTCCATATTGACCCATGGAGGAATTACCCATCTCAGGAAATTATAAAACAAATTAGAGATTTTTTACTACAAATTAATTTATCTTTATATATAAATATGGTGTACAATTAAGGTTAATATTAAAGCTCTTGAGAAGGGGTGTTTGTGCGAGGACCAGTGGGGAGGGGCACTCTGCAACAACCCAACATGCATTAATTGAAAGGGTTCCCCACCACACCTCACGAGTATTATTTATCACTAGCCACACTTACCATGTGAAGGTGTTGGAGATCATGCATAACAGTTTCATTTCAAGGTACTTGTTACATGTTTGTTTGAGGTTTTGGTTATATTGAGGATCCATGGCCCATTAATCACACCTAATGACCAAAATGTCACCTCAAAAGATGAAAAGGAGAACTTCCATTTCATGGTCTCACATAAAATGAGAGAGGAGGTGTTCCCCTACCAATCAAAACCACTTGCTTGAACATAATATCGTTCTTTATGGTGCAAAATTTCTCTGACAACAACGATAATGAACACGTATTTTATCCCATGGTCTATTTATTCTTGTTTATTAGTTGTTGTTTCACTCACCTATTGTTTGGCTTAGCATAGAATCTTTGTCCTAGTTAATTTTTCTTTGGTTCTCTTTGAAAGGTTTTACTGGTCATAATTTTTTCTTCAGATGTTCCCTTTGACTAGTTGAAAAATTATAGATGTGTAAGCAGGTTCATTCATTTTCTCAATTTTCTACTCTTACCCCTATGAATCATTCACCGTAATTCATTATTTTCCCATTTCCCCAATGTTTGGTATCTAAATTACCATGACTCTCAAACTTCCATCATTAATATGACCCATTTGTGTTGGTCATCATGTGCCTCTACCACCTTTAGAATCCCATCCACCCAAAAATGTGGCCTCCATAGACCATCTCAAGTGGTTTCATCCATTCAGTAGCCCCTTTATACCCCTCCGAGTAACCATTTTGACTAACATTGTTCCATCTCAAGTGGTTTTTCCATATTGTCCCCATGTAATCCCTCAACCATATACCCGCATTGGTAGTTCAATGGTGCAATAATATATGTCTCTTTTAATAAGGTTTTGTAGTGGATTACTCCACCTACTAGTGAATCTCCATCACTCGACGAAACACTGAAGATCAGATATTTCCTTGATGATTTCCTTTCTTTATGATGAATCAAAGTCTAATAATTTTTTGTTTAAATTATATGTTCTAACTGTTGTAACTATTAAATATTTTAATAATAGAGAGGTTAGGTGCGTCGAGGTGGAAAACACCCTCGGGATCTATTATATCATCCTCAGTGCAAGAAAAAAATATGAATAAGCATGCCCCAAAAGATAAAACGTTGAGCTCCTTCTTCGAGTAGGAGGATAAAGGAATACTTACATCATGCACATGATGGTGGTGAAGGTGGAAGTGGGTAACATACCCATTTTGTATATACACCATCATATGTCAAATAATCATGTTTAGGCATAATATGTTGTTAGTATATTAGAATAATTTTCCATATAGGCCACCACATGCCATACTTCCATGCTTAGGCATGACTGTCATTTTATATATTGAGCATGTTGTGCCATTTTTTTAAATGTGTACATTTGAGATCATTTTCAGTGTGTTTTTATGTGTATTAATTCATCTATGTATGAATTGAATTTAGAAAATCCATGTAGATTCAAACTGATATTTCTAATATGCTAAAACAAAATACTTGAATCTACTCTACAAATTGTGGAAACCAATTACGATTGTAAAATCACATCAACAAGAAAGAGAAACATTTCAATTAAACAACACAAAGATTTAACTAGGGAAAGCCTCAGCTAAAAACCACGATATTTGTATATTGCATAAGTCATTAAATATGAGAATATTACAATGCTCTTTCTCTTCCTTAGAAACTTCTGCAGTATCTCTATTTGTCTCACTCATTCCTAGGCAATATTGGCTCAATACTTAACCAATTCCTAGGCAAGTTTGGCTCAATACCTAGGGAATTGAGCCTCTAACAAAGGAAATTCCCTAATAATATTTTTGCAGTACATAAAGGATCTTCCTTTAATTTCATGAACCACCTGTACAATTGGATGGTTATACAACTAATAGTACGCTTCCCTTTACCTCCAATATCAACTTGTTCTTTCTCAGAATTGACATGCATGAGTTATTTTTGAGTGAATTATCATTTATGTAATTGATCAATGCATATGAATTAAATCTAATTTAAATCACTTGACCTCTCACTAGTTCCTCAAACAGTTAGAACTAGTAAAACTCATTTTGATTCAAATAAATCTAGTTAATTAATTACAACTAAAAATAAACTGTAACTAAGCCCCCTAAAACTTACAGAACAATCTACATGCCTCATGTTAAACTCTAAACTTGAATTAACTGAACTAAATAAGCCTTCATGACTTAGTTAACTCATATAATCTATCATGTGATGTGGAATTACAGTTTACTTCTAATTTCAAATTAAGAGAGAATTAAATTAGAAGCCTCCTGTTTTTTCCATTTTCAATATTTTGTCTTGCAAATTTCAACACTCCCTCTCAACAAGAAAGGAATTCAACTCTATCTCGATCTGGTACTTTTGGAATGTTCTCAATCTAACAGTTCTCTCTAGTGTTGTTGCTACTGAAACTTTGAAACTCAAAAGCATCTAAACTGAATCGACTGTGATAAATATGATGCATCTATCACCAGAGTCCCTCATTGATACTAGCTACCACACTATCTGCTAAAAACTTTGTGTTACTGATAACTCTACACTGTTCCATTTTCAGTATGGCCAACTTTTCTTTGGGCTCCCTAGTATCATATTGTTGCTTGTCTCTACATATGTTACTCTAGCATCTGACTACATAAACTACCATTGATCCATCCTGCTACTAGATACTATGGGCCCATGTAGAAAGGAAATGATATATGAGACAAAAAATATCGATGGACCCTTCCCAAATTTCTGCACTCTTGGGAATATTGCTTCACACCACCCCACCTCTCTCTTGAAGGTATGGATGCATGTGCTCCCTCTACCAACTTGGCTCGAAATTCCCCCCTACTAGAGGTCTCTCCTTGAATGGATGTTTCCACTCGGCCTTCTCTTTGCTTCTCCAATTGTGGATACTACACAACTTTATGAGGCTTCTTCTGAGGTTGCATGTTGTGAGGTAATTCGTGATCCCTCTCAGCCACCAAGTCTCTAACCTTTGCCTTATTCCTCAACCTTTTGCATGAATCTTCTACTTAAAGTGCATAGAGGTTCTTAACTCGCACACCAATCTGTTTCACCTATCCTCTCATAATGTGCTCGAGGAAAACCTTTCATAGCCATAGATGATGATGGTGCCTCTGGAAACCTGTAGGCAATGATCACACCATCACTCAGTGAAAAAATCAGAAAAAAATAGAGTTACAGTAAAAATATTAATATAATATTGTGTTACTAATTGTTTGAATGTGTGTGTTTAGGGCGCAGGAACGATTAGGATCTGAGCGGGACAGCGGGGCCATGTATGTGCGTGATGGATATGTTGCGTTGGTATTAAATAATGGCAGACTCCAATACAAATTATGGGTTCAGATAAAGTTAGAATCCATTAATAATTACATTTTCTTGGTAGTTAGTAAGACGTGTAATAACCTTTGAAGGGCTTAATTATGATTTTTTTTTTGTTTTTTTTTATATATAAAAAGATTTGGCCACTTTGATGTTTTCTGAATTTAATGTTTTCTTTATAGATATATAATTGATATAAAAATAGCATAGATATATAGGAATTAAATTTCTCAATATGCAAAGATCTTTTTGAGTGTAAAATTTGAAAACAAATTAATACATCAAGAGATTTGATTCCTCACATCTTGGTACATCTAATATGAATATTTTTTTATTTGTTAATGTAGATACTATTTTATATTTTTAAGATGGATATTGTTTAATTTTTTAAGGTAGATATTAAATTATATATTTTTAAATGTAATGTTAACAGGCAGCATATGGGTCAAATATTTTATTCATATTTACTCAAGGTGTGGATAGTAGTATGAAAGGATTACATATATCACTTTAAATTGAAATGTTTTCCTCTATATTTTTTTATTAGTCTTTATTTTTTAAATACTATATGTGAACTATATGTTAAACATCCTTGAAGCATCACATCTCCTTCATTGTAGGCTATAAAATCCATTTTATTTTAGATGTGACATGTAAACTCTATATCAACTAGTGAAGGAATTGCATTTCTCCATCATATGAAAAAGTAGAGGCCAAACTACAATTTTTTTTATTATTAATTACTTTATTATATATTGATGTAAAATTATGTTATTTACAGAGTACATTGAAATGTTTATTTATGACACAATGAAAGGTTTATGTTGTGTACGGAAATATTTTTTTGTTATTAACATTTTTTCTTAAATTTTAAGGCCCTTTCTGCATAACATATTAATATGTATGATATTCAAATATTGTTTTGTTATTAAATTTATTTGTGGGAATTATATTATTTGTTTTTATGTAATGTTACATGACAACATTTATCCCTACTCTGTTATAGAAATTATGGCACCATCCTATAGATATTCAACTATTTTATTTAAGGTGAAGGTTAAAATATTATATGTGTGTGTGTGTGTGTGTGTGTGTGAAGTGATATTTGAATATATCAAAAATCATAGGTATTCAAATATTTTATTTAACGCGGATATTGAAATATTTTGAAACAATAAAGAAATTTTTCGTTTCCAATGATTATGTCTCTTTTAATATTACATGTCAATTCTATTTCATGGAATGAGTTACAACTTTCCTTTACATGTCAAATCCATATTGATTCATGGAAAAATTAACCATCTCCCTCATAATAAAAAGAGGAGGCAACTATAAAGGAAACTAGATATTTTTAAATATAAATTACTTTATCTTTATATATAAATATGATGTAAAATTAAGGTTAATATGAAAGGTCCTCAGTATGTTTGTGCTGGGGAGGGAATTTTTCCACCACCAACCATGCATCAATTGATAGGACATGGAATTACATCGCATTACACAAGTATTATTTATCACTAGCCACACTTACTATGAGAAAGTGTTGGGCATCATGCATAGAAATTTCATTTCAAGATACAGGGTTACGTGTTTGTTTCAGGTTTTGGTTATATTGAGAATACTGGGCTAGTGAATGGCCTTGTTCTTATTGCATAGGGAATGACAAGAATGTTCATGTTCTTATTGCACAGAGAATGACGAGAATGCTTTTTGAAACTATGAAGAGCAGAAGTTTCATTTCATGGCCTCAATGAAATGAGAGAGGAGGTGATCTCCTACCAATCAAAACCACTTTCTTGAAGGTAGTATCATTATTTATAGTGCAAAATTTATCGAAAAACTATGACAATGAGCAGGTATTTTCCCCCATGGTCTATCTAATCTATTTTATCACTTGTTATTTCACTGACCTATTGTTTGGCTTGGCATAGATTCTTTGTCATAGTCAATTTTTGTTTGATTTTCCTCTTTAAAAGGTTTTATTTGTTCGCAGATTTTTGTTCTTATGTTCCTTTTACTTATTGAAATACGATAAATTTTTATGCAGCTTCATTGATTTTCTCAATTTTCCACTCTTACCCCTACATATCATTCAAGATAATTGATTAATTTCCCATTGTTTTTCCTCCATTATTCTCCCATTTTCCTGACGTTTAGTATCTAACTTAACATGACTCTCAAACTTACATCATTAATACAACCCATTTGTGTGGGTTATCGCATGCATCCACCACCTTAGACATCCCGTCCACCAAAAAAGGTTGCATCCATAGACCATCTCAAGTCGTTTCGTCCATTTGGTTGCCCCTTTCTATCCCTCCCCCCTCTCAATTTTTTTTTTGAGTAACATTGTTACATCTCAAGTGGTTTTTCCATATTCCGCCATTTAATCCATCAAGCATCAACCCACAAAGGCAGTTCAATGGATGGAATAATAGATGTCTTGTTTAAGTAGGTTGTGTAGTGGACTGCTCCACCTAGTAGTGAATCTCCATCATTGGGAGAAAAATTTAAGATGAGATGATTTACTCATAATTCTTGGTGAGCCTTCATATTGTACCAAGAGTGTTGCAAATCCCAGGGGATGCCCTACTTTACTTTATCAACCTAGGGTTTGTACAAAGTTGGAGGCGACAATTCTATACACACAGTAGATGCATTATGTTCATGTCATCCTCTTCCTATTTATGAAAGGGTGATATTTCTAAAGGTTCCCAGTGAATTCTGTCACACTTCAATGAAACTAAACTAAATTGGACAAAGTAAATTTCAGAAGGAAACTAAATTAAATTGTTGAAAAGAAATGATAGAAAGGGAACTAATCTAAATTGCTGAAAAGAAATGACAGAAATGAAGCTAATTTAATTTTCAAAAAAGGAAATGACTGAAAAAAACTAAACTAGATTGTTGAAAAGGAAACTAAATTAAACCACACTTAACTTGGCCAATCGCCCAAATGCACTCTATTTATCTTATGGTCTATCTACCATGCTTCTACCCATGCAACTGAGTTATCCATGACTTAATCCTAATTGAAAGAGTGTTGATTTTATAGCTTGGAGGAAATTAAAAGGGCTAACGAGGTTAATGGAGGGCTTAGAACATGAAACAGGGCTTAGAAGTGGAAAGTGCAGGTTTAAACCGGATTAAGACTCTATTATAGTGCAAAAGGATTTGGAGCAGAATAACTTGAAATATGCAATGGCAGAGATGCAATGTGGAGGTGGGAACGATATTACAATTGTGATATCGTCAAGTTGGATTGGTAAGTGTTAAGGAGAATATACTAAATAATGCAATGTATGAAGTGGAGCGGGGAAGAGCGGCGAAGTGTGATAACAATATCACAATCAGAAAAGTAGAGCGGTAATTCTTGGAGAAAAAGGGACAAGGTGCGAAATGCGATTTGCAATGGTTGACGTGGAGGTGGGACCATTGGGGGAGCGCGATCAAAATATCATAATCAGAAGTTGGAGAAGTAAGTGTGAACGAGAACAAGAGAAATAATGCAAAGTGCCAAAAGCGATATTAGAATTCGCAATATCGCAAATCTCGAGGAATAGAGGAAGTGTTGTTTAGAAAATATTACGAAGTGCAATTTCAGAAAGGAGATGCGATTGTGGTCGAGCGAATAGGATATCCAATGCAATTTGTGGTAAGTCTTGAAAGAAAAAGAGGAAAGGTGTGATCTTTCATATGCGATATCGCAATATTGCAATTGGCTACAATGAGCGGTATGTGTTAAAGTAAAAGGGAAAAGTCGCAAAGTGCGATTTGCGAAGTACACTAGGTTTTTCCTTGGAGGAGGAAAGGCGGAGTTCGACCTTGGAAGGCTTTTCAAGCATTTTGTGTCTACATAGGGTAAGGCAACCGTGACCGATAAAAACAAAAGAATATGGCAAGCTAAATGGTTTAAGTATTTTTATGAATAGAAAGGTGGGTGCAGCAGTGAGAATAAGTGAGAAAAAGTGGAGATGGAGGGTGTAACAGTAGTGCACAAAGCATAATAGCAGAGATGGAAGGGAGATGGAACATGAAGTGGGAGGTGTTGGAGAACTTCCCTTTAGGCTATACTTTCTGTACCTACTATCAATCTTCCTATTTATGCAAGAAAGACAGACAATATGTTCATGAAAATACAAGCACTGATCTAATATATTTCCAAGAAATCACAAGCAAGAAAGTATTTTTGGTCTGTGGGAAAAGGTCTACCCTCCTCGAGCTCTATTGAGAGAGTTGAGAGGGGAAATTTGGCCTCACAGCTTTATTGAGTTTATCAACTATTCTACCACTCTGTAAGAATATTAAATCTACAGCAAAAGAAAACGGGAAGTGAACTAAAACATTAATAAAAATACCAACAAACTAACTAAATGTTCAGAATAAAAACTAGCTAATTGACATGAAATAAAATAATGGAAACAACAGAGAAGATGAGGCACATGGGCCCTAACCCGCGAGCCCAACTCTCTGGAACTAGATCAATAAAATGCAATCTCTCTAATAATTTCATAAAAAAGAACAGTATGTTACATCCATAAAAGTTTTAACAGAGCCTAATGGCTTTACAACAAAAATTAGAATCCAATGGAATGGAATGGAAGTCGACTAGAATTGATTTACTGGCTAACTAACTCCTTCATAGCTCTAGCTCTGCTCTATTTATTCTATAAGGTTTCTACCAACAGCTCCCTAGAAAATAGTGATTGAGTCTTCTTGGCTCCGAGTAAACATAGATTGAGTGCCATTCATCTTCAGTTTCTTGGTTGCCTCTTGGAATTTGAATTGCTGGAGACTCCAAGTGAAGTATGGCTTGAGTACACTTGGTCTTGAGTTGCTTGGTTGCCTTTGAGAGTTAATGAGGGTGGAAAACCCCCTTGAATCTCTTTAAGATTTCTCCATAATTTCCTAATATTTCACTCATTTACTGTATAACCTTGATCTTCGAGTGGCAGAGCTTAAGTCGCTAAATCATCTCCTTCTCCAAATCTCCATAATCTGCCAAATATTCTCAAAATATTCTAAGAAATAACCAATACGAGGCACAAATATGCAATTACCTTTAAACCTTCGAAAGAAAATATTTAAGCATAAGAAAACATTATTAAGTGCAGAAGAAGATTTTTAATATATATATTCATGTGCATAAGGAAGGTACATGGGCTTAAGAAATGTTAGATGGGCCTTATTTTGTGTCTAATTTATTGGCTCATCATCACCTCCCAACTGAAATTGTTGCTCATCCTCTGAGAAACCTATTCATCCTCCCTGCCTTATGATTTTTCCTGCACGTTGGCTTATTTCATTTCTATTTATTGGCCCATGCGCTGCTCCTCCTACTAATATTCTTTCATTTCTTCTCATATGCGCTTCATGGAGGTCCTCAGATGCCTTAAGAAAATATGTTTTTCATGCGAAAAGGTGGTGGATCCACCTTTTATTTTATTTTTTCTTTTCTTTTATTTTCTTTCTTTCTTTCTTTCTTTCTTTTTTTTTTTGAATTTGCATTCGGAATAAACCCACAGCTCTTTTTCTATGAACTAATTTCACTCTTCGTTACTCCTTTGGCACTCCTTGTCTTCCATTACATGAACTGCTTACTACCCACTTTCCAAGTCCTTTTTATTTTTGTCTTGTTCCTTTTATTGGTGGAAAAGGTGAGCCTAGTTGCTAGATAAGGCTGAGGTTGCTTTGATATTGATTTTGGTTATATAAAAAAAACTTTCCTTATCACACTTTTTAATGTTTTATTAAGCTAAAATAGATTCAAAGAAAGGGTTATATGATTGCATACCTGAGCCTTACCATCGATTTGTTTTTGCATGTGATATTGAAGTTGCTGCTGAAGCTACTACTGAAGCTCCATATGGTGATTTGCTTGAGGTCCTTTTGGAGCTTTTGAGCACAGGAGGAGGAAGTCCAAGTTTGAATACCTTTGACTAAAGTGTTGAGAAAAATTACTTTTTGTGCCAGCTTCTTGTTTTTTTCTTGCAAAGGTTTGAGAGCACTTGCATTCATTAGAGAGAGAGATTAATGGAGAAATGAAAATTTTGTTTATTTATTTCGGTATTTATTTATTATTATTATTATTATTTAAGGCCTACTATCTACCTCAATGAGGTTTTTAACTAGAAGGCCTTCCTAGCTACCTCAAAGGAGGTTTTCACCTAGGATCTTTTATTTTTCTCTCTTTTATTTTTATTTTTCAACCCAATGACCACCTCATGGAGGTTTTCAATCAGTGAGCTAATCTCAGATGCCTCAAAAGAGGTTTTCACATGAGATTTTATTCTTTTTCCTCTTTTTTTTTTCACATTCCTACTCTACTTGTAAAAAAAAAAAACCTTTTTCAAGTATAGGAATACTTCCAATGGAGCCATGTACACATCAAGATGACAAATATAATCAGGTGCACACTTGGAATACATGTTTTGACATGTACCTAAATATGAGAGATGAATTTCTTTGACTGGGATTGTATCAATTACTATTGGAGAAGAGTGTGTTGTTGCAAATTAATGACTGTTTGGAACCATATGTCAATATAGTTGTGATGCCCCTGGTCCACTTGTTGAGTTGGATCACCTTGGATGTCCTCTTATATTATGAAATTAAAATATTCCTCTTTTTTCTGATTGTTCTCTTGAACACATGGAGGAAATGTTGGTAAACATGAGGAAACTTTCTCAACATTTTATTCTGATGTCAGGTCTTCATTAAGTGTATCCCTTGATATTTTTATCTCCTCATCTGGACCTTCTTCTTCTTGATGTTGTCCTTCAATGAAATTAAGAAAATCTCTTCTTTGCAATAGCTTTCTTGAACTAAGATGCAGACCATTTAGATCAAGAGGATATGTTTGGTAGTGTTGTACCTCAACATTGTAAGTGGGCTAAGATACTGTAATATTCCTAAATTAGCATGCAGTTAACTGGAATATTCATTTTTTCTTTTTTCTTCTAACTAGATGAATAAGTGGGTAGGGAGACCCATAAATCTCTTTAGTAGGAATAAAATCTCTCTTAATGTGAAAAGGGATTATCATGATAGCTATATAAAGCACCTCCATGTGTGAGCAGGGGAAAAAGCATGTGTAGAAGGTTAATTTTGACCAAATCAATAGCACTGGTATAGAGAGAGTGGAGCATCAATGTGAAACAACGCAGAGATAATGGGAGATAGTCTCCATGTGAGTAGTGTCTTTAATGAGTGGGACCCAAGGTGAGAAGGCTAACAATTCATATAAGGAAGGGAAAGGAAACCATAGAAGATATGTTATTGATTATTAATTTTGTGGTATGTATGACTTATTGCACTCTCCCGCTGTTTAGCAGAGATTGTTGTGTTGTTTAGCACAGGATGTTCTCAAGCGGGAATCCCACCTCTTTCCTTGAGGAGCCTCTAGGAAGAGTATTTTACTACAATTCCACATTATGAAATTATGGCCAAGCTTCAGTCTTCAGCTACAGCACATTTTCTATTCAGAGTTGTGTTGTGTTGCATGGTGTTGTAGTGGAGGGTTGGGAAACCCACTTTCTGAGCTATTTTTTCAGTGAAGGAAGCATTCTTCCCATTGGGAGATCACGAAAAGAGGTTCTTGAGATTTATTTCATATTTTGGCACCAGGCCAACATATCTCCATCATCTACAACGTAGATTCCCTCCTTGATTGTGTTATTCTAGTGAGAATTTGTAGTGGAGGTTTCAGTGCTTGATTTTGAGGGTGAGATCTTCAGTGTTGGGATCAGCCTTTCACTTGAACGATCTATTGAAGGAGATATATTAATTTATATATTAGTTTTAGCCATATCCATCCATTTATTCAGCTGCAACTGCAATTCAGCCCTAGGGCTGCATTTCGACATTTTTGTGTTTTGGGTATTTCCGGAAACCCTTTCTGGGTTGTCTTGGAAATGTGTTTGGGAGCATATATCTCTAGCCCTAACACCTTTTGAGCTATATAAAAATATATCCATATTGTTATATCTTGCTGTAGAAGTTTATTCCATAAAACTATCATGGCTCATAGCATGTTTATAGTAGAGTATTTCTCATGTATTAACATATTTGCTTAGAGGAGGCTTGTTTTGTATTGCTTGAGTGACTTGATCCTCAAGATATTATGCCTATTATTTGTTGATATGTTTAATAAGATGGTTGTACATTTGTCTTATGTAATGGTGTATTGATTTATTCACTGTTATTTCCTTGTTTATGCACCATATTCCTACTTTCCCCATTTGGGAATATTACAGTGGTATCAGAGCCTAATCTTGGCTCATCTTTTGGATCTCAGCCATTATTCTATCAGGAGAATAAGAAGAAGGAGAAAGATATTAGAATGATTGAAGGAATGAGTTTTATCTCCTCTATTTTCAAATATAATAAGGACCTCACCAAGGAGGTCAAGAAAATAAAAGTGGAGAAAAGAAATGAAACCACACTAGGGTTTCAAGATCAGGAAGGTCCATGCACTTCCTATTAGCGGAAAGAACCGGTATTGCATAGAGCTCCAAAGAAATATATTATTTCCTTTTCTTTTAAATAATATAAAAGGCATGGAGATGGAGGACACTTAGATCATGAGATTCTAGGTGAGTATCTTACAGGATACAAATCTCAATCAAGAGCTTTCAAGGAGAATCTAACTCTCCCACAGTTCATTCACCTCAAAGAAGAAAGAAGACCATTGTAGCAATAGATTTCTATTGTCAACATTTGATGGGTCATCCACATGCATAGCAAGGGCTTGGGGAATGAATTTGGAGGCATTATTCCTGCTACATCCAAAAGCAGAGAGAGAATTTGTTGAAATTGCAACGTTGTACCTTGAGGGTGAAACAAACATTTTGTGGTTCAACCATTTGAGTTATGCAAGAGTAACCACATATGCAGATTTTACTCAAAGGTTGATCAAGAAGTTTGACAGGAAGAAATCATAGGAGAAGACGCCTTCACCACCACTTTCTATAGGAGTACTTGCATAAGGAGAAGGGACACCTACACCTTTTCAAAGTGATCTTGTTCTCTTGGCATTTAGATTCCCATGCACTATTCAGGAGATGCATGAGGAGGAGGAGACTTATGCCAACGCTGGTTCAGCTATAGAGGAGGAGCCATCATCATCAGTAGTTAGCGAAGTCATCACACCTGAGGAAGGAACTCTTGTAGTAGTACAAGATGTTCCCAAGCTTTACCAAGGTATGCACATATTTCCACTTCTTATTATTTCAGCACATCATATGGAGGATTGTGGGAACATGCCATCAGGGAAAATACATGACCTAGGGTCAAAGTACATTGCTAATTTGGAGCAGCAGACTATTACTATGTACAGGACCCTTGATTTTTTCAAGGAGGAGATATATATTCATCCTAGTATGTCATTTTTGAGCCGCAAACAACTCTTGGGGTTAGAGTGTAGATTTTTGGAGGATAGAATGAGTATTGTCCTAAATAATACAATGCAGAACTATAGGTTCAGAATTGAACATGATCATGCAACAGCATATGCACCATCATGGAGATCAACAACGCTGTCTTTGAGTAGCAGTGATGAGTTGGGGGCCCAACAATTATTGGAGCATCCCAATGACCATTTTATATATGTAGCAGGGGATATGCAGATGGTTGATGAGAAACATATTATCTCCCATTATTATGATGCATCCTTCTCAATGAGAACTTCACAACTCAATGAGAGGATTTTGAGTTCAGTATACCTAGAACCTTACGGATTCAAAATGGTCATTAATGAGTGGTATTCATATGGACATCTCTAGGAGGCTTCACTTCAACATCCCATGAAGTGTAGAGATATTGATTTGATTTAGGAGGATGGTATTCTCCACTAGAGGAATACCCATTGGGAGCATGGAATTATACACTCACCATTGGTTGGATGGGTGATGTTGATGAGCAAGAGGCTAGAAAGTCACTTGCAGATCTATGACACAGGGCAGTAGGAGGCGAGGCTGCGCTGGCTACTCTTGAAAGGGTTTGTTCAGCATGTGACATATCCTACCTCAGGGGGTATGTTGGTGGTTGGGACTTGGCATGGAAATTGCATCATATGGCAGCAAGGATTTTGGGTGCATTGGGATGATGTGACATTCTTCAAGTCAATCATTATGTTTTCACTCTATGGTTTGTATGATGGAGGTTTGAAGAGGAAATAAGAGTTGTTGTTGGTTTTTATACTCTTAGGAGAGAATGGGCTTATTTTCTCCCATGATTTGAATGATGTTGCAGGAGTAGATGGTGATAAAATCATGGTGCAAAGGGGATACTCCTTAGCTTTGGAGGACCATGAGGTACTTACAATCTGGAAGGAATGTCCCATATATAGCAGCACTATTAGAGATGACTTTGGAATTTGGTATGTCAAAGAATGGAGTCATAAGATGACAAGAGCCTTATCACAGAGGCAAAAAACGTTGTCACTTGGGAGCTTGGATTTGTTTATGGGAAAGTAAGAGATGAGAGTGATGGAGTAGTAGATGGAGACATCTATTACTGTGATATGATCTTCCTGACTTGGATCTCCAAGCATAAGAAGAAGACTTTTTATGCAGCACATGGTTCATTCCTTTCCATTCACAACGGCCTCATGAAGACATATCAGAAAACTATGGAGATATCATCCATGGATGTCATTATTAGCCTACTATTATTACATGGTAAGAGTTGTTTTTTTTCACTTATTGATCATATAACATAGTATTTTCATTCTCTTTCCATTTATATATGGTGCATTGCTCCACAAGAGGCCAAGATCCTATTTGGGCTTGATGGTCTTTGAAAGACCAGCATCTGTGATGGAGATAGCCATTTCTTATATGGCTTTGGGGAAGTGTTGTGCTATTATTTTTATGCTCAGTTCATACACAATTCCATTTACTATTTTCTAGTAGATGAGATGACATGCACCATTAGAAAATGGTTCGAAGACAACTTTCCATATTATGTTTTCAAACAGAAGTTAGAAAAACTGCGTTGTGACCACTTGGGAAACTATTGGTACCTTCTAGAACTACATGAAACCTTCAGTATATTTCACCTTTGGATTGCATATGGTGATTATGTCCTATTCATCATATATGGGATGGTTTGGGCACATATGATTCATGACAATAGAGAAAGGATCTACGAGGATCGAGTTTTCTTCTTGCTTCTTGAAGGCAACATTATTGCAGCCCAACATCAAAAACCACTCTACACTTATCATAAGTGGAGAAAGAGACAACATGAGATAGAGAATTTGGTTTATCAAGTTAAACTTTGTAGCCCACCTACATTGCAGGAGCCTAAGGTGGAGGATTTTTTCTACGAGTTGCCATTTTGGAGGGTGACTCATTTTTCGTGGATGATAGATTGGGGATGGGAGCTTCGCATGGGAATGATGGTTCCCAATATATTTGAAATTAAATCCCTCAAAAAGGCCTCTAGAAAGCATATAGTTTCATCTATGGATATCCCACTACTTCATGATGAGGGCCATTTTGATTTGTCACCAAATGCTAGCTTACACACTTCGGAGGAGAAACTTGGACACATATTGATGAGAAATCATATTGTTCATTGGAGTAGCTTATCATATGAGGATACTACAGGAGGAGGAGAGGAGGATCTTCAGTTCTATTCTTGCAATTACTGTAGGACAAGAAACATTTGGGAGGGGAGGACTGTAATATTCCTAAATTAGCATGCAGCTAATTGGAATATTCATTTCTTCTTTTGTCTTCTAGATAGATGAATAAGTGGGTAGGGAGAGCCATAAATATCCTTAGTATGAATAAAATACCTCTTAATGTGAAAAGGGATCATCATGATAATTGGATAAAGCACCTCCATGTGTGAACAGGGGCTAAAGAATTTGGACAACGTCAATGTTGACCAAATCAGCAACGTTGGTATAGAGAAAGTGGAGCATCAATGTCAAACATCGCAGAGTTAATGCGAGATAGTCTCCATGTGGGTAGTGTCTTGAATGAGTGGGACCCAAGGTGAGAAGGCTAATAATGCATATAAGGAAGGGCAAGAAAACCATAGAAGGCATGTTATTGATTATTGATTTTTTGGTCTGTATGAATTCTTCCACTCTCCAGTTGTTTAGCAGAGATTATTGTGTTGTTTAGCACAAGGTGTTCTCGAGCAAGAATCCAACCTCTTTCCTTGAGGAGCCTGTAGGAAGAGTATTTCACTACAATTCCATATTATGGAATTCTAGACAAGCTCCATTCTTCAGCTATAGTGCAGTTTATGTTCAGAGTTGTGTTGTGTTGTAGGGTGTTGCAGTGGAGGGTTGGGAAACCCACTTTCTGAGCTAGTTTTTTAGTGGAGGAAGCATTCTTCAAATTGGGAGATCCAAAAAGGAGGTTCTTGAGCTTTATTTCATATCTTGGCACCAGGCCAACCTATTTCCATCATCTACAGCGTAGATTCCCTCTTTGACTGTGTTATTCTAGTGAGAATTTGCAGTGGAGGTTTTAGTGCTTGATTTGGAGGGTGAGATCTTCAGTGTTGGGATCATCCTTTCACTTGAAGGATCTATTGGAGGATATATATTCATTTAGATATCAGTTGCATCCATCTCCATCTAGTTAGTTAGTTGCAATTACAATTCATCCCTAGGGCTGCATTCTGACATTTTTGTGTTTTGGGTATTTCCGACAACCCTTTCTAGGTTGTCTTGGAAATGTGTTTGGGAGCATAGATCTCTAGACCAACACATTTTGAGCTATATAATAGTGGATCCATATTTTATATCTTTCTGTAGCATTTTATGCCCTAAAATTACGTTGTCATGGCTCATGGCATTTGTATAGCAGTGTATTTCTCATGTATTGACATATTTTATTAGAGGAGGCTTGTTTTGTATTGCTTGAGTGACTTGATCCTCAAGATATTATGCCTATTATTTGCTGATATGTTTACTAATATGGCTGTACATTTGTCTCATGTAATGGTGTATTGATTTATTCACTACTATTTCCTTGTTTATGCACTATATTCCTGCTTTCCCCATTTGGGAATATTATAAATACTTCATGGTGTGGGTTTGGAAATGGTGGTATAGGTATTTGAGTGGGGGTGGATATATGAGATGGATGTGGTTGACGATTTGATTCTGGTGGAGGTGGATGGTAGGGATAGCATAGAGTCAGGTATGGAGGATATTGAGGGAAATATTGAGGATGTTGAGTATTTTCCTAATAAGGACCTTTCCAACCATGTTGCCAAGATTGACTTTGGGTTTGAGATGGCCAAGGTTTCCAAGGAGGGAGTGTGTCCCAATTATTTTGAGATGGATGTGAATAACTTTGAAATTGTGGAGTGGGTCCTTGCATCATATCAGGTTGACTAGGCTCCCAAGGTATCCTTGAAGCTAAATAACATAGAATATTTGGTGATTTCCTTGCTCCATTGTCTTCTTGGTAAACTTACTTAAACCTGGGGAATGACGAACAAAATTTAGTAACATATGATTATCCATGGATAAAAAAATACCAACATCTTCTTTTTGTTCATTTTTCATTCTTAACATTTCTACTTGTTCACTTAGATTGCTAAGAATTTTTGTTTTAAAGTTATCAAGCAAGTTTCCAAGTTCCTCTTGTCTTACCAATGTTGATGCTGATTTACTTACTCTTTCCCTTCCTCTTGATATGCGCTTGCATGTTTAAAAAATTTCCTCAAATGAAAATTATTATACATCTCCTATACTCATGATATTATGGAGATCAATCCACTCACCCGTAATCATTCTAAGTAAGAAGGTTTTTAGTGTGTGTTAGGGTCCCGTGATTTGGAAGATTGGTATACCAAATGACAGGCTAACATGAAACCAATATTTGGAGTCCTAGGACCTAGCCTTCCTAGAATCAAAGAGGGCTCTCTCTATTGTATGTGCAAAGGAGGTGATATTGTTTGCTCATTAGGGTTGATTTTAGGCTAGTTGTTAAGTGCAGTGTTTGTTGTTTGTTTTGGTTGGGTAAGATTGTTAAGTTGAATAGGTGGAGTGAGAGTATGTCAAAGACATTGGGCTATGGAGTCAAAAAATTCAAGGGTCTCTCAATAATGAACTAGAGTGCAGTGCAAAGCCAATCTATCAAGGTTAATGGATCCTTAAAGTTATGAGTGAAGTGAGGTGAACATCAAGTTTGTGAATAAAGTAAGGCAAAGGGCAATCAAGAATCCTTTGTCAAATACCTATAACAAGGAGGTCTTAAATACTGATAAGAAAAATATATAGCTCATGAGGTAGGGAAAACCATTAATCTCAATGAACAATACTTGAACTGATAAATATCCAAGATAAACATTCCAGTGAAACATAGAAAGCATAAGAGCCTATCTAACTTTAGTAAATTCACCTTAAGAATTAGAAAAAATTTAAGATCAGAAATAACTCAATCTATGAAGATGGAATTCCTAAACATCATACATCAAGCTATAAAGAACTATGAAATAAGTTGATAAGCATGGACAAAGGGCAATATTGAATGAAACCTCTTTGACTTAACCTAGTAGACAATATTCCAAATAAAGGTTTCAAGACGAAGTTTGGATAGCTTCAAATAAGAAGGGCATACTATGAATCATAATTGTAAAATAGCATACTAATCCATACATGAAACAAAACAATTATAGGTGGACCTAAGGAGCAATCAAGAATTCCTTAAGCTGACCAAACAGAGGAAAAAATCAAGGCAGTAGAAGGCAGGAGGACTAAGGTGCTTCAAAGAGCATGTCTTAACCTATTCTTTACTGATCTACATCATATGGAAGGATGAAACATAACTAAAGAAAAGAAAACATAAAAAAATTAAGAACACATCACCATTAAACCAAGCTCAAGGATCCTACAAACAAGCTTCTCCATCATCAGTCCAAGCAAGACATTCATCAACTCCACAACACCAATTTCTTCTCCAAGCTCATATAAACCCTATATTTCTCTCAAAGATCATCAAATTACAACATTTACAATGAAACCCTCATGCTCTATTTATCTTTTCAAAGGAGGGAAAAAACCCTATGTAGGGTTGGAAAATGTCAAAATCACTCATAAATGTCATTTATGGCCAAGAGATCATGCAAGGCCCATGGCACAAAATATGTCATGAAATAAATGCCAAAATAACTCCTAGCAGCTAATTCTAAATTGATTTGCCTCTTGAAACACTAAAATAATATTTTACAATAAATGAGTGTGTTTTGTTGAC
Organism: Pinus albicaulis; assembly: GCA_034641835.2. NCBI lineage: Eukaryota > Viridiplantae > Streptophyta > Pinopsida > Pinales > Pinaceae > Pinus > Pinus albicaulis. The sequence continues at coordinate 273,776 of JAXQQM020058333.1, read as the reverse complement.
TTTTGGCCAAAACACACTTAAGACAGTCCATTTGCGCAGTGCCACTTCAGCAAAAAATAGGTTGTTTTGTGACCAAGTTTTGGACCACTTCTCGATGTCAGATTTGTCTTTGTGATGGCTTGTTAAAAAGCCTGATGAGTTTACTCTCCAAAAATTCTTGGTTTTTCCTAATCCAGCTCCTGTAGCCTAGTCAAAAAGTCAAAAATCCCAATACTGTCATTTGCGCAGCGCCACCTCCAGCAGAAAATAGGCTTTGTTGTAACTAAGTTTTGGACCACTTCCCAATGTCAGATTTTGCTCCGTGATAGCTCGTTGGAAATATTGATGATTCTTATTTCCAAAAATTCTTATGTGTTCCTGATCCAGCTCCTGTAGCCTGTCCAAAATGCCAAAATCCCAACACTGCACTACACAGTCCATTTGTGTAGCACCAAAAATAGGTACTTTTGCAACCAAGTTTTGGACCACTTCTCGATGTCGGTTTTGGCTCCATGATGGCTTGTTGGAAAGCCTGATGAGTCTAATTTCCATAAATTCCTATTTTTTCTTGATCCTACTCATGTAGCCTAGTAAAAAATTCCAAATCCTCCAAAATATCATTTGCGCAGCGCTAGGTCTGAAACAGAGGCAGAAAGGTGATTTTTGAGGCGTTTTTTGACCTTTTCAAGGGTCAAAATTGCTCCAAAGCTTCTGAAATTTGGTGGGGATGATGTGTAATCGGAGAGAAGTCCAAAAATTTCAAGTTTTTCTCTTGGCGATGATCCATGTGTTAGCGTAACGGCAATGGCGCTGCGCAAATGACCCTTAAAATTCACGAAAAATAAAAGGTGTTCCAAATTTGTTCAAAATTGGTGGAGATGTGCCTCATAGGGTTTGAGCGACCTATTGAAAAGCTTGTGCCAAAAATCCAAGTTTTTCATGACCTTTTTCTTCTTTTAGGGTTTTGATTTCAATGAGGGCCTCTTTGGTATGCTGATGAAAAAGGAGTGAGTTTGGTCTTATTGGTGCCTTTGTCATGGATCTGATATTTGCTGCTCTCATTAAGCCTCTTATTTTCATCATTAGCATCATTAGTCATCACAGTCTCCATTTCATCACTGCCGTCTTGGTCCCCAACACCATCATCACTCTTACCTTCCTTACTGCCTTCTATACTGTCCTTTTGGTCTTCAATTGGGCTATAAGCCTGTTAATTTTCCCCACTTTCATTTTTTTCATCATCGGGACTTATTTCCCCTTCATTATTTGCATTGTTATCATCTAGATTATCATTAGAAGGCTGACTAATGTCATGAATTTCATGACAGTTGTCATGACAGTCATGACTGTCTTCTTGGTTGTCTTGTCTTTCACTTGCTGCATTATCAAAGTTACCTTTTCTGTCAATGTCTTCCTCTTGAAATTCTGCCTCTGCCTTATCAATTTCCCTTTCATCATCAGTTGCTTCTTTATGTTCATCATCTTCTTCTATGTAGTCACTGTCTTCGTCATTATCATCACTCCCTTATAGCTCTTCCTCATCATTCTCTGTCTCTGCCTCACTGATTTCCTCTTCTTGACAATCAGCACTCTGTTCATCATGGCCATGCTCACTCCCTTGTGTTTCATCATTATTCCCTTCATCAGTTTCCATGTCCTCTACCACTTGTTGATTAGTTGCTGGCTCATCCTCATGACTTTACTAGGAGATGTTTGTGGACCAATTAGGGTTCGGAGTAGCAAACCAAAGAAGGTGATGATTTCATCGTGCAGTGGATGAGTGATATGGAGGCTAGGCCTTAGGACTAATTTCTTTGGATTTTAAGAAGGTTCACCTTGAATTATGAATTGTGACCTCACTAACTTACCCTCTCTCGAATGATACTAAACTTGTTTCAAGGAGATCAAAATAGAGGTATAATATGCATTGAAAAACTTATAATTTTGCTCAATTAGGGTTTATTTAATTCATGGCCCTCAAATTATGAAAATTTATTGATGGTTAAGAGGGAGAGGCCACCTACCATTTTTAATCTCCTCTGCAAACCTTGGAGGAAATTTGGAGGATGAATTTTAGCCTTGGGGTAAGTTTGTTGCAAGTCTGGAGGAAAATTCTGCATTAGCTTAGCGCTAGCTATTAGCATAGCACCACCCTCTATTTGTGTAGAATAATGCAAAAATACACTGTAAAAAACCCCATTTGTGCAGCACCAGGGTCTATTATCACAATGCTAGTCATTAGCGCAACACCACCTCATCAAAAAATGGGTCAACTTGCAGACAAGTTTTGATGACCTTCCTGATGTCGGATTTGGGCTCGTGATAGCTCGTTAGAAATATTAACCTATATAGTTTCCAAATATACCATTTTTTCCTTGATGGGGGTTGATTTTCCTTGTAAAAAGTTGAGTTTCCCAAGACTGGTCAAAAAGTCCTGAATGACGGTGCAGAAATGCAGAGTGCTGGTGCAGATCACTTTTGGATTCCTTCCTTAATTCCAAATTGAGCTCATGATAGCTCATTGGAAAGATATTCAAGTCTAGTTTTATTTTGATCAATCACAAAAGTCATTTCGAAATTTTAGCTATGAGAAAACTTGATTTTCCCAAGGTCACTCTAGAAGTGAAGAAATTTTCCTAAGAGACTTGTATTTTTTACATTTCTCCCCAACCATGATACCTGTGTAAACTTTGAAGGAATTTTTTCTTCTTGGACCTATGATGGACACAAACCTCTCTCACTTTTGTCAAATTCATCTCTGTTTGGTCAGAAACAGTTTTTTTTAAGAAAAACGCACTCTAGGTGTGGTAAATGACTTGGCCCTTGGAATAAATTCTTGGAAAATAATGGAGGCATGATGTTTATGAGTTGGTATGGATTTATGTTTTCTAATATGATCCATCATATGGAATTTTTTCTCCCATGCATCCTTGCTTTGCAACACTTTTTTTCCAATCAGTCCTCAAAACCCTATTTTTCTTTGAACATGGGTATGCTACCTCTCCCTTGTTATGGTTGTCCTTAGTGATTAATTAGCCTCTTACATTACCTATTTTTCTAATGATAGCCATCTCAATCATTCCTGCAAATTTTTTTAAGATGGGCAGCTTTCTTTTGTAGAAGTTGTGCTTTGACCAAGGGGGCCTTCCTTGAAGTATTTTCTGATCCATTTGGACAATCATGTGTTGTCCTTTTTCCTCTTTGATTGTAGCCTCTTGGCATAGGAAAAACACATATTCAGAACACCAAAAAAATCCTATGACCTATGAAATCCTAGGTGACCTAGTGGGAGGCTCTTTGGACTTTCCCTTTGACTGAAAACTTGGCTTGGGGTTTTTAGGTGTAAAACAGAGCTTTTTGCAAACCTTATGCATTGAAGACCTAAAAAATAATGATTTTGATTTATCTAAAGAGCCTATAATGGTAGCTTGAGACCGCCCATGCTTGAGGCACTTGGTGAATAGGGGAAAAGGTTAGGATACTTGGCAATCGAAGGTGGAAATAGAGGGGTTAGACAAGTCAAAACATAATGGTAAGGTCAAAGGTGGCCAAACATAGTGAAATTTAGTGGCATGAGCACATGATGGGTCTTTTGGGAGTAGTAAGATGACCTTGACATGATGGGATGATGAAAATAGTGAAAATGTTTATCCTAATGATAATGAAGGCAGTGATATTTCTAGAACTCACAAAATTTATGAATTTTGTTTCTAGAAATCTAGGATAAGTATTTAGTCATCCATGAGAAGTAAAAATTACTGATGAATAACATTGGCTCCACTTGGGGAGGGAAGCTCCCTTTCAGGAGGTGTCCAGAACTTCAGATCTCTTGGTTTTATGAAGACTAGTGCCTCATCCATTCGGTATATTTTTAATTCTTTTCATTTTCTGATGCTTATTTGAAGTTGTGATCTCAATAATCTAAAAACATGATTAGCTCAACTTCATCTTTACCTACCCAACCTACTTTCCTAACAGTTTTTCTTCCTTGGGTGCACTTGAATTGGAAAACCCTTAACATCCTTTTCTTTTGAAAGCAAAAACAAACTATCTACTTCTACACTTATTTCTTCCAAGAGTTCATATTATGCTAATGAACTCTTTTTATTCTCTACCTAGACTAACTGGCTGTCAAGATTAGGCTATATGACAGGCTTGATTCTCTAAGCTATAAACATGAAATTGAAAGCACGTTTTAAATCTGGATTAGGCAATTTGACTTACCATGTGTTGTGGCATTAGAATAAGCTGCACACAAACATTATTTTTGTATAAACAAAAATAGAAAAATAGGGGCTATTATCTATCATTTGTTTAAGCATCCCCATATTTCTCTTTGGTTCAGATTTGAGCATGTGGAACCAATTCTTTCATCCCTAATCTATCTTTCTTGAGAAGTCAAGCTTGAATGCTCTGACAAGCTCTCTTTCACTAAGTTATCAACATAAATTTAAAACATGTTTTAGCCATGATTAGGCTAGATGACTGAACAATAATTTTTTGGAACAAGTAGTGGCATTAAGGCTTGCACACTTTCAGTAAGACTATTTTTCGGGCATGGGGCTATACCTCATTTTTTCATATGCCCTATTTTTCGTCTTTTATGTGTTTTTGTGTTTTCAAGATCAACATTCTAAAATTAAGAAGTAGAAAGATGCTCATAGTGTTGAGCTTATTTGAATTCCTATCTATCCTAATCTAACTTATACAATATATACTTTCATTTGATGAATTCTCTTTTCCAATACAACCAATCAAGCAGATGATTGCATGAGGGATATTGGCTCAACTCTTTAAGGGTGATGACAAAATTAAAAGGCCACTCCCACGTTACTTGTGTTTGAATAGTAGTGCCTAAAATTTTTCTGACACTTTGCAACAAACTACTCTTGACATGATTTACTCCCTCTTCAAATGTTTTTAACAAATCGGCAAAGGGATCTTGAAACAATACCTGAATGTGAAGATTTGGTAAATAAGCTTGATCCAGGACTACTTCTTCCTCCACTTGTTTGAGCTTGGGACTCCTTTGGGAAAGAAAATATACCTCTTCCTCATGATCATCTGAACTAGTAGACTCATCATATATTGTGATGTTATCCTTTAGCAAACCTGATGGGTTTTGATAGAGTGGGATGAGTTCTGTGTGAAAACCACCATGTTGATGAGTAGGAGCACTCCTTGGCAACAAATATTCTTGAGAAAGAAGTGGAACAACTTTATTGTGATCATCAATTTTCAAGCCTTCATTTTCTTCCAAATTTTCTAAGCTTTCCTCATCACTGTCATAGTTGTTATTCATTGGTTGGTTACCTTTCTCAAGTTAATGAAACTGAGCCTCCTCCCAAGAACCAAATGTTGAATGATCTGAAAAGTTAGCTTCTTTTTGGAGAACATCATGATTATCAACATATTGATCCAACCTTGGAGAATCATCAATATAATTAATGACACCAACCGCACATATTGGACTATCAGATTTTTTTTCTTTGAATTGATCTATAAATCCATTTTCTGCTATGTGATAGCTAGGATTAGGAGGAAAATAAATATAAATTTTATGTTTTTATGAAATATTAGAGGCTGAATACATGTTTATTAGCTGATCTATCTCCTCTTCAGTTAAAAAACGAGTCATTTTTCTCTTTCTTTGGATGTAACTACAACAATCCTCTTTCTCTTATGGGGGCTGATTTTGAGGTTGAATGTCTTCTTCAGCCTCACCTAGGAGAGATGATGAATCATCATTTTTTCCTTTAGAGAGGTCCTCTGGGTTCTCTTTCATTTCCTGATTGATTTCATCCTCAACCAACTCTTCTTGATTTTTGTGATCGTTAACTTGGGCATGAAATTCATGAATTTTCTTTGATAGATCCTCAGGGTGCAAATTTCTTTTTATAATCTGAAATGAATCAAAGCATAAAGGTAGAGACCATGAAGGTTTTGACTCCTTCTCTATTTCAAATTTTTTGATTTCAAAATGGCTTAAGGGAAAGACCTCTTGATATGCAAAAGGGTTTGCATCATCTATCTTGTCCCTGATTGATCCTTTAGAGCATTCCCCTTTGTTTCCATTTGCAATTTTCTTGTAATGCTCTCTTAGTAGTGAAGCACAAGATATAGGAAGGTATCTAGTACATACTTGACAACTTTCAACATCTTCTTCTTTGTAATCTTGCTCAATATGCATATTTTGATTCTTATTATTGTCCCGTAATGACAAAGTTTGTTCTTCCCAAGGAAAAGGTATAGGATGTTTTGAATAAGCAGCACCAACCTCAACCTTGTACTCTTCCTCTTTCCTGCCAAGTATATGCTTCATTTTGTTGATTTTATCTGTCAACATATCTAGCTTTACCTCTGAAGAAATCAGTTTCTCTTGAGCTACTTTGTCCTTATTTATTGCTTCTAACTTTGCCTCTCTTTCTAGTATGCTGAATTCCACAAGAATTTCCATATTCTGCATTCCTTCCGGGTTTGAAGGGTCTTTTTCTCTTATCTGGAAAGCCATCTCTGGGTCAAAGCTTCACGATAGTGCAAGAGAGCCCACCCTAGGGGTGGATTTATCTTAGAAAGTATTGCACAGTATACTTTATTGAACCTGGCTGAAAATTGTTGTACTGTCTCCTCTGGATGTATTTTAAAATTGTTGTAGTCCTTTATGATGAGAAGAGAATTTTCCATGACTACCCACCTATCTAAGAAAACGTGAGTGAATTCATGAAATTTTCTAATGCTTGCAGCTGGAAGGTCCTTAAAAGAACTCTTAATTTCTCCTTGTAATGATAAGGAAAACATTCTAATATGCACATTGACTTCTTCTATTTCAAATAAGTCAAGTAAACCCTCAATATTTTGAATGTGTTCTTCAGTGGTGACTTTTGAGTTTTATCCAAGAAATCTGGGTAGTTTATTTGCAAGATTTGCAGGGACGGCCTGGAGGATAGGATGAAAAACTAGAGGCTTGTATCTTTCTGGGACCTTTGTGGATATAGGCAGTGAAAAAAGATATTGATGATTGTTTGATGTTTCAGCAAGAGTAGAAAAGGTAGTACGAGGCTCATGTTTCACTAGATCTTCCACAGGTGTATCTGGGGTAGGCATAGGTGTATAATTCTGCTCAAGGTTTGAAATTTGAGGTTCAGATTTTTGAGGCTTGAGATATTTCCAATGATCAGTGTAGATATCATCAGTGTATTCTTGATCAATCTTAAAGCAGGATAGAACATGGTTATAGTTAAAAATAATAATTTTTTGAATCCAACCTAGGCTTGAGTGCTTTTTCTTTCTAGGATGACTGGTCATGTTTCAGATTCTTCCTCCAGTGAAGCCTTCAGGTCTATTGAGAGTTTGTGGAGTCATCAGGTGGATTATTTCAACTATTTTAAGGTATGATTTTGTCCACCATTAGCAATTGAAAACCAATCTAAGGGTTTTTGTATGTTTTCTGAGATCTAAGGAATACTTAGTTTGTCACTAACTCAAAAGGTCCCACCGTGATCGCCAGAATGTTAGGGTCCCATGATTTGGTAGATTGGTATCCCAAATGACAGGGTAACATGAAACCAGTATTTGGAGTCCTAGGACCTAGCCTTCCTAGACTCAGAGAGGGCTCTCTCTATTGTATGTGCAAAGGAGGTGATCTTGTTTGCTGATTAGGGTAGATTTCATGCTAGTTGTTAAGTGCAAGGTTTGCTGTTTATTTTGGTTGGGTAAGATGGTCAAGTTGAATAGGTGGAATGAGATTCTTTCAAATCCATTGGGCTATGGAGTCAATAAAAGTCATGGGTGTCTCAATAATGAATCAGAGTGTAGTGTAAGGCCAATCTAGCAAGGTTAATGGATCCTTAAATTTATGAGTGAAGTGGGATGAACATCAAGTTTATGAATAAGGTAAGGCAAAGGGAAATCAAGAATCCTTTGTCAAATACCTATAACAAGGAGGTCTTAAATACTGATAATCAAAAGATATAACTCATGAGGTAGGGAAAACCAATAAGCTCAATGAACAATACTTAAAATAATAAATATCCAACATAAAAATTCCAATGAAACATAGAAAGCATAAGAGCCTATCTAGCTTTAGTAAATTCACCTTCAGAATTAGAAAACATTTAGGATCACAAATAACTCAATCTATGAAGAGGGAACTCCTAAACATCATACTTCAAGCTATAAATAACTCTGAAAAAAGTCTATAAGCATGGACAAAGGGCAAGATCGAACGAGACCTCTTTGACTTAACCTAGCAGACAATATTCCAAAGAAAGGTTTCAAGACAGAGTTTGGATAGCTTCAAGTAAGCAGGGCATACCATGAATCATAATTGTAAAATAGCATACTAATCCATACATGAAACAAACCAATTTTAGGTGGACCTAATGAGCAATCAAGAATTCCTTAAGCTGACCAGACAGAGGAAAACATCAAGGAAGTAGAAGGCGGGAGGACTAAGGTGCTTCAAAGAGCATGTCTAAACCTATTGTTCACTAATCTACTGCATATGGAAGGATGAAACATAATGAAAGAGAAGAAAACATAAACAAATTAAGAACATATCACCATTAAACCAAGCTCATGGATCCTCCAAACAAGCTTCTCCATCATCAGTCCAAGCAAGCCATTCATCAACTCCACAACACCAATTTCTTCTCCAAGCTCATATAACCCATGTATTGCTCTCAAAGCTCATCAAATGCCAACATTTACAATGAAGCCCTCATGATCTACTTATCTTAGAAAAGGAGGGAAAAAACCCTCAATAGGGTTGGAGAATGTCAAAATCACTCATAAATGTCATTTATGGCCAAGATACCATGCAAGGCCCAAGGAAAAAAATATCTCATAAAATAAATTCCAAAATAACTCCTAGCACCTAATTCTAGAGTGATTTTCCTCTTAAAACACTAAAATAATATTTTACAATAAATGAGAGTATTTTGTTGAATTTTTTCCAAAACACACTTAAGACAGTCCATTTGTGCAACACCACTTCAGTAGAAAATGGGGTGTTTTGTGACCAAGTTTTGGACCACTTCCCGATGTCACATTTGTCTCTGTGATGGCTCGTTGGAAAGCCTAATAAGTATAATTTCCAGAAATTCTTGGTTTTTCCTAATCCAGCTCCTACATTCTAGCCAAAAAGTCAAAACTCCCAATACTTTCATTTGCATAGCGCCACCTCCAGCAGAAAATAAGCTCTGTTGTAGCCACGTTTTGGACCACTTCTCGATGTCGGATTTTGCTTCGTGATAGCTCTTTGGAACATTTTATGAGTATAATTTCAAAAATTACTTATTTTTTCCTGATATAGCTCTTGTAGCCTATCAAAAATTCTAAAATCCCAACACTGCACTACACAGTCGATTTGCGCAGCGCCAAAAATAGGTACTTTTGCAACCAAGTTTTGGATAACTTCCCGATGTCAGTTTTGGCTCTGTGATGGCTCGCTGGAAAGACTAATGAGTTGTGGAAATTCTTGTTTTTTCATGATTCGAATCCTGTAGCCTAGTTAAAAATTCCAAAACCTCCATACTGTCATTTGTGCAATGCCAGGTCTAAAACGGAGACAGAAAGGTGATTTTTGAGGTTCTTTTGTCCTTTTGAGGGGTCAAAACTGCTCCAAATATTCTGAAATTTGGTGAGGATGATGCGTAGGCTGAGAGAAGTCCAAAAATGTCAATTTTTTCTCTTGGGGATGCTCCATGTGTTAGCGTGGCGCTACGCAAATGAGCCTTAAAATTAAAAAAAAACAAAAAGTTCTCCAAATTTTCTCAAAATTGGTGGAGATGTGCCTCATAGGATTTGAGAGCCCTGTTGAATAGTTTGTGCCAAAAATCCAAATTTTTCATGACCTTTTGCTTCTTTTAGGGTTTGGATTTCAATGAGGGCCTCTTTGGTATGCTGATGAAAAAGGACTGAGTTTGGTCTTATTGGTGCCTTTATCATGGCTCTGATTTTTGCTGTTGTCATTAAGCCTTTTATTTTCAACATTAGCATCATCAGCCATCACATTATCCATTTCATCACTTCACTCTTGGTCCCAAACACCATCATCACTCTTACCTTATTTAGTACCTTCTATGCTGTCCTTTTGGTCTTCAAATGGGCTATCAGCCTCTGCATTTTCCCCACTTTCATTTTGTTCATCACTAGGAATTATTTCCTCTTCATTCTCTGCATCATCTAGATTATCATTAGAGAGCTGGTAATGTTGAATTTCTCATTATTTCATGTGATCATGAATTTCTTATTTATCTTCGTATTTCACTTACGCGTTATTAAGTTACATTTACGCTTCGTTGTATTCCTCTTGAAATTCTGCCTCTGCCTCATCAATTTTCCTTTCACCATCAGCTGCTTCTTTATGTTCATCATCTTCTTCTATGTAGTCATTGTCTTCATCATTATCATCACTCCCTTCTACCTCTTCCTCATCATTCTTTTTCTCTACCTTACTGATTTCCTCTTCTTCACTGTCAGCACTTTGTTCATCATGGCAATGCTCACTGCCTTGTTTTTCATCATTATTCCCTTCATCAATTTCCATTTCCTCTACCTCTTTCTCACTAGCTGCTGGCTCATCCTCATGACTTTACTAGGAGATGTTTGTGGACCAATTAGGGTTTGGAGGAGCAAAACAAATATGGTGATGATGTCATCTTACAGTGGGTGAGTGATGTGGAGGCTAGGCCTTAGGATTGATTTCTTTGGAGTTTAAGATGGTTCACCTTGAATTATGAATTGTGACCTCACTAACTTACCCTCTCTGGAATGATACTGAACTTGTTTCAAGGAGGTCAAAACAAAGGTATAATATTCATTGAAAAACTTATAATTTTTCTCAACTAGGGTTTCTTTAATTCATGACCCTCAGATTATAAAAATTTCTTGATGGTTAAGAGGGAGAGGCCACCTACCATTTTTAATCTCCTTTGCAGACCTTGGAGGCAATTTGGAGGGCAAATTTTAGCCTTGGGGCAAGTTTGTTGCAAGTCTGGAGGAAAAATCTACATTAGCATAGTGCCAGCTATTAGCATAGTTCCACCCTCTATTTTCACAGTGTAGTGAAAAAATGCACTGTAAAAAACCCCATTTTCATAGTGCTAGGGTCTATTAGTGCAACACCAGTCATTAGCGTAGCGCCACCTGAACAGAAAATGGTTCAACTTGCAGACAAGTGTTGATGACCTTCCCGATATCGGATTTGGGTCTGTGATATCTGACTGGAAACATTAACCTATCTAGTTTCCAAATATACCATTTTTTCCTTGATTGGAGTTGATTTTCCCTTTCAAAAGTTGAGTTTCCCAAGACTGGTCAGAACGTCCTGAATGATGGTGCAGAAATGCAGAGTGCTGGTGTAGATCACTTTTGGATGCCTTGCTTAATTCCAAATTAATCTCATGATAGCTCAATGGAAATATCTTCAATTCTAGTTGTCTTTTGATCCATCAAGAAAGTCATTTGGACAGTCCAGCTATGAGAAAACCTGATTTTCCCAAGGTCACTCCAGAAGTGTAGAAATTTTCCTGAGACACTTGTATTTTTGAAATTTCTTCCCAACCATGATACCTGTGTAAAATTTTAAGGAGGGTTTTCTTCTTGGACCTATGGTGAACACAAGCCTCTCTCTCCTTTTTCAAATTCATCTCTGTTTGGTCAGAAAAAGTCTTTTTTTTCAAGCAAAAATCTCCCTAGGTGTTGTAAATGACTTGGCCCTTGGAATGAATTCTTGGAAAATGATGGAGGCATGATGTTTATGAGTTGGTATGGATTTATTTTTGTTGATATAATCCATCATTTGGAATTTTTTCTCCCATGCCTCCTTTCTTGGCACCACCATTTTGCCAATCAGTCCTCAAAACTCTAATTTTATTTTAACATGGGCCTGTTGCCTCTCCCTTGTTGTGGCTGTCCTTAGTGATTACTTAGCCTCTTACCTTACCTCTTTTTCTGCCAATATCCATCTAAATAATTCTTGTAGAAATGTTTAAGATGGGAAGTTTTCTTTTGCATAAGTTGTGCTTTGTCCAAGGAGGCCTTCCTTGAAGGATTTACTGATCCATTTGGACAATCATGTGTTGTCCTTTTTCCTCTTTGATTGTAGCCTCTTGGCATAGGAAAAAGAAATATTCAGAACACCAAAACAATCCTATGACCTATGAAACCCTAGGTGACCTAGTGGGAAGCTCTTTGGACTTGGCGTTTGACTGAAAACTTGCCTTCAGTTTTTTAGGTGTAGAACAAAGCTTTTGACAAATATTATGCATTGTAGACCTAAAAACTAATGATTTTGATTTATCTAAAGAGCCTAGAAAGGTAGCTTGAGACCACCCATTCTTGAGGCACTTTTTGAATAGGGGCAAAGGTTAGGCTACTTGGCAATCGAAGGTGGAAATAGAGGGGTTGGAAAATTCAAAATAGATTCGTAAGGTCAGAGGTGGCCAAACATAGTGAAATTTAGTGGCATGAGCCCATGATGGGTCTTTTAGGAGTAGTAAGCTGACCTTGACATGATGGGATGATGAAAATAGTGAAAATTTTTATCCTAATGGTAATGAAGGCAGCGATATTTCTAGATCTCACAATATTCATGAATTTTGTTTCTAGAAATCTAGGATAAGTATTTAGTCATCCATGAGAAGAAAAAATTACCGATGACTAACAGTGTGTCAAATCTTAAATGATGCATTTTTTCTCTCTTAACATTATACATGAAACTCTCTATTAGATCCTCAAGGTTCTCATCTTCTTCTTTGTTCATTCTAAAAATTTCTTCTCTAAGATCACAATCTTTGTATTTTTCTAGAAATATCTTTTTCATATCATTCCATGATCTTATTGAATTAGTACCTAGACTCATGAACCATTTAAGAGCTCTATCCTTTAATGTTGGAGGAAACAACCTCAGTTTTTGAGTGTGTGATAAGTAGCCGTAAGACCTACAAAGTATCTCAAATTCTCAGAGAAATGTTTCCAGATCCTCTGTCCTCATACCATGGAAGTTAGGAAGGAAAGATGGAGGGATGTACTTCATATGTACACTGATGTCCATATCTTGAATGGGAAACCCAATAAGATCTTCTTCATTGTCATCAGATCCATCCATCTCTTCTACCTTTAAAAGTGTATATGGTGATGTGGTTATTACTGCACCACATCGTCAAGTGGGGGGGTTGGTATTCAAGAAGTATTTAAAAATAAATAAAAAATATATGAGTATCCCTACTCTTATGAGACATGAAAATTAAATATTTTTGTATTTTTTAATATTTCTGAAATGGCATGAAAAGAATAGAAAGCAGAAAATAATGGTAAAAAAAAAATCAAAGCATCTATTAGACACCTTCTCGGCAACGGCGCAAAAAAATGGTGAGCCCTGGTATTGCACCAAGAGTGCAGCAACTACTAGCGGCTGCCCTACTTTACTTTATCAACCCAATATTTGTACAAACTTGGAGGTGACAATGCTATATACACAGCAGATGCATTTTTTTCATGCCATCCTCTTATGCTTTACGAAAGGGTGCTATTTCTAAGTGTTCTCGATGAAGTCTGAAAAGAAATGATAGAAACGAAACTAATCCAAATTGATGAAAAGAAATGACAGAAATGAAACTAATTTAATTTGCAGAAAAGGAAATGACTGAAAATAAACTAAAATAGATTGTTGAAGAGGAAACTAATTTAAACAACACTTAACTTGGCGAATCGGCTAAATGCACTCTATTTATCCTATGGTCTATATACCATGGTTCTACCCATGCAACTAAGCTATCCATGACTTAATCCTAATTAAAAGAGTGTTGATTTTGCAGCTTGGAGGAAAGAAAAAGGGATAAAGAGGCTAATGGAGGGATTAGCACATGAAACAGGGCTTAGAAGTGGAAAGTGGGGGTTTAAACTGGATTAAGACTCTACTATAGCACAAAAGGATTTGGAGTAGAATAACTTGAAATATGTGATAGTGGAAATTCCAATGCAGAAGTGGGATTGGTATCGAAATCGTGGTATCACAAAGTTGGATCGTTAAGAATTAAAGGGAATAGGCTAAATAATGCAATGTGTGAAGTGCAGTAACTTGTGATAACAATATTGCAATCGAAAAAAGAAAGTGGTAAAACTTGGAGAAAAAGGGAAAAGATGCGAAATTCAATTTGCAATGGGTGACGTGGCAATGGGACCATCAGCGGAGCGTGATTGAAATATCGCAATTGGTCATTAAGTTTGAATGGGAACAAGAGAAATAATGTGAAGTGCAAAATGAAATATCGCAATTCGCAATATCACAAATCTGGAGGAATAGCAGAGGTTTTGTTTATAAAAGACTGTGAAGTGTGATTTCAGAAAGGTTATGTGATTGCAGTCGAGTGAAAATGAAATGCGATGTCATTTGCGGTAAGTCTCAAAAGAAAAAGGGGAAAGGTGTGATCTCCAATATGCGATATCGCAATATCGCAATCGGCTACAATGAGCGGTAAGTGTTAAAGTAAAATGGAAAAGTCGCAAAGTGCGATTTGCGAATGACGGTAGCGGGGACTTCGAGGAGGAAAGGTAGAGTTCGACCTTGGATGGTTTTTCATGGGTTCTGTTACTACAGAGGGTAAGGCAACTGCGACCGATAAAAACAAATGAATACAATAGGCTGAATGGTTTAAGTATTTTTATGAATAAAAAGGTGGGTGCGACAGTGAAAATAAGTGGGAAAAAGTGAGAATGGATGGCGTAACAACAGTGCGAAAAAAGTAATAGCAGAGATGGAGGGTGTAACAGTAGTGTGTAGAGTGTAACAGCAGAGATGGAATAGAGATTGAAGACGAAGCAGGAGGTGTTGGAGAACTTCCCTCTGGGCTATACTACTCGTACTTGCAATCAACCTGGCTATTTATGCAAGAAAGAAAAAAAATATGTTCATGGAAATACAAGCACCGATATACTCTATTTCCAAGAAATCATAAGTGAAAAAGAATTTTTAGTATGTGGGAAAAGGTCTACCCTCCTCGAGCTCTATTGACAAAGTTGATAGGGGAACGCTGGCCTCACATATTTATTGAGTTTATCAACTATTCTACCACTCTGTAAGCAGATTAAATCTACAGCAAAAGACAACGGGAAGTGACCTAAAGCATCTATTGTGAAACTATATCCAAAAATAGAAGAGAAGAGATATCAACACCTTAGAAATGAGCCACTTAGAGGGGGAAACCTCCAATACATTACATGAATGAACAATTCTTGGATGATAAAAATGAAAAAACCTCCTTTATATATATAGGGGGCGACAATGTAATCCTAGCTGACCTAACAATAATAACGTAAGGGAACAATAATAACAATATGGGGGTTATAGGGGTACAACAATAACAATAAGGGGGGCTACACTAACATAATAAGGAACTACACTATTAATATAGGGACTTAACATGCCCATCTCCTTCAAACAAGCGTTGTCCTCAACGCTTGATTATTTCTTGATGATTCTGTATAAAATTCTCATCCTCCCATGCGGAATATTCTATAGGAAAGTTCTTCCAGTTGCTAAGATACTCTAAAATTGATCGTACTTGTCGATTTCTTGTTTTTTTTACTGCTTCGGAACTTCTTTTGATGTGATGTTGATCTTCCTATTGCTTCATTAGATTCTGCACCAAATTTAGGTTATCCTCTGAGAGTTGGAGAGCTTGTTGTTGGTGCTTGATGTGATCTTCCACTAATTTATCATCCATATTAGCTATTATTTGATCCTTCAAACCATCCCACTTAGCCTCCATTTCTTCTTTTAAACCATCTATGTCATCTTCGGTTGCTCTACGTAAGATCGAAATTTGTTGCACTTGGTACCATAATTTTGATATCTAATACTGCAATTCTTCCTCTTCATGCGTCATAGTATAGCTTTTTGAGGGATTAATGGGTATGGAATTCTTTTTAGGAGCCACTCAAGAACCTAATACTAAAATATATGCTCAATAGGCCCTTGGAATCACTTCAAACTGATTTTTTTTTTTTACACAAAACTTATGCAATTCAGAGACAAATACACACCTTTTTCTTGCTTTTGAGGAGCTAGATATTGAAACTAAATTATCTTTGTGATTTTGGATATTCAATATCTAAAATTTGGCTTTGAGGCAGCCCTTTGGATCCTCTTTCAAATTCCATAGGTCTGACTTGATTTGGATTCTTCAAGGCAAAGTTATGTCCAATATCCCACAATGACGTAATTATGGACTGGTTCAGTAGAGCGAACTTGTATGACTTTCCATGTGTCAATGTTTGCTCCTTTGGCTCTGAAATTTATAGATAGGAAACTATAGTCTGTGTACTTCTAGTCACTTTTTACAGAATTCCAATCCGATGTTCAGAGAGAGAGTTATGAAGATTTTCCCATGATCACCTCTTTAAGATGAAATTTGGGAGCCTGAACAATACCTAATTTCCACAGATCATATCTCCGAAAATATTGCGAATCAAGCTCTGAAATTTTGTGATGTTGTTCCACGATTTCAGTTTCCCTCTCCAAAAATTTCAGCTTCTTAACCTTCGTAGACAAAAAGTTATAGCGAAAATTCCATGATGACCTTCTTAAGTGAAATTTAGGAGCCTGCAAAAATTCCTAACTTCCACAGATCATATCTCTGAAAATATTGTGAACCAAGCTCTGAAATTTTGTGATGATGTTCCTTGGGATTTCTTCTTCGCACTCTAAAAATTTCAGCTTTTGAACCTTCGTAGAAAAATTTTTATATTGAAAATTACACGATGACCTGTTTGGAGTAGTGAAACCCTAGAATCCAAAGCTCTGATACCAAATGTTGTGAAACCAACTCCAAAAATAGAAGAGAAGATATTTCAATGCCTTATAAATGAGCCAGTTCAAGGGGGAAACCTCAAATACATTACATGAATTAACAATTCTTGGATAATAAAAATGAAAAAAACCTCCTTTTTATATATAGGAGTCCATGGGGCGACAATGTAATCCTAGTGGGGTCACAATGTAATCCTAGCCGACTTAACAATAATAATGTAAGGGAACAATAATAAAAATATGGGGGTTACAAGGGTACAACAATAACAATAAGGGGGGATACACTAACATAATAAGGGAATACACTATTAATATAGGGACTTAACAAAATCAATAAAAATATCGGCAAACTAACTAAATGTTCAAAATAAAAACTAGCTAAATGACATGAAAGAAAAGAATGGAAACAACAGAGACGCTGAGGCACATGGGTTGGGACCTAACCCACGAGCCCTGATCTCTAGAACTAGATCAATACAATGGCATCTCTTTACTCATTTCATAAAAAATAACTGTCTGTTACATCCATAAAAGTTTTAACAGAGCCTAATGTCTTTATAGCAAAAATTTGAATCCAATGGAATGGAATGGAAGTGGGATGGAATGGAAGTCAACTAGAATCAAATCACTGGCTAACTAACTCGTTCCTAGATCTAGCTCCGCTCTATTTATTCTACAGGGAAGCTACTAAAAACTCCCTATAAAATACTGATTGAGTCTACTTCACTCCCAGTAAACATAGATTGAGTGCCCTTCATCTTCAGTTGCTTGGCTGCCTCTAGGAATTAGAATTGCTGGAGACTCCAAGTAAAGAATGGCTTGAGTGCACTTGGTCTTGATTTCCTTGGATGATGGTATGGGAAATGTTACCCTAAGGTCTTGCATTGATAAACCTTCACAAATCAGGGGCATGTCATCAAAAGAAGGACTCAACTAACCAACTTCTATGCTTTAAACTAGAAAGCAAGGATTGAAATTTTTACCCATTTATCCTCTGTTTGTAGTAGATCTCGCGGGGTTCAAACTCGTTGTAACTCCTTGTGCTCCAAAACCTACAAATAATCAAAGAAAAAGAACAAAATTTAATATTCCCAATTATCCATGAGCTATTTGTAATATTCAATTTTGTTTTGATGCTTTGTTTAATGAATAAGAGCACAATGAAGGTCCATCATTCTCCTTAATAATGAATAAATAAATGTCAAATATGAAAGAGATAAATATTGGCAGCTTAATTGAGCACCCTTTGGTGTGAAAAGGGGTTGGAACACCTTGACTAGGTCAATTTTGACCAAATCAACAACGCTGTCATGGAGGAGTGGTCATCAATGAGAGACAATGCAGTTTTAGATGGAGATGCTTTGCATGGAAGTAGTGTTATTATTGGATGGGGCTTAGGGTTTTCAAGCTCATATCTTATATAAGGAAGAGAATGGTAGCCATATTGATTATGTTATGTTATGTATTTGATATTTCTGAATATATGGTCTGTTTAGATATATATCTTTCTCTTGTTCTTTAGCTAAGATTGAGTGTTGCTTAACACAAGTTGTTCTTGATCGGGAATCTCACCTCTTCCATTGAGAAGCTCTTGGAGGATTCTTGTACTACAATGTCCACTATCAGGATTAAGGCCAATCTTCTTCTTTCATCTACAGCGCAAATACTGTTGAGGGTTTGGTTTTTTTCCAAGTTGCAGCAAGTGGAGTCTAGATCTAGGCCATTTCAATGCTCATTTTCAGTGGAGGAGTCTTCCTTTTCATTCGAAGGACAGTAATGAAGGCCTTTGTGCATATTTTCAAATCTTGGCATTAGAACAACTGGTTATTTATCCCTACAGTGTAGTTTTCTTCCAGATATGCATTATTTCTATAGGAGTAGTTGTACGGCGGTTTGGCACACCATTTGGAGAGCTGATTTTCTAGTGAAGGGGATCTGACTTTCACTTAGAGGATTGTTTTGGTTTCAAAATGTCATACAAATATCACTCATTACCATACATTTTTCACCTATGCTTCCATTTATCACTCATTATTCACCACCATTTCACTTCATTTTCCCTATTGTTCACCATTAATGGGTCTCATTTATATTTTCCAAATATTATTTATTTTTAAGCATTTTTAAGATAAATTCTTGATTAAATATTAGAAAATAATATATTTTGCTTCATATATGGAAATTGGATTGTTTTTGTGACATGTGTAGGTGCCAAGGAAGCTCCCAAGACATCTTTATGTGGCCTTGAATGATCAAATTCGAATTTGAGAAGATAAACCTCATGATCTCATGGAGAAGATCAAAGACAAAAGGGGGTTATGTGTCTAGATGGTTGAGAGATGTATGGAACTAAAGAGAGATTAGTGGATGATCATTATGAGTTTGTTACTCATCCCACTGTATAAATAGGAGTACAATCTCCTCCATTTGTAATATGGAAGTTTTGTAATCTTATAATTTTGGAGTATGTAATCTTAGAGTTGGTTTGTAATGCAGATTTTGAAATAAAGAATAATACTTTGATTTTGCCTCTACATCTGAGTCTCCTTTGAAGTGGTGTGCTTGTGGAGTTATGGAGGGCCCCCATGGCCTCACTTCATACTTATTATAGGTATAATTTAATTTATGTTTTTATTTCATTTTAGCTTTCAAGTTTTTGTTAAATTTTCTAATATTTGAAAAGTCTTATTTGAAAGTGTTCTTGTAAGAGAACTGTAAGATCTCATACAATTATTAGATTTAGGTTTGTTTCATTTCAGCTTTTAAGTTTTTTTAAATGTTCTAATATTGGAGGAGATCCTGAAATTCAGGTGTTCTTGTAAGAGAACCTTAGGATCTTGACAATTGTTAGATCTAGGTTTGATTATTTGTTGAAAGAGATCTTGATGAATATGTTCTTGGAAGGGAACTTTAAAATCTTGGACAAATTAGGAATCTCTCTAGATCTATATATTTTAGATAAGCACTTCTAAGTTTACCTTCCCGGGTTGACATTAAATTGAACTCTGATTGACATCATCAATTAGAACCAAACATTTTGGCGTCATTGTCAGGGAAGTGCAACTAGAAGGATTTAGTAATTATTTTATGCATTTGATTTTATGGACTAATTTGTGGAACTTGGTGACAGTAGGTTCATAAAGGAGTTCAAAGTTTGGAGCATTTTATTTATTTTCGCACATAGTTAATTTAAATTCAATTTTTATTTTAAACCCCCCATTTCTCACTAATCCATCTACAGAGGAGGAATTTGAGAATGTTGAACAGGTACTTCTTGGAGAGAAAGGACAATCACCTTCAGCCAACTCTAAGACATGATTCTCACATACTTGTAAAACATAACGTAAAATTTTTAAATCTTGATGTGAGCATGTTCGAACTTTTAATCCGTAGATGGCTTCACTGGAAGCATTCTTTTACTTAAAAAATAAAACATCTTTCAAGTTAATGTAGAATAGCTTAAAAAATAAAAATAAAACGAGATCTCGTAGAATTTCGTCGTAGAATTTTCTCGTAGAATTTCCATGTAAAATTTTCTTTTAGTCTCTTTTTTTTAAAATATCATCATGAATAAAAAGAGCTGCTTCATATTTGCATTTCGATGTCTTGTTTTTGTATCACGGGTGAGCCAGGAGCTTGTTTATCGGAAAGCTTCGTCTTCTGAGACTCTAAACACCCCTGCGACATTGCAGAAAGAGTGTAGATAATACGAAGTTTGATCACAGATTTTAATTGTGTCTATCCATCCACGCTAACCTGCATAAATAAAAACAAATCAAGAGATTAGTATGCTCTCTTCCTGCACTTCGTGCGATTTGGAAGATCAGAAAATCTATTGATTTATTTTCAAAATTAAATTAAAAAAAATAAAAATATCTTGCTCGGAATTTGCACAAAATCATTAAAACTACAATGCTTTCAATACTGATAAATCATATCAAAGTTATTTCCAATTTGTTTGATTACACAATCTATTACATCGATGGAAAACATGGGTTTTGTAGAATATGCCCAATAAGGAACTGGAAATATATGGAAAAAGCCAATGGCTATACTTTTGTGCTGCCAAAGTGTAATGTAGATTCTATTGACCACGAGAAAGGATCTCATTTATTTGTGACTTTTACCATCGTTGAATCATATTTCCCTACTGGTGCTTCCCATAGACTTTGACTGATTCCAAGTCTCAATCTAACAAGGAAACCTCCACACTATGATGAACAAGCATAATGCATGGTAAATCAAATGAATGCAAAATAGATTTGCACCAAAAACTAAAAAAAAATTAAAAAAAAGATAAATTTTCCCACATATAAATCGAAAAAAATAGTAGCAAACCACTATATGACTTGCTATATTCCTTCATTGCTCTGCTTTACGATTTTGGTTGTACAGATCCATACGAAATTGTACACAATTGCTGCATTGTATTCTCACTCTCTTGCTGTTCTACTCTGCTAAAGGGGAAGGTACATCCATATGAATAACTACTTTATCTAGTCGTTAGGCAACAGAGAAATGCAACCTTTGCAAAAACGTCAATTTTAAAAAGTAGTTTCTGAACGAACCAAGGTAAATGTGAAAAAAAGAATATATGGGTTTTTGCTGGAACTGAATGAATTACATAACCCAGAAATCATTTCCTTCGAGTCTTAACGGTTTGAAAGGAAATTAGGATTCTTTAGGACCTTGTTCTGGAGACAGCGTGAAGAAAAAAACTCTTCCTCTTGTGAGCTTGCTGATCCGCCTTCACCATTCTCACCCAAATAAACCAAGGTAGTTAAAGCAGAGCACAGCTCAGCTACTTAAAACAAAGACGACACCGATATAGTAGATCGTATTTGAGTTGTTGCTATTGCTACATAAGGTGGGCTGAGAGGCTACAACGTTTGTTGAGTGTTGCAGCTCCGACGTGAGTGTTACGAATAGCCAAGAGCTGAACGCTGCCATGGAAGCTTCAACCATGTGATTATGAAAAATCCTCTCATAGCAAGCAGCTGCATGATGAGAAATCCTCACATGTTTTTTTTTCCAATTCTTTTGGGTTTGTTTTCCAATTTTAGTTTTAATTTGTTTTAATTTATTTTTGTATTTAGTGATAATTTCTTTTTATAGTTAATTTTTGTTATGTTATATTAATATATTAATATGTTGATATAATTGTATTAATTATAATTTGTTATTATTTATTATATTTTTAATTGTAATATTTAATATTTGTTATGTTGTATTAACGTAGTTGTAATTTCTTGTAATTTGTTGTATAAATAATGTTTGTTATGTTATTTAATTGATATTTAGGATATATATTAATATAATATTTTTGTTTTATAAGGTTAGATTATGATTGTTATTATTATGTTATGTTTGTTATCATTTTTCAAAAAATAATAAAATAAATAAATAAAAAAATTGCTATGTGTTTTGTGATTGTTTTGAAGGATTTGAAGGGTAAATATTGGCATGTGAAGGATATTGGCATTAGAAAAACTTTGGTGTTATGAAAATTGAGAGAATCATGAGAATTAAAGGACTGGTTGAAATTGCAATAGTTAGTACAAGTGCAAAATAAAATCAATTAAAAAAAATTCCATAAAATTCACGTAGGTCTAAAAATAAATAATGGAATACTTGGAAACAAATTTTGAAGATCGATTGAAACATTTGGAGGATTCTATAGATGATGATTATCTTGTTTTGATAGCTTCAAGTTGGCATTAAACTCATAACATCTCTCTGTTGAATGCTTTTATGTGACATACTAATATGCAGAACACAACAAATCTTTCTAATGCCAATCTTTTTGCCGAGTAAATTTCATGAGTTATGTGACAAAAATAGGGAGTATTACTTTTCATGGTTATTTTTAAGAATGGATTGACACTAATATCATGAATTGAGTTAATTTCAACACTTTGATTTTTATTAAATATATTTTATTTGATATGAAATTTTTGCATAAGAATCATGAAGGAAATGTGCATTCCTTCTTGAACACACTTATGTTTCTTTTTGCCAAGTTTTTTTTACAGGTTACAGGATAATCAAGTGATCATTAAGGAGATTACATTGTGATGACAGTTAGTCTTCCAAAGAGTAAATTCATGAAAAATTCTAAAGACAAATCCATGTCTACAACAACTACCTTGCACCTCCCTTTTTGCAAAAGATTTTGAATTCCACCAATTGTCAAACCATAAAGCATACCATTTCCATGTCCAGTTTTCACAGCAAGAGCTCTTGTTCGTTCACCATGCATTTCCTTTCATCTATTCCTAACCCGTCAATAAAAACCAAGAATTTTACTTACAAACTTCTTGCCATTTTCCATTTCCATTTCCTTTTTCCTACCATTTTTCATTTTCCACCAATAAAACCATGCTTCTATGTATATCATTGAGTCAAAGTCCTAGAGTCTAATTATCTTTGTAAAAACACCTAGAGGCTTGCATGCCTTAATGGCAAGTACTCTTGCCAATGAACAATGGGAGTACATTAAAATTCCTTGTTCGTTGGATATTGTAGGCGACTCGACCACAAAAAACTTATTCATACCTACAAAGATGTGTTAGGCATCTTGACTCCCATTAGAATCAATGGTGGGAGTTCTCGTGTTGGCTAGTGGCATTCATTAATGGCCACTAAGTCAACAACTTCTTACTATGTTCGACACCAGCACATTTAATCACATAGTAAGATTTGTGCCATCGACCGTTGAAGACTTGAAAACCCATATTTTGTAGCAGATGAAGAAGATTTCCTTTCATTTTTTTTCAACTTGTCATGACTTGAGGACAAGTCAATAAATAAGGCTTGGGGGGGAATGTAACTTCTATATTTTGTATACCTTCCAAGCCTTATAGATTTTCAGCCATATTCAACAAACTCATCAGATTCATCAGATTATCCAGTAGAAAATCCAGTAGTAGATACGACAATACAGATCCATCTTTCATCCACAACTTGCAGAAGAAGCTTCATATCAGAATTGTAGTAGCTGAACATGCATGATTCATCCGCTTCTATAGGTAAGTAAGGTATGATTTTTTCTAACCTTTAATCTTGAAATTCTTTTTAGATGCTAAAATGATGATATTTGGAAAATATTCCACTATTTCACTATTCCCGTTCTCATTAAAAATTGCTAAAAACCATCAGTTTGGGGGGGGGGGGGTGGGGGTGGAATTTCAGACTTCATTTTTTTCCCTCATTCATTACATCTTAACCCACATATTCTTCCCACAATAAAAGCTACTACAAAATGATGAGAATATTAAATGACTTCTTAAATATGATGAGCATATTAAATGACTTCTTAAAACGATTGATCTCAACAAAGTAAATAATGATTGTAAACACAAGAACCAATCATTAAAAAGAGATCTCAACAAAGTAAATAATGATTGTAACACAAGAACCAATCATTAAAAGATTCAAATGCTTTGCAAAAATAAAAAGTTATCCAAAGATGTGCAAACTTAAAAGGAAGTCCATGATTGAAAGATGTTTGTTACACAAGAACCAAACATCTTGTAAAAGGAAGCTCATCCAAGAATCAAATTAAACAAGTCATTGTATTAGCTTGCATGAGGACATAAATATTCCACTATTTCACTATTCCCTTTCTCATTAAAAATTTCCAAAAACCATCAGTTTTGGGGGGGGGATTTCACACTTCGTTTTTTTTCCTCATTCATATTACATCTTAACCCACATAGTCTTCCCACTGTAAAAACTACTACAAAATGATGAGCATATTAAATGACATCTTAAATATGACAAGCATATTAAATGACTTCTTAAAATGATTGATCTCAACAAAGTAAATAATGATTGTAAACACAAGAACCAATCATTAAAAAGAGATCTCAACAAAGTAAATAATGATTGTAACACAAGAACCAATCATTAAAAGATGAAAATGCTTTGCAAAAATAAAAATTTATCCAAAGATGTGAAAAGTTAAAAGGAATTCCATGATTGAAAGATGCTTGTTACACAAGAACCAAACATCTTGTAAAAGGAAGCTCATCCAAGAATCAAATTAAACAAGTCATTGTAGTAGCTTGCATGAGGACATGCAAGAGCTTCAGTTGGGGAGTATGTTTGGATTTCAAAATTTCATAAAAATATCACTCATTACCATACATTTTTCACCTATGCTTCCATTATATCACTCATTATTCACCACCATGTCACTTCATTTTCCCTATTGTTCACCATTAATGGGTCTCATTTATATTTTCCAAATATTATTTATTTTTAAGCATTTTTAAGAGAAATTCTTGACTAAATTTAGAAAATAATATATTTTACTTCATATATGGAAGTGGATTGTTTTTGTGACATGTGTAGGTGCCAAGGAAGCTTCCAAGAAACCTTTATGTGGCCTTGAATGATCAAATTCTAATTTGAGAAGATAAACCTCATGATCTCATGGAGAAGATCAAGGACAAAAGGGGGTTATGTGTCTAGATGGTTGAGAGATGTATGGAACTAAGGAGAGATTAGTGGATGATCATTATGATTTTTTTACTCATCCCATTGTATAAATAGGAGTACAATCTCCTCCTTTTGTAATCTGGAAGTTTTGTAATCTTATAATTTTTGAGTATGTAATCCTAGAAGCTTAGAGTTGTAATCTTAGAGTTGGTTTGTAATGGAGATTTTGAAATAAAGAATCATGCGTTGATTTCGCCTCTACATCTGAGTCTCCTTTGAAGTAGTGTGCTTGTGGAGTTATGGAGGGCCCCCATGGCCTCACTTGCATACTTATTATAGGTATAATTTAATTTATGTTTTTATTGCAGTTTAGCTTTCAAGTTTTTGTTAAATGTTCTAATATTGGAAGAGTCTTATTTGAAAGTGTTCTTGTAAGAGAACCATAAGATCTCATACAATTATTAGATTTAGGTTTGTTTCATTTCAGCTTTTAAGTTTTGTTAAATGTTCGAATATTGGAGGAGATCCTAAAATTCAGGTGTTCTTGTAAGAGAACCTTAGGATCTTGACAATTGTTAGATCTAGGTTTGATTAGTTGTTGAAAGATATCTTGATGAATATATTCTTGTAAGGGAACTTTAAGATCTTGGACAAATTAGGAATCCTTCTAGATCTATATATTTTAGATAAGCACTTTTAAGTTTAGCTTCCTGGGTTGACATTAAATTTAACTCTAATTGACATCATCAATTAGAACCAAACAAGGATCTGTTGGAGGAGGCTATTTTATTGATCGTATCATAATAGCCACACATTCCAGATTTGTATTTTGTACTAGATCTGCAGCCTTAGGGCCTAGATCTACATCTTGTATGTGGTGTTTTGTTGAAAACCCTTAAGGGGTTCTTCAAAGGAGGTTGTATAGTGCTTGGATTTGAAATAGATCTATATTTTGAGGAAAATATCAGCCCTAGATATGATGTATAATCATTTTATATAGCAGAGCTAATAAAATAGCATTGTAAGGGTCTTCCAACTTTCACATATAGTTGCAACACCTCATTTTGAGGTATTTTGTCCATTGGAGGCTTGTACTTTCTTGTTATGTATCTTATGGCCCATTATTTATGCATATTTTACTGATGTTATAACATATGAAAGGTCTCCATATTTTCCTCTTTCTTTTATGTAGTGATTTACACTATTGTTCCACCATTTTTCACTACATTCCTGCTTTTCCCATTTGTGAATATTACACAAAAACCTAGTTGTACAACATATATGTTCTAGATGTTAGCAAAATAGCATACATAATCTCATAAAAATAAAAACAAATTGACTATTTAAGATCATTAAGCATGTATAAGAGATATATGACACATGAACATCAGGAACAAGATGGCACTTCTTTTCTTGATAACATGTACAATATGTAAATAGTGGAGACATCACCTGAGATCTATCACATCCTCGAGCAAACCGTCCTCTAGATTAGTCTAGACCTATATTCACAAAACTTCTTCCATGAACAGTGCACAATCGATGTAACATAGAGTGAAGGTGAACATCACAAGGAAACAAGGGTTTCCTGAAAATCTGGGAAGTGCAGGAGGCACAAGGGAAATATCAGACTTGGCCAGGGCTATAATAAGGTATAATATCTATAATTCTCTCTCTTCCTCTCTTAGGAAATTCCCTTGAGGGATATTTATACTTCCTCAAATTAGTTTTTTCAGTTGGGGAACAATTAGGCCATGGGCTGGGGTAGTTAAGTTAAAAAAACAACCGTAAACCCCACCTTAAAAGTAGGGAAATTTTATATTTTTTAATATTTTAAATAGCATATGCAGGTTCACTATGTATGGACTTGAGTGTATACACGAAAAAGTCTGGGCAAAGTCTCTTATGGATTTTAAAATACCTTTTTTTGAGAAATGTGACCAAATCTGAATAGAAGGGCTTCCCAAGGCCAATTCATAAGTCATCAAGTATATAATAGTGATATATGATGCCATAACAGATACCCCATAATATATGAGGTCAGAAGGGGTACATGATGGCCGAAATGTATTATGTGCATAGAAAGAACCTTATGAGGACTAGAGATGACTTCACTAGATTTTAGGTTGCCAAAAAACCAGTGATAGAAATTAGAAAGATAGCTCATGTCTGAGGCGGGAATACCCATGCTCAATGAAAGAAAATCATGTGCGCATATGAAGTATGGAGGGGATCCAATATGTATATAGGCATAGCTGAAATTTAAAGTACATAGTGAATCATCTGATCACTGCCTGAAAGTATAAGTAAAAATCATGTCCAAGTATCACATATAAAATACTGATCAATGATGCTGCAAAGATATCTGATCACTGAAGTCATAAATGAATCTCCAAGTACCAGATCATAAGTGGTGGAATAGATGTTACAACACGCAGCTCAGGCTCTAACATATAAGATGATGTTGTGATGAAACTACAACATATAAGGGCAGATGGTGTCACTGGCAGAAAATTGAAGGAGATATCAAAGTGAGCCAAAACATGATGATGCAAACCCGAGGTCTTCATCGGTCATTATGGCATAATTATACACAATTTGAATAAATGAGCTGAGGTGAACGATGTGGGAAATTGTTTGATTATCGGTCATTGATGTATATAGTTAAAAAACACGAGACAACGCACCGATAATGATAATGAGTGTTAAGGTGCCCCAGTAAAATCTATCAAGTGTGAATGAATGAGTTGAAGTCGAACACTTGAAAGAATCTATTAATCAGGAGACAATGATGTATTGTCACTATCGATAGCAAAGAGTCTTCCACTGATGACTACAAACCCTAAGGTACTGATGAAAGGACTCTAGACCTTATTCCCAGAGAAATGAGTTAGAGTCGATGTGAAAATATCTGCTAGGATTAAGGCATTAAGGAATCCAACATCAATCTAGCGCGAGTGTAGCTCGCAGGCCAAGATTTGGAAGGAATGAGACGAAGAAAAGTGAAGTAACCAACCCAAAGTATGTTTCCGGCATGCACAAGATGAAGCTAGCGCATTATAGTATGAATCTTAATTACAAGTGTACGAAAAAAATACCACTTTAGTTGTGCATCAAAAATAGCCCTAACAGCAAAGATGGCTGCTAGTATCCTCAAATCTGTAGTTAGGTGATCAAGATAAATGTTGCATAAATTTAGATCTATGCATCAAAACACATTAAGCAATAATAAAAACAAGATTTACTCCATGCATCCAATAGACAAGACATGAATATGTTGAATGAATTTTGTATTAATGGCACCTGGGAGGAAAGCATAGAAGGATGTTATCAGTTCTGCTCAATGTGATGGGTTCTTGTAAGTCCTTAGCACTTTAGATCTAAAATTCCTCTATCTTGATGGTGTAGAAAACACAGACAAAAATGATAGAAAAATATGACTATGATGGTGGATCAAAGTCAGACCAAAATTATAGATCCAGAGTGATCTTTAGGCAACAAAAGGTAGTGAATGAATGGAAAAACCCTTCTATTTATAACAAAATATTGAGTTAGTCTAGATATTGGTGCATAGTTAAAATATTATTAACCAAATCAAGGTCCAAATTTTATGGAACATTTTATTATATTTGTTGGAGGGAAAAAAGAATTTGTCTTGGGTCAAATCCCTTTATTTGTAAATAGTAAATAAATAAATGATTTATTTATCATTTTAAGGATGTGGTTGAGTAATAATCAAATGAATAATGATTTATTTAATTATTTGTGGGTGATTTAGTCATATTCAACAAAGAATATTATTTAAATAAGGTTTAAATAATTATTCTTATGAAATAATAAGATAAATAATGATTTATATAATTAATTTCCCTGTTTTGGGTTAAATATAACTAGGAATATTAATTAAACTATTGTTTAACTAATTATTCCTTGAGGAAAATCAAACAAATGTGGATTTATTTAATATTTCCTCATGGGGTTTCCTGTTTAGACCATAAACAATTTAATAAAGGTGGTTTACTAAGTTATTTTTCAAAGTGAATGGAATTTTACTTAGGGTAAAATTAGTCTTACATGGTGTAGTTGGGTCTATCTAATAACAATAGGTTAGATGACCAAAAAATGGTGTAGCATATTTCCCCTCAGCATGTGAGCATTAGGAGCTAATCGTATGATGGAAGTACGTTGTAAAAAATCAATCAGTAGACACCGAAGGGGAAGTTAGAGAGAGAGAGAAATATAAGGTAGACCAAAGTTCTTAGAGGACTAGACCGTGAGGAGGCAAGACTTAAGGTGTGAAAAGTCTCTTTTATGAGTGAGTACCCATGCTATAGGCGGCAACGGAGGCATACCTATGCCCACTAAGATAGAGTAGAAAGAATAATATGTCCACTAAACAAGGGACTGAACAATATAGTACATGCTGGCATAAACATGAGCTAGATAAAAAACATGATAATGAATCCCACATACATACTTTGCCAGGGATAACAGCTAGGACTTGTACAATAATATCTCAGTACATGAGATACAAATACAACCCAGATGCCCCTATAAACAGGAAAGGGCTCTAAAAATATGACTGATACATGCAATCAAAAAGGCGCTGCAAGATGCTGAGGCCGACATCATCAAATCTATGGAACCCCATTGAAGGCTGAAATGAAGAGGTCATTCGGGCATGTGGGGTGCTACCTGTAGGGCCACCCCCTCATAAGGGCTGAGACATATCACACACACCCAGGAGTCACTGGTCCAATTTGTTGCATCACTGAACCATCGAGTATACATATATCGATCATGTTGAAAGGAGCTGGAGGTGAGAAAAAATCGAGTCAAAGGGCTATAAGGAGTCCCATTGCCTAATCCGAGGTGCCGAACAAGAGTGGAAGCTGGAACCGAGTTACACCGCCCTCTAGACCTATCTTCTGGAATGAATGATCTGATGTCGACAGAAGGAGGTCTGCCATAGGTGAGGTAATAAGGGGTCCTCAACTAACGCACAAGAGAAAATAGTAGAGTGACTGACAGACAGACACTAGGGGTGATGATGAAATGGGTGGTACTGAGTAGTGGACATATGACTTCCCTTGTTAGAGCATAAAGGGCATGGACGACCTGGCAGCGACAGATACAATATCATAAGGGATAGTGGACAGTGGGATTGGAGGCCATAACGTAGGATGCAAGAGAGGGACCAAGCAATGAAGGATGGAGGACTATAGTATGATATAAAGGGACTCCATATAGACACGATGAATGAGATGATGAATCAACTCGGATGCTCTAAACGAGCGTGAATTGATGGTGTTTCCACACAGTAAAGGTCCAATGGCAGACCCTAGAAACATGAGTACAAGATTGTAACTCATAATGAAAATCGTCATGAGCGTGGACAAGTATGGAGGCAAAGTGGTTCCCCCAGTACGAGTGCTGCAAGTGAATAAATTTGATTTTGAAGAGGGGTGAAGTGACGCTTCCTGGATAAAATGTGTCTTGGTGAAGTATCAAATCACTAAAAACTAATAGATACCCATTTGAGGACTCGGTGAGAGATTTCCAATGGTACATATGGTTCATCAAACTAAGCTATGGTTTGGCCGTAGCAGGCGAAAGAAAAATCAGGGGTTTCTCTTTTAATAAGGAAGTTTCCCTCCAAATTCACTCATTTGCATGTGGAGATGTGGTGAATGTAGAGAGGAGAGAAGGCCCTAAATCTTGTGGTGGTCGTAGTGGACAAACCGACCATTGGAATCGAGATTCGTCAATTACAGGTAAGAGGCCTAACCCTACTGTTTCAATTCAGTGGATTGAAAGTTTAGTTTAGGTCCCAGAGCTCAGTAATAGACCCCTACTCTTCTTCATGTTTGGGTCGCACTTTTTGGGGAAAAAATTACAACCTGGGTAGTAGGTTTTGGGAAGAAAATTGCGACTTGTCCCAGGATTGGGCCTAAAAAGTGCGACCTAACAGACAGGGTTTTTCCTGTGCTTCTTTTTGGCTGGGAATTGGGTTTTTATGTTGAGATATATTCTTTCCTATATGTGCACTAAAAAATATGATGTTTTTGTGTAGATATGGTAGAATAACGGATCAACTGGAGAAAGAGAGACCTAAGCACATTATGGTCGGAGATCCAGGAGGATCATGGTGTCTATAGTGAATTGGCTAGGTTTGGGGTTCTGAAGTTTGTGGAGAACCCTCTGATGAGAGCTAGAGAGCCCTTATTAGCCTGGATTGTCAACTATTAGGATCCAAACCATGAGGTCTCTATAGTTAAGGGGCACTAGATCGATTTGACGGTCCAGGATATATATTTTCTGACTGGTCTCCCACCACTTGGGATGGTATGGAATACTCAACCAGTGTTACCATAAGGGCGGAACATCATGGAGTATTTAGAGCACCATTTTCGACCAGGTCTCCAAGTCAAGGGCACTCGAATACCCATCGGGGATCTAGAGAGGTTAGAAACCCGTGCTGTGGCCGCAGTGGTGCTGCGGATCCTGGGCAACCAAGCACTCCACCACATCACTGCAGGGCAGATGACACTTGTGGAGAGTGTGTTGAGTGGGCCTACTATGGGTGGGCCCGGATGATTCTATCATCATTGAAATGATAGTTTTCTCTATGCAAGCAACAAGTGAACCATGACCTGTGCATATGGTACAGTTTTATGCTCATTCTTCTTCGAGAAGATCCCGACAATTAGACCTCGCATACAGCTCCAAGATAGGGGTCTAAGAGAGCCCAGAGAACGTAAAGGAGAAACCGTAGCCAGAGGAGGAGGTGGGTTGGTTAGACGGGTGTTCTGACCTGAGTTCTTTTCTCATTGGGATTAGATGCCACTATACATAGACGACTATCCCTATAGTGGGATGAGTTACCGTGGAGACCCAAATCTACCATTGCCACCTAGTCGAGTATGGGGGCTCGATGGTAGGTTACAAATTGCTAATATTTTATGTGCATGTAAAGTTTCAAAATATGGTACTGATTCTTTCCCTTTTGGTATGCAGATACAACAACCGTGAAGAGGCTGGGATAATATGGGACGACCTACAATATCGGGGCCGCAGGATCGTGGATTCGACGCCCACAAAATGAGGATGCAACAACCCTCACGGTAAAATACGTCATAAATGTGAGAGGCTTTTGGTAGTGTTTCATGACATGGTGGCAAGACACGGATGACGATTACACATAGAGCCATGTATTTTTCTATCCTCAGAGTGGCGAGGGGTCATGCGGTGCATGGAGATGTCCGGACAGGGGACGCGCGATCCACGAGCTGCGGGAGCAGAGCCATTAGCTCATGATCCTCAAAATAATGATTAGGTTTAGGGGCAGGTGGTGCCCCCAGTTTTGATTTCTTGTAACATGCTATGGGCATGTCATATGTATCAGAGTTGATGGACTCTAAAACATGTTATACGACACATATTATGGATATGCATCGTTTTTATGGTTTTATGTGATATTATTGTCTTGTGTTAAATGCTTGTGCTAAATGCCAATCTAGAATATTACTTACAATGCTATCTACATAGTGATTTTGTGCTCTAGGTACATGACTAAATGTAATGATTTCAAATTCACGCATCAAAATTTTCACTGGTAAATATCTTCTAAAAAGGATAGGATTATGCACACGATAGAAACCATTCAATTACATGACAAGAATTAGGGAATATAAACGAACATGAAGGTGTCATATGCTATGGGAAAGAGAATCGACTAATAAACCTCTCACTGCATCATATTCGACTTGATTATTGGTAGCAATACCAATTCATACACCGTTCGAGAGAAAAAGCAAATGCAAGGGGGTAAAGATGGCCCAACCTGACGAGGCTAGATTCTGGGAGTAGCAACTTGCACCATCGCCATAACCGATATAAGGTGTGGATGGGAGGTCCATCTGAAAAGTGCCACAAGACAACAAATGGGAGGATGATGAACAATGCTGGCAACCTGAGTGCACAATAGAGATCGAACAAACACTGCAAAAGGGAGTGGTCTGGGTAAGATGTCTACTGCTCACATGCCGACAGGTAGGTGGTGTGCGGGAGCTACCAGAGGTGTAGCTTGTGCTGAGGCTGAAAAATTCACCATAGACACGGATGGTGCCATCCCGCTTATGGGTGGTAAAGATGAATTCAGGGGTGGACAGGGCTTCCAGGATGTCATCATCACAATAGAAGATGGAGTGATAGGAGGAAGGGATACCACATGACGCAGTGAAGCTACTTGACTCATCATCATAAGAAGAGAGGTTCACATACACATTGTCATAGGGGATGATGGAAGAACACGCAGATAAGGGATCTATTGATGTTGAGCCCAAGGTGATCGTTGATGGGAGGTCGAGCGAAACAGCAGGGGAAGATGCAGAGGGAGCTTCCACCGATGGTCTCGTATATGATGACAGGTAAAGGATGGTGGTCACAGGCTCCATCATCTCAACATCAGGAGGGGGAATGTCAATAGGAGTGGGTATATCCTCAGGTTTTCCCACAGCATACTACGCAAGTACGGGAGAGGCAGATTGGTTATGTTCAACATCGTACTCCCGAACTACCTCTAAAGAGGTGCAGTAATGCGTAAGGCGGGGACAATGGTGAGAGTAATGGCCATGGAGATCATAGAAAGCACAAGGTTGGTTGGTGTGAATAGTCTTGGTGTTCTTGGCTATAGTTGAGGAAGAGACAGAGGCCTCAGGGACTGTAGACTCAGAGAACACAACTTTAACCATGGGCTTGATACGAGGCAACTAAGGACAGGTATGGGTGGCATGACTGATGACATCACAGAAAGCACAAGGATTTTAGGGTGGAGGAGGTTTAAGGTCAATCGGGGCCACCTTTTCCTTTTAGGCCCTCTTGCTAGCTTTTCCCTTATTACCCGAAGTAGTCGCAAGAGGAGATGGTTCCTGTTGAGGTGGCTAAGGCACTATAACAGCGGGAGAAGTCATAGGGACCGGTTGAATTGGGGTCAAAGCAAGATAAGGTTTGGGTTGACCAGGTGGGGTAGTTGCTGGGGGATCAAGGTACCAGATGGGAATTGCCAGGTTCAGGTTAGGAAGAGAGAGGGTATCCATAAGAGGTGCCGTGTAGACTCTGGAAGGAGGAGCTAGAAACTGTATCTGACTGGAGGGGTAAAGGGGAGGCGGGACGGCTCCAAGATGTTTAAGCGCTGGAGGAACCATTCCAGGAGGATAAAGAGGCTCATGAATACCAGCTGAAGGTAAAGGGAAAGGAGGAGGAGGTCCAAAAGGCTGAATTGAAGGGCTAGAAGTATGTTGGGGGGGCGAGGAGGCTGCTGACTAGTCGAAGCGGGCTGCTTGAGGGCAGCCCGAGATGATTGCATCATGAAAAAATTTGATAAGCTGGGATATGAAACAGGAGGGGGGAGACCAAGGAATATGCCAAGAAAAGAGGAGTATTTGTAGACTCTGGGTGATACATTGGTCAAAGGATCAACGGTTTTCTTATTGGCCACCGAAGATATGATGGACATAGGGGAGGTCTGAGACTTCGGTTCATAATATGTCATCTGGTCACTGGTGACTATCTTTTTGTTATGAGGGAAGGACATCTTGCAGTGAACCACAGATGGGATATAAGACATCACATAGGTGTAGCTACAACCTAATAGAATGTTGTAATCTAAGGGGGCATCAATGACTTCTATGTCAACGCAAACAACCTTGCCTGCAAGAGTAATAGGAAAATTGTGAAACAGGCCAATGGGCCAGGAGGCATGGTCATCCCACGCTCGGAGAGTGATCGTAGAAGGAGAAAACTCAGGTGATCCAAGTTTCTTCCAAACTAAAGCGGACATCACACAGGTGGATGCCCCCTCATCAATGATACATCGAGAAACGTTGGCGTTGCAGATTTTGACTGGGATTTGGAAGGTGATGGAAGTAGGAAGAGGAGGATGCTCTGACTGGTCAGTATCAAAGACAATCAAGTGATCATCGAAAGGATCTACAACACCCATGGTAGATAGTAGAGCTTTTCGTTGTGAAGGGAAAGACTGGAGGAGTTCTAGCATTGAGATGGTCGTAGGAGATTGCGCCAAATCATCTACTATACTATACGAATGGCCAATTATTCTAGAAGCAGTATTTTGGCATAATGGTCCCTTAGTGATCTTGGTATGAACCTCTACCTTTGGCTGAAGGATCTATAAGGGACCATTAGGTGTCGAAAGAGGCTTTCCAGGACCTGAAGAAGGTGGCTCAGGGACAGACGTAGTGGGAGGCTTGGTGTACTGATGGGACCAAGTCTGAAGGTTGAGGTCAATGATAACCAGTTGGTCAGAGTTCATCATGAGGATTTGGTAATCATAGGTACCAGATGGAAGAGGTTTAGTGGCTACCTGACCTTCAAGGGGTTGGGTAGCCACAAATCCTTGCTGAGGGAAAGGATTAGTAAGCACATTCAGCTGACTAGGCACAACACTGGGAGGGATGGAAGGGGAGGCTTGTTGTCCTTGAAATGTTGCTTAAGACTCCCACATCTACCTCATCTGTGGTAAGAGAGGACAATCATGCGTGTAATGACCATAAACACCAAAACAAGAAAAATGCTTATTCATACGAACAGGCCTATCCTGCTTGGGCTGAGTGCCCTGTTGTTGGTTAGTAGTGTTAGGGGCATTATTTTGTGGATTAGGTCTAGAATTAACATAGGCATATTGACTTTGAGTGCCCTTCCTATTCTTTTTAGAAGGAGGAGGATTAGTCCTGCCCTACTGTGCATACACCTGCCCCTGAGGGGGCCGTGGCTGCTATTGCGGGGGTTGAGAAGGCAAGGGAGGTAGAGGTGCTAATTCTGGAGAAGATGGAGCACTAGGCTGTGGATAATGATAATAAGGAGGTCGGGTAACAGTGTGGTAAATAAGAGGTTGGGAAAAAAGAGGAGACATTCCGTATCCTGGATACGTGCTATCGGGAGGGGAAAAAGTGTAGGAGGTGATGGCCCCCCCGCCAAGGAAAACCATAGCCCATGGGAGGCTGAGCGTATGGATTAGAGAGAGATCTAAAGATACCATCAGTGGCATGAGATTCCCCCAGTTTCTTGGCACCACCAGGTCTAGGAAGATCATGTAGAACGGTATAAACATAACCTGGTTGAGCGTAGACTAGGTCATATTTTAATGCAATTTGGAGAGCGGCTTATTCAGTTTGAGGAAAATTCAATGCGACATCTTTTCCGATAGGAGGAAAGAGAGATCTAAGGAACCATTCCATGTAGACAGGGCCTTCGAAGGTAGGGGCTCAACATAGGCTCTTTCTTCTCCGCCATTCCTAGACATAATCAGATAGGCGGGTCATAAATGATTGACAGAAAGAAGTCAAAAGTTCAGTACCAATGTCATAATGAAGGGGAAGACGGAAGTAAGACAAAAAATTTTGGGCAAGAGTTGCAAAGGTGGTATGAGAGGAAGGGGCCTGATCAACATACCACTTAGAAGCTTCACCAGCAAGCTTACGTTGGAACAATCGAAGATAGACAAAGTCATCGGTAATGGAGTTAGACGAACACCACATGTGGAAATATCGAACATGATTTGTAGGATCTTTTCCAGCAAGACCTTAGAACTTGGGGATGTTGGAAGGGAGCTTGGTTGGCATTACAGGCCAACCAAAATCATAATGTATAGGGTAATTTATCAACTGGTCAAAATCGGGAAGATTGAGGCCTGACATATAGGGGAGAAAGGGAGCATTCGAGGTAGTGTCCGTTGCGGTCCCACTCGTAGTATGCCTAACATTAGGTCTAAGGTTACCACCAGTGTTAGGTCCTGAACCAGACATGGTGAAGGTGATAGGAGGAGAACTGGGAGCGGAACGAGAAGGAGAACCCAATGAACTAGAAGAAGAGTTGGAGTGCAAACTCGGTGGAGGATTAACTCGAATCCTACGTGGAGGAGTAAGTATTCCTACCAGAAACTAAGGATGAAGGCCAAGAAGTCTCCAAGATAAATGCCTTGGTGGTCTACTGATGACGGCACAAAGGATAAAAAGACCAAAAAGGGCATGGAGGTGCAGGATCAACTGATTACAATGTCAAAACAAGGTCAGAGTGTAATATTCCAAAATTAGCATGCAGCTAATTGGAATATTGTTTTTTGTTGATTTCACTTAAGAGGAGAAAAAATGGGTAAGGAGGCCCATACATTTCAGAAATGAGAATAAAATCTCTTATAGTGTGAAAAGGGATCATCATAGGAGCCAGATTTCAAACCCTCATGTGTGAACAGGGTCATTTGCATGTGGACCAAGTCAATAGCGTTGGGATAGGAGGTGGAGAACACTTTGAGAGACAACACAGTATGAATGGGAGGAAGGTCCTTTGGTGAAGGAAATCCTAATGAGTGGGACCCATGGTGAGAGGACTTTAACTTGTTTAAAAGGAGGGCAAGGTAGCCATTGTTATTCATGTTATGGATTATTGATTTTCTGGTTTGTATAACCATTTTTCATTCTCTTGTTGTTTAGAAGACTTGTTGTGATGCTTAGCACAAGGCATTCATGTGTAGGAATTCCTTCTCCTTTCAAGAGAGGCCACTTGAGGGATCTTTTACTTCATTTCTCCACCTCCAGGCTTAAGGCCAAGCATCCTCCTTCATCTACAGCGTTATTTCTGCTGAGGTATAACATTGTGTTGCAGGGTGTTGCAGTGGGGGTTCCACAACACCACTTTCAGAGCTTATTTTTCAGAGGAGGAAGCCTTCTTTCCTTTATAGGATCAGTGAGGAATAATTTGAGCTGATTTCCGTCATCTTTTGCATCAGGCCAACCATTGTCCATCATCTCCAGCACAGTCCCTCTCATTGACTGCATTATTTTTAGTGAGCATCTGATGTGAGGGTTGTAGTGATTGTTTGGAGGGTGATCTCTTTAGTGATAGGATCAACCTTTGACTTGGAAGATCCATTGGAGGAGGTTTTCTCAACTTCTGCATCATCTATAGCCATCTCCATCCAGTTCTTGAGTTGTAGCTGCTACTCAGTCTTAAGACTGCAACTCTGACATTTTTCCATTTTGCATATTTCAGTGAATCCTTCCAGGATTGACTTGAAATTGTGTTTGGGAGCTTATATATTCACTCCCAATGTTGTATGAGCCATCTATATGTAGATTAATGTTATTTCACATTTCCATGTAGCAGTGTATCATCCATGACTACACAGTACATGTTTGTGAGCAATCTATAATATAGCAGCATTTCACTTTTGGCATATGTATTCATCGAAGGCTTGTTTGCCTTGAGTATTTGAGTTGTATTACACTTATTTTCAACTAGTTTACATAATAAAATGGCTGCATGGTTTCCATCCATTTTGGCTTGAAATTATTCACTACTATTTCCAGTTTTATGTTCAAGTATTGCTGCTTCTCCATTTCTGGGATATTATAAGATATTCCCAGTATTGCTGATTTTCCCTATTTTGGGATATTGCAGTGGTATTAGAGCATAGTATTGGCTCAGCCTTTGGATCTCAGCCAATATTATATATAGAAGACAAGAAGAAGAAGAGATGAATAGAAAGAAGACTCCATTCTTTGGAGGAAAGAAGGAGGCGAGGCTCTCAAAGCTTCTTCCTAAATCTATACAGAGCATTCAAGGAGATCTCAAGAAAATAATAAGGGAGATGTATATAGAATCTCCAAGAGGGTTTGAATCTGAATAAAAATATATATCCTATGATGAGTGTGAGCATGCAGCCACACACTATGATACACAGTGTAGTCACATGCCCAGATTTTCCATGAGAGAGATGGAAGAAGAGGGGATGGCTAGGAGGGAAACTCTTAGTGATTTTCTGTAAGAGTATGATTCTCAAACTCAGAAGTTTAGAGATCATATCACTTTTTCGGAGTTTGGAAATATCAAGGTGAAGAGAAGCAAGCAACATGATATGGATAGATTTCCTCTATCTACTTTTGATGGTTCACCTACATGTTCAGCCAAAGCTTGGGTAGAGGAGCTAGATTACTATTTGCAGCAACACCAAATTTCTGAAGATGAGGCCATCAAAGTTGTAGCACTACATTTTGGAGGTAAGGCCTATGCATGGTGGATATTTGAGTCTTTTTATCTGAAAAATGCAAATAATTCTTCTTATGAAAGGTTCACTAAGACATTAATGGAAATATTTGATGGAAAATTTTCTAAAACACATGTGGTAGAGCCAAACAAAATTAAACAAGAAAAAACCTTGCATGTGATGGAGGAAACTATAAAATCAACTCCACTCAGAAAACCATGGAGGAGGCTGATATATTGCATCATATCTTGCTAGAGGCAAGAACTCTATCTCATATTCTTGAACAAGAGGGTATGGAGATCCCCTTTTCAAAAGAGAATCCAATTCTTGGGAGGTCGCCCATACACATTGATGAGGATGAGGGCAACAACACTGTCATGTCTAGAGCTTATCTAGCAACTCATGTAGAGGAAGAGGGAGCTCTTGCTCCAACAAGAGGGATTCTTGCATCATTGCAAGGAATTCCCCAGGATCTCATATGTGGAGATCAATGCACAACTCATGATCAGCATGTACCATTGATGATGGATGGTGGAACCATGCAGACAAAAGGAGGAGGTAGGGAGGATGACCAACCTCATTTGATGAGGAGCACACACCCCTATCTATTTTATAGGGTTGATGCATAGAAGAGGGAGGCTAGATTGTGCAGTGAGGGTAGGGACAAATCTGTCCATTCATATATGCAGTCTACTCTTGATCTTGATGTCTCATTGTATGGAGGCATTTCATCCAGGAGACCACCAGATCAGTAAAGGAGGATGGATGCTTCACATTTTGAGGCACCAATCATTGATTTCAGAGGAGTGGAGACCTTGGGAGAGCTTGGTACAGCACTGAGAGTCTTGGGTAAGCTCCAGGAGGAGAGACTAATTCTCTAAACATTATCTTTTCCCACTCTCATTCCAGATTCTGCGCCGTGGAAAGAGTAGCATGGGAAGGATAGCAGCCTTCCAACTTGCATATTTAGAATGGGAGATGTCAAAGAAGAGGACAACCATATGATAGATTTTCTTCATGATAGTTCATCAATGCTGTCACTATGGAGGATAGATCCATATTTTAATTCCCAGCTATTGGTGGAATATTCCAAGGATCTTTTCACTTGTATGATAGTGGATGACCAGCTACATGAGGATGGATATTCAGTTAGAGATGGGGTCATCTACTATCATGGTAGGATCTTCTTATCTAGATCTTCTAAGCTCAAGGAGAAGTTTCTACAAAAAGCTCATGAGGATTTCCTTTTCAAGCATATTTATTCTATAAGAACATACCACACCATCATGGAGGGGTATTTTTGGGAAGGATTTGAGGAGGAGATATATCAGCATATGAGGAGACGCATGGATCATGTAGAGATGGAGGAGATACATGATTCTTTGGAAGAGTTAACACAACCACCTCTTTTCTCTCTGAGGATGAGAGGAGACTCATCTATGAGCCACTCCAATTGCATGAGCAAAACAAATGGTAAGGGTATTGATTGTTTGCATAATTATTTGTATAATGTATATGTGCAATGCTTAACAATACATGTGTAGGATATAGCTCAAGGAAGGAGCATCCTTTCTTCTGCACTTCATGGTCTACTTGAGGCCATGAGCAGTATGGATGACCACTCCCTAGAAGGACTTAGGGAGGATATGTATTATGGATAACATGCTCACTTTGTACCATACATCATTCACTTTCTCCAAACATATGAGGAGAGTAGGGCAGCAAGCAAGTGGTTGAGAAACCACACTTTTTATCACTCTCTATTGAATTTGAGGGTCAAATTGCATTGGTTACATCTGAGGGACCGTTTTCCTTTTCCCTTGTTAAATATGGCAGAAAGTATGGTTCTCATTATGGTTCCCTATCTTGCTATTGTTCTTATTTTTAGTGGGAGAGAGACACATTGGTTGGATGTGTCCTTTGGGGAAGATGATTCCCAATCTTTTTGCATTACATGTTCTAATGGGAGCATGGGAGGTGATATGGCCACCATAGCAAAAAACTTGTTTCTTTATGAGGTGAGCCATGGGATTGATTGGATGCCATATGATGGTGATTTCCAAGTCATCACATATGATATGGTCTGGGTCAGCATGCTTCATAACGTAGAAGAGGAGGTCCTTGAGGATCTAGTGTTCTTATTTCCACTTGAGGGAAAAATTATTGCAGCCCGTGATCAACAAAAAATATACACTTATCTTAAGTGGAGAGGAGGACAATGTGGGGTAGGCTATTTTGTCTACCATGGTCATATTTTCAGCTCGGCTATATTGCAGGAGCCATTGGTGGAGGAAGATTTTCAGGAGTTGCCATGTTGGGAGGAAACTCACTTTGCATGGATGATTACTTGGGGAGGGAGGATCCACATGGGAATGATGATCTCCCATGCACTTCATATCCCCTGCCTCAAAGGGATCTCTAGACTACACTTTGTTACCTTCTTGAGTATTTCACCTTTTTATGATGATAGCTTTATAGCTAACTTACATGCTTGGGAGAAGCAATGTGGAGACTTGTTGATAAAACAAAATTATTTTCCTTGGAGGAGTTCATCATATGAGGATACTACATGAAGAGGAGAGGAGGTTTCTCAGTTCTATTTTTACAGTTGCTTGAGGACAAGCAACATTTGGGAGGGGAGGACTGTAATATTCCAAAATTAGCAGGCAGCTAATTGGAATATTGATTTTTGTTGATTTCACTTAGGAGGACAATAAATGGGAAAGGAGGCCCATACATTTCAGAAATGAGATTAAAATCCCTCATAGCGTGAAAAGGGATCATCATAGGAGCTATATTTCAAACCCTGATGTCTGAATAGGGTCATTTTCATGTGGACAAGGTCAAGTTTGACCAAGTCAACAACGCTGGGATAGGAGGTGGAGAACACTTTGAGAGACAATGTAGTATGAATGGGAGGAAGGTTCTTTGGTGAAGGAAACCCTAATGAGTGGGACCCATGGTGAGAGGGATTTCACTGGCTTAAAAGGAGTGAAATACAACCATTCTTATTCATGTTATGAATTATAGATTTTCTGGTTTGTATAACCATTTTTCATTCTCTTGCTGTTTAGCAGAGTTGTTGTGCTGCTTAGCGCAAGGCATTCATGTTTAGGAATTTATTCTCCTTTCAAAAAAGGCCTCTTGAGAGATATTGTACTTCATTTATCCACATTTAGGCTCGTTTCCAAGCATCCTCCTTCAGCTACAATGTTATTTCTGCTGAAGTATAACGTTGTGTTGAAGGGTGTTGCAGTGGGGGTTCCACAACACCACTTCTGGAGCTTATTTTTTAGAGGAGGATGACTTATTTCCTTTGGAGGATTAGTGAGGAAGAATTTGAGATTATTTACATCATCTTTGGCATCAGGCCAACCATTTTCCATCATCTCCAGTGCAATCCCTCTCATTGACAACGTTAATTTCAGTGAGCATCTGTAGTGAGGGTTGTAGTGATTGTTTGGAGGGTGAGATCTTCAGTGATAGGATTAGCCTTTCACTTAGAAGATCCATTGGAGGAGGTTTTTTTAGATTTTGCATCATCTACAACCATCTCCATCCATTTCTTGAGTGGCAACTGCTACTCAGTCTTGAGACCGCAACTCCATCATTTTTCCATTTTGCATATTTCAGCCAATCCTTCC
This sequence comes from Pinus albicaulis, assembly GCA_034641835.2. Lineage (NCBI taxonomy): Eukaryota > Viridiplantae > Streptophyta > Pinopsida > Pinales > Pinaceae > Pinus > Pinus albicaulis. The sequence continues at coordinate 230,836 of JAXQQM020058333.1, read as the reverse complement.
AGGATTGACTTGAAATTGTGTTTGGGAGCTTAGATCTCCACTCCTAATGGTGTATGAGGCATCTATATAAAAATTTATGTTATTTCACATTTCCATGTAGCAGTGTACCATCATGCACAATACATGTTCATGAGCAATCTGCAATATATCAACATTTCACTTTTGGAATATGTATTCATGGGAGGCTTGTTTGCCTTGAGTATTTCAGATGTATTACACTTATTTTCTGCTAGTTTACATAATAAAATGGCTCCATGGTTTCCATCCATTTTGGTTTGATATTGTTCACTGCTATTTCCAGTTTTATGTTCAAGTATTGTTGCCTTTCCAATTCTGGATATTTAAGATATTCCCAATATTTTTGATTTCCCTATTTTGGGATATTACACAGAGAGGTGTAGGATCAATTGATTTCAATGTTTTTAGAGTCTTTTCTTGGCAGTGTTAACCAAGTTCTTTTTCTCTTAGGGTGTGTGTGCAAAGTGTGTAAATTTTAATTTTTAAACCCAAAAGTTTGTACAGAAAAAAGAAAAAGTGTGACATGTAACTGTAAATAAACCTACACATAACAGTATATGGAACTGAAATAACAGAAAATAAACAACTAATAATGCAATAATCTTAACCCAAGGAGGCAGGACTCTCAACAACTAGTATGTAGGCGGGTAAAAAAATAATCAAAACACACTAAAATAACCAATAGATCTAAGGTCAAGAGGGACAGGGATATAAAGGTCAAATCTGCTAGAAAGTGGTGCAGAAAACAACAACAAATCAGAGAAAAAATTGCTATAAATGAGGTGGAGAAAAGCTATATCCTGGAGCGAAGCATAGGTGACCCTAGAGGAAAACCCAAACAAAACTAAATGAGGGTTTTGGATGGATAAAAATCTAATCTAAAGTTGATCTGAAGGTGAGGTATCAGATCTAAAAAATGGGTGAACACTCTGAAATTTTAGACAAACTGCAACAACTAAATCTCTTCCACCAAAAGTGGAGGCTAATGAAGCCCTAGGGGGCTAAGTTCCCACTTAGTTGAGTAAAACAGAACAATTATAGGTCTAAAATGGGAAGAGATGGAGTTTAGAAAACCCTGAACAGATGCCTAGACAAACCCAAAAAGCTTAAAAAAAAACTCCCGCAAAAAGTCCAGGTCGCAGTTTCTGACCTGTTTTCTGCAGAGGTCATAGTTTTTGGGCTGAAAAGTGTATCTTCAAGCACCACAGGGCATATTTAGGGCCAAAAAGTGTGAAATGCACTTCTGGCACTCTCGGTGGCATATTTCAGAAAAATGTGTCGTCTGAGCTGCTGCTGATGTCTGTCACCTGCGCAATAGGTCCGAAAACACACGGAAGTTAGAATTTTTATTGTTTTAGGGTTTTATAGGTTAACAAAAACATAAAGAAAAGAAAAACAAGAGGTTGAAGAGAAATACTAGGGATTGAAGCTATTGGATATGCAGTGATCTGAGAAATGACAGGGGTAGTAATCATAAACCTGTGTGGAGTCACCAGTTGTTACTATGAATCTTAATTCCAAGTGTATGAAAAAAAAACACTTTAACTGTGCATAACAAACATCCCTAACAACAAAGATGGCTACCAATATCCTCAAATATGAAGTTAGGTGATCAATATAAATGCTGCAAAATTCTAGATCTATGCATCAAAAGACATTAAGCAGTAATAAAAAAAAGATTTACTCCATGCATACTACTCTTAGAGTCGGTCCTTACAGCCCTCCGTCAGAGATCATTTCGCTTTTTTCATATCATTTTTAGGTGTCTCGCTCACTTCACTTCGTTGCATTTCGCTAGGGGCATGCCATTGACTGACAAAAGGGTTTGGTCTTCTTGTATTCCCTCATGCTTGTACCTGCTAGGCTAATTAAAACTCCTCAAAATTCATCAAAGTTTAGTTCACGTCATTCATGGTCATAAATGATTATTTTGGTCAACAAGAGTCTTTTAGTTTTAGAGTCTAGGGTTCAGTCTTTTGATATGTTTAATAAATGCCCGCAGGCCATGAGGATGGTTTTCGAAGAGGTTCTTAGTTCAAATTTTCATCATCAAACACATTTGAGGACATTTCTTGTTCAAAACTCTGTTTTGAATAAGAAATTGTCGAATTCATTTTTTGTAATAATCATGTTTTTTTTTCGCCATGGAGTCTTCAAAGCAGGCTCTGGTTTTCCTTTGCCAAACATCAACGCCAATATCCCTGCAAAAAATCAAATCATTTCATCAGTCCAAACTCAAAAATTCAGTGAAAAAGCAGAAGACAGAGGTTTCATTAAATGACAAAGTGCCAAAATAGAAAAACATTACAAAATGGGTTGTGGAGGAAGTAAAAATCAAAACCAACTCTTGCAAGATATTTTCCAAGGCTATATAAATCATTTGTGTCAAATTACATTCATAAATTCTCATTGCAAAGTCGAATTTGGAAGTGGAAGAACAAATTGCAGTTTGCAAGGGCCGTGACTGTGTTGGAAGTTTAAACGCGGCGCACACGGAGTAGGTGCGGCGCACTAGGCAAAGGTTGGCAGTGTATTTTTGTGCAGGCGCGGCGCACCAAACCAGCGCGGCGCATTGGGTTTGCGCGCGGCGCGTTGAGCCCTCCAGCCCAAAACTCATCAACGTTTAGTGATTTTTCAAATTCAAATAATCTTCTCGCTCCAAGTAAGTGTGTTAACGCCTATTAAATGATTTTTGGGATATGCTATGGTGGTTTAGAAGTGGAGAAAACAAGTGTTTAATGGTGAAATATTTAACCCTACATCCATTCCAAAATCTGCTCCATAGGGTTTGAGGAAGAGATAATTGTAATTTGAATTTGGGTGTCAAAGCTGCAACTTGTCAAAACAATCTCATTTCATTGTTATTGGAGTTTTTGTCACTGTTATTATCATATCATTGTCTCACTGCTATTATCATTGTTGTTATAGCACATTCCCACAGTCCCATATTCACTATCCCATATCCCTAATACCATTTCGTTCCCATGTTTTGAGTTCCCAAACCCTATTACTTATTCCCACATCCCTCCATTGAAAAAGCCTAATTGTCAGACACTGCAAGGACTATTTCTTTGTCCTTGATTTCATTTGACTCATATATATGTTGCCATTTCATTTTCACTCTTGTTCCTAATAACTACCCCCCCCATCACTACACTCATTCCTATTCACTTGTAAAATCCCCATACAGTCAAGCAGTGGCTGTCTTCATGTTCAAACTCACTTGATAGTCCTTTTCCCACTGTGGTTTTTATTATAGCATCTTGATATATATGTGTGACACGTTTGGGCATTGAAACAAATACACCAATTTGCTCATTTCCTAACCAACCAAGCATACAGTTGACAAACACATTTCAGCATCATGTCAGAGACAGATTCACCTTATGAGCAGGGGTATGAGCAGGACAGTGATTCATCTACAGAGGTTAATGTGCCAAGGAGGTCTCACAAAAGTGGCAAAAGTGGCAGGCATGTCAGGGAGGAGCCCACTTCTTTGACCCAATTGCAGGCTTGCCCGCTTGCAATGGATTGTTTTTAGCGTCAGTCATGTTTCCATTATTGTGAGATGATTTCCCAAACTCAGCATCATCATGAGTTAGCTCACCTATTTGTCTTACATTTTCATAATGGTCGTGTAAACCTTGCTGGGGTGGATTTTACTTTGTCACCAGAGACCATTTCAGAGGCGACTGGGATACCCAACATCGGGGAAGAATGGAATAAGCGGCAGCAGTTGGATAAAGCCTATTATGAGCCATATATCAGACCTGGATATATGAGGCAGCTGAGCAGGGTATTTCCATTCCGATTTCTGAAGGATGAGTATGCACCATTGATGAAACTCATCATTCATTATTTCAGTTGTGAAGGGCGCTTTTCACACTTGTATGCATATCACATCCGGCTGTTGATGCACTTCACGAGAGTGCGGTTGATTAGCATTCCATACTTCATGTACCGTAACATAGAGCGAATGACATTTCTTGTACAGAAGAAGACCCCAGCACAGCAGCATAACAGTATATATCATTACGCGCTGATCAAAATCATGGTGGTACATCAGCTCGCACAACAGGGCATCGCATGGGATGAGTTCATCTCCCGTGACTTCTTTGCAGCGCCACAGCCACCTCCCGAGGTAGTTCATGATGAGGGAGAGCCTTCACACCAGTTTGATATTCCTGAGACTGACCATATCAGCACTCCAGTGTATGTGACATATCAGCGAGGCCACAGAGCCTTATTTGCAGCTACACGACGAGTACTATCTCCACCTGAGGTGGAAGGGGTCTCGTTGACTTCATCAGCAGCACGAGTACTATCTCCACCCGGGGTGGAAGGGGTCTCACCTTCGACATCAGCACAGGTACAGGTTCAGGACAGAGGCAAGAGGCCTATGCACGATGAGGGCCCTTCAGGAGGCCGAGACACTGATTTTATACTCATCGATGTTGATGCGAGCTCTCCTAGCTCGAAACTGAGGGAGGTCATCCAGGAGCAGAAAGCTGAGATTGGTACTTTGACAGAGAAATTGTAGAGAGCACAGTGGGTGCTAAACTACTTGGAGCAGCAGAAAAAATAGCTGGAGGATCAACACACACTTGTAGAGTTGCGGCAAATCCGTGAAGATCGACAATTGGCCCGGAAAAGACCAGGTGACATGACACCATTTGAGCGAGAGACCTGCCTCACGCATGTTAACATTCATCTGGAGAAGTTGTTGGCAAAGGCCAATAGAGACAAAGACATGCTCCATCATATGAAAAATCACTATTGGGCCCGCACGCATGTTTGCAGAGCAAAAATGAAGATCCTGAAGGCAAGGTTGAGCAAAGCACTGAAACGGCGAAAGAGGCCTGATCCACTCCAGATTTTGGTCAAGGCTTCATTGGCTGAGCATGAGACATGATGGGGGATATTCACTCTGAATTTCAGCAAATTTGGAGAATTTTTTGTCATTTTTGAAAATTTTGGTCTCAAAACAGGTTTTTTCGCCCGACGCGTCGCGCCACCCGACGCGCGCTTATGATTGGGACACCTTCTGGAGGAAAAATTTGTATTTTTGGATTTTTCATGGTAATTTATGCATGCTCAGAAATGGCCAAATCATTTCATCAAGTTCTGGATGATCAAAAGGGCCAAAAACACCATGAAAATCACCTTTCTGCCACCTTTTGCACCAGCAGGAAGTACTTTTGGGAGATTGAATTGTTGGAGGGGAAAATGAGCTCCAAATTGAAAAATTCCACTTGGGTTGGATAGCATACATCAAGGGCTTTCCAAAAAGATATCATGAGCTCAATTTGGACTTCAGGAAGTGCTCCAAAAATAGGTCCAAAGTAGCGTGATGCATAGAGCTTTGGAGCGCGGCGCATAGAGGAATTCAGCCTATTTTTCACCTTCCATCAGAAATTCGGCCAGTATTGACTAGTTTCACCTCTTGATGTAATTTTTGATCTAGCTTGATATAATTTGGTAACCATGATGTAATTTTGGCATTTATTTACTTGTTCTAGATGATTCATTCACAAAAAAGTGAAAATCAAGTGAATGGATCAGTTTCCTAGCTTATAGAGGCAAGTTGTTTGGCTGCCTAGATTTTAGCTCTTTGTTTAGAATTGGTTCAAACTGCTCCTAGAAGCATGAGCTCGACCCATAGAGGCATGGGAAGGGGTTAGACTTGTCTATTTATTGTATTTTCTGAGACACTTTCAGGGTTGGACTCTTGGGAAAGGTTTGGCACACTATTGTACATATTTTCTGCATTTTTGGCTAAGGAAAGATCAGAGGTTTTGCAGCACCTGTTGGGATTCTTGTGGCTTTCAGTTTTTTATGGTGTTTTCTCTCAGTTATTTGTAAGTTCTTTAATTTTTAACGTATGCCATTCCCTTCTTTTGCTTCTGAAACTAAATGAATGAGTAAATGAGGTAGAATTCATTGATTCCAGTGCTCTGCCTTTAAATTTGTTTAGTTTTATATGTTTTCGCCAGTTTGGAGAGGATCCTTGTTCTCCCTTGCCCTCTTCAGCTCCTTGTCATTCTGATCCATCCATACACATAATCAAAAGCATCAAGACTACTGCCTACCTTGCCCCAATTCAAATTCTGCAAAGATCTGGACTCATCCCCGAGCCCAAAATTGTTTTTCCCATTTTTTAAACAAAAAACCCAAAAAATTTAAATCAAACTCTTCCATTTGTTTACTAGCCTAAAATCAGTATTCCTTATTAGTCATCTCAGCCCCTTTGAAAACCTTAAGCCAGATAGACCAAGAGAGTCTTTCTTCCCGTCCGTAGGGCTAGCTACGAGGGTAATCTGGTTTGATGTTGTCTTGAGTTTTACCTTATTTCTGTACTTAAGGTCTAAGGTAGACTCGAGCGCTAACATACACAGACAAGACATGTAAGACAAGACATGAATACGTTGAATGAATTTTGTATTAATGGCACTGAGGAAAACATAGAAGGATCTAATATTTCTCCTCAATGGGATGGGTTATTGTAAGTCCTCAACACTTTAGATCTAAAATTCCTCCCTCTTGATGGTGTAGAAAACCCAGACGAAAATGGTAGAAAAATATGACTATGATGGTGGATCAATATTCAAACCAAAAGTATAGATCCAGAGTGACCTTTAGGCAACAAAAGGTGATAAATGAATGGAAAAACCATTCTATTTATAACAAAATATTGAGTTAGTCTAGGTATTGGAGCATAATTAAAATATTAGTAACCAAATCAAGATCCAACTTTTATGGAATATTTTATTATATTTGTTGAGGAAAAAAAATCAGTTCCTGTCAAATCCTTTATTTGTAAATAATAAATAAATAAAATGATTTTATTTTATCATTTTAAGGATGTGGTTGAGTAGTAATCAAATAAATAATGATTTATTTAATTATTTATGTGTGATTTAGTCATATTCAACAAAAAATATTTATCTAATTAATTTCCCTATTTTGGGTTAAATATAACTAGGAATATTAATTAAACTATTGTTTATCTAATTATTCCTTGAGGAAAATCAAACAAATGTAGATTTATTTAATATTTCCTAATGGGGTTTCCTGTTTAGACCATAAACAACTTAATAAATGTGGTTTACTAAGTTATTTTTCATAATGAATGCAATTTTACTTAGGGTAAAATTGGTATTACTTGGTGTAATTGGGTCTATCTAATAAAAATAGGTTAGATGACCAAAAAATGGTGTAACACGTATGACAAAAACCCTCTAAACCAACCAATAATGAAAGCTGACAAAGAGGCGAGATATCCACTGATAGGGTTCAATGGAAATCAAGGTACTGCACGAATCTAAGGTGTGATAATGTAAGTTGAAGTAGAACAGAAGGGAAACCACTCAATCAAAGACCCATGATGTTGATCAAATGCTAAACACAAGGTCACCTATCAATGATGTAAATATGGACAGGGTGGAGCTCTAGGTTTACTCTCAGAGCAATATATCGTAGTCGATAAGAGAAAAACCAGCCAACAAGAAGTCAATGGAGACCTTCTCAAACTAGCTTGAGAAAAGGACCAAATATCTAATGTGATAGAACAAGATACTAAGAATACCAGGAAGGCAAACAAAAAAATGAGACAAGAGACACCACAGAAAGGTCGACTCAAGTTAACTTCCCTTCAACAAAAACATGACTCATTGTGACTATGGCAGCAAATGATAAATTTGTAGAATTTTTTCATGTAGGAGGCATAAAAAAACCCTCCATATGATTTGAAGAGATAACCAACCGCAGGAGTACTAACTAAAAAACAAGGTTATGGATTCTCCTAAGTCAAAAACTAAAACTATCCCAAATGGAGGAAATACTTAGCTTTTTTGTGCTTTGTTCAAGGGCAACACAACTGAAATTGTCGCTACCATCAATTATGGAAGTAATATCCCATTCCTTCTCTTTTTGAAATATATATATAAATATATTTTTCTTTCTGTAATGATCCTTTTCAGGATCCTCAACAATGAGCTCAATAAAAACATTGTATAAGTAAAAATGTGTAAAAATAACGTAGATCAGGACTTGGTTCCTCTCATTTATGTTGTATGTGACTTATATATATAATTTTATCAGAAAAAAATCAATTTAGGCACATTAAATAGATCTCCCAAAAGGTAGACTAGCTAAAAAGGACCCAAAGAGGAAGGCTGCAGTCAAATGCAAGCATTGTTTGAGGAATTGCCTAGTTTTAGAGATGTTCATTGGAGATCAGAAAGAAGACTCATATTTCAGTAATACATCAGAAAATCAACATTATGACGAAGGGCTTTCATTATACAATAGAATGTATGAGTCAAGACAACAATAAATCTTTAGAAAAGAGAGCAAGAACACATGTATATTTGCAGAAATATTTCAACAGCGTTAGATCTATATTGGATTTAGAAACTATATAGTTTTCCCTTCAAGATCCACTTGGAATTTTGACAAAAGCATGCATGAATAAGAGTAGATCTGAGAAACAAGTTGCAGATCTGGAAACTGCTGCAGTAAATTTATAAATATAACATTTCATTACAATGGATCAGAACTAAATGGAACATGGATTAGAAAGCTAATCCATGGATCACCTAGTGGAAGGAAAACCCCAACACTAAGGATGTCTGATCTAAACTATGTGCAAAACACCATAAAGAGATCTATACCAAAATAACACAGTCTTTCAAGATGGATAGCATTGTGGCTCGAACGTCATAGATAAACACTATAAAAGTACAGATCTGAAGCATAAAGAAATGATACACTCTTCCAGGAGGTCAAATGACCCACTCAATGGAAAGAGGCTTCCAAAATACACTAGATCTCTGCAGATCTAGATCACCACTTGCTGCAGCTTGCAGAGACAGTAAAACCCTCAATGGATCAGTGCTGCCAATGTAAGTAGGAGCTTGGCCTCAAGCCTAATAGTGGTTCAATTCAGCAAAATTTCCTCCTTGAATCATCAAAGGAAGAGGTGAAACCCCTGCATAGGAATTACAGACACAGTCCTCCACTAAACAACAGAGAATGGTATTTGTCTAAGCAGAAAAATACTCAGAAATATGATCTATCAACAACCTTCTCTTGCTACCCTAATTTTCCTTTTATAAGTTGATAAAGCTCTTACAAACCCTAAACCATATTGATGAGTTATCCCTTTTCACATTAGAGGCTCCCTTCTAGAACTGCGTTGTCCCTTTTGGAGATGCAATGAACCTCGACAGAGCTGTTGATTTGGTCAAGGTTGACCCAGTCTTTAGCTCAAAACTCTTTCACACCTACAAGTGATTATTTACATAGCCCTGACTTGTCTTTGTTCACATTGGAATTGATTTATTTAGACTTTTTAGGAGTTTTATGTATCCTTCTTTATTCATTTATTCATGAAACATAAATTAAAACAAAATTGAATGTTCCCCTTAGCTAAGGCTAAGTGGGAACATTACAGTCCTCCCCTCCAAAATGTTGCTTGTGCTCAAGCAACTGAGAGGGTAAGAGCAATAGTTCTTCTCCTCTTCCATTGATGGCACCATCAAGGATCAAACTTTCATCATGGGTCGAGTGCTCATTAAGCTAATACATCAAAAATTGCTCCTCCAAGGCTAACATGATAGGGGCATAGTCCATCCCTTCAGGAGTGTAAAACTCAACAAAAATAAACATGGGTGAAGCAATGTCACATCTAAAACGTGTATCATGAAGTACAAGATGAAGTTGCATCCCATGGGGTACATAGACACTATCCACTCTTTTGCCATACAAACCCATAAGCAATACCAATATATCATCTATGTATGGAAGCAAAATCACATATATGCAAATTGAAATTTGCACTTGAGGAGGTGGGTCACAATCCCACATAAGATGCCAACTCAATGTACTCCTTGGCTAGAGTAGATCTGAATGTGGTAAGTGGTAATCCCACCACATCTTGGCTACATGTGTCACCTTGACATGGTTGAAAGTGATACCCAGGTTAGGTTCATTTGGGAAGCACCCATCATGATAGAGAATCTCCCTTTGCACCTCAAGGGAGTGGCCAGATTTAGAATTTTGATTGGCCTCATCAATGCCATGAGAGATGCATGTAATATAACTCCTTGTAGGAGCCATGGCCTACATACATCTGGTAAGAGAATATGTCAAATCAGAAAAAAAGACATGCTCCATAAGATCGGATTCTTTACCATTCAAGTCTCCCACACACATGGAGCTGGGCATGGGCATTTCTCCTCTTTTAAGAGAAGGAAGAGATGGCTAAAATGACTCTTTCATAGATTCCTTTGGCTGCTCTATCTCCTCATAACTATTGTACTCATGTAAGTGCTGATGTAGTTCCTCCTTCATACCCTCCTAATCAAAACTCCTCATGATTAGGGTGTAGATATCTGCTGACTGCATATAGCTAGAAAGGAACTCTTTGTGTGCTCTCTGTACTAACTCTTGCTTAAGCTTGGAGGCTTGAGACAATAATACTTTACTAAGATGATATATGACCCCTTCATGGACCACATAGCCTCCCCCTTGCTTCATGTCATCTAATATCATCTCGATGTGCAGATCTTTGGAGTACTCCACAAGGAGTTGAGATCTCCAATATGGATCCACACAACTCAATAATGACAGCACTACTGATACATATATGATGGTGCTTGCCTTGTTGCTGATTGCTTCTTTCAAATTATGCATGGAAAATTTGTTTGCTGGGAGGTTGATCCTCCCCTTTCCTTCCTCCGACAGCGCTATGGCTTTCTCTTTCATTGTTCCAATCCTTTCTTGGTCTATGCTTGGAGCAGCACTTTGTGAGGCTTCCCCCACATGATCAGAATCCAATGGCATTCCAAATGACTTACCATGAGGTAGGAATGTTCCTTGCAGCATCCTCATAAACATGAGAGAAGGAACTATGATATCCTTGTTTCCACTGCACAAATCCATCTCTTTTGTTTGTGTGGAAACATCAGGTGCAGGATAAGTGTGAATGCCTTGAATTATTTGTGGTTTCCCACTCTTCAAGTCCACCCACTCCATTTGCAAGACCTTCCAATCAGTCATGAATTTTCTGAAGGTAATCAACCATTGGACACTCAAGATGATGTTGGTGTCTGGTATGTCAACTACGAAGAAGTGATCCACCAAGGCGTAGGATCCCATAGTCACAAAAAGTGATGGAACATACTGCATGCACTACATAGTTCTATCTCCTAGAACCAAAACAGAGAACCCATCAAAAGTATCTGTAGGGATCCCTCTCCTCTACACAAGGTGAGCATCAATATGATTGTGGGTTGCCCCACTGTTAATAAAAATAGACACTCTTTGGTTCATGAATGAACCTTTTACTCTTAGGGTCAAGTACTTGGGCACTCCTATCAAAGAAGCAAGAGTCCCACTTGTTGGAGAAAAGGCTCCCTCTTCCTCTCTGGATGGTGATTGATCTTCCTCCTCATCATCACCAGCGTTGTGACCCCTCCTATGTCCATCATTTCCATATTCCCCCTAAAAATCTGAGAAGACTTCGATATAGTGTGCTCTTCCAGCAGCACATCTATGTACCCATACCCATGGCTCTTAACAAGTGAAACACAATCTCTTTTTCCTCAACTCCCTCCGGAGATCAATGTCAAGAGGTTTCTCCAGTGAGATCTCCTTGGGTGGAGTATTTTTCCCTTCCTTCCCCTTAGAAGGGTGAGGGGCCTTACTTTGGATAGTTGCCCTTGCTCTTGGCAAGGCATCTTGGAGATCTCTAGGTCTCTCAATGGCATCATGCAGGGTGATGGGCTTGGTAGACTTGACCAACCCATGAAAAGGTTCCTCTGGGCCATCAATGAACATGTAGACTCTCCTTTCTATAGATAGATCAGGAACCATTACTAATATTATCAGGAATTTAGAGATACAGGCCTCTGCATCTCCTATCTGTTTTAGCTTTGCTAGGCTTATAAAAGGTGCCTCGGGATCTTTCCGATCGAATCTTTCCAATAGTATTCTATTGAACTCAACATATGTAGACACATGGCTGTGTCCCAATGTAGATAGTCCATGGAACCACCAGTTGTGGGCTTCACCCTCAAAGTGCAGCGCAACAATCTTGATGGCTTCTACTTCGGGGACTTTATTCAACTAGAAATAGATGTCCAAATTTTCCACCCATGCTTTGGAAGAACAACAGGATGATCCATCAAAATTGGGCAAGAAGAACTTTCCCCTAGTGTGGTGTCCTCCATGAAAGAAACCTCCATCTCTGTACTGCTTCCATGGTCTCCTCCGATCCTTGAGATGGTAAAAGTCTTGGAAGCTCAAGTTATCCTTGAACCTCTAACTTTGTGAGTCATATTCTACAAAGTAACCTTCCAGGGAGGTCGGCTCTTGTAGTCCCTCATTATCTACATCAAAAAAGGTAGGCATATTTGAGCATTGAGATGACTGTGGGGCTTGTGGCAAGCTCACAGGTTGATCAGTTCCATAATGAGATAATTCAGAACTTTCCCCTTGATGGAATCTCCCAAGGGACTCACTCATTTTATCCACCCTCATTTCCTTGATCTCCTTGGAAATATTTTTCATGGTCTCCAAGAGATTTTTTGAAAACTCCTCTGCTTACTTATCCTTCTCATTCACAAATTCAAGGGCTTTCCCCTTGTCTTGACCTCTGTCAAGGTCTTCAGTAGTATAGTCATACTTTTTATGACTTCTAGTCTAGTATCTCATCTCCCTCTTAGTAAGAGGATATTATTCTTTTGAATGCAACATGGCTGATGCTCCAGTGCTAGCATAGGTTGTGCCAAGAGTGGAGCTCTGATACCATTGTAATAATCCTTTTTTAGGATCCTCAACAATGAGCTCAAGAAAATTGCGGTATAAGTAAAAATGTGCAAAAATAACGTAGATCGGGACTTTTTTCCTCTTATTTATTCTTATGTGACTTATATATGGAATTTCATCAGAAAAAAATTAGTTTAGGCACATTAAATAGATCTCCCAAAAAGTAGACTAGCTAAAAAGCACCCAAAGAGGAAGGTTGCAGTCAAATGTAAGCATTGCTTCAAGAATTGTGTAGTTTTAGTAGATGTTCATTGGAGATAAGAAAGAGGACTCATATTTTAGTAATACATCATCAAATCAACATTATGATGAAGCACTTTCATTATACAGTAGAATGTATGAGTCAAGACAACAATAAATCTTCAGAAAAGAGAGCAGGAACACATGTATATTTGTTGAAATGCTTCAACAACATTATTTTTCAGGAGGTTCAGTAGCTAGAAGTTACAACTAAGATCTAGAGCATATCTATGGGCCAAAAATCGGATCTATATCAGATCTGGAAACTATATAGTTTTCCCTTCAAGATCCACTTGGAATTTTGCAAAAGCATGCATGAATAAGAGTAGATCTGAGAAACAAGTTGCAGATGTGGAAACTGCTGCAGTAAATTTATGAATATAACATTTCATTACAATGGATCAGAACTGAATATAACATGGATCAATAAGCTAATCCATGGATCACCTAGTGGAAAGCAAACCCCAGCACTATGGATATCTAATCTAAACTATGTGCAAAACACCATAAATAGATCTATACCAAAATAATGCAGTATTTCAAGATGGACAGTGCTATGGCTCAAATTTCATAGATAAAAAATGTAAAATTATAGATCTAAAGCATAAAGAAATGATACACTCTTCCAGGAGGTCAAAGGACCCACTCCATGGAAAGAGGCTTCCAAAATACACTAGATCTCTGTAGATCTAGATCACCACTTGTTGCAGCTTGCAGAGATAGCAAATCCCTCAATGGATCAGTGCTACCAATGTAAGTAGGAGCTTTTCCTCAAGCCTAATAATTGTTCAATTCAGCGAACTTTCCTCCTTGAATCATCAAAGGAAGAGGTCAAACCACTGCATACGAATTCCATATACAGTCCTCTACTAAATAGTAGAGAATGGAATTTGTCTAAGCAGAAAAATACTTAGAAATATGATCTATCAACAACCTTCTCTTACTGCCCTCCTTTTCCTTTTATAAGATGAGAAATCTCTTGCAAACCCTAAACCATCTTGATGAGTTAGCCCTTTTCACATTAGAGGCTCCCTTCTAGAACTGCGCTGTCCCTTTTGGAGATGCAATGAACCTAGACAACGCTGTTGATTTGGTCAAGGTTGACCCAGTCTTTAGCTCAAACTCTTTCACACCTACAAGTGATTATTCACATAGCCCTAATTTGTCTTTGTTCACATGGGCATTGATTTATTCAAACTTCTTAGGAGTTTTACGTGTCTTCCTTTATTCATTTATTCATGAAATATAAATTAAAACAAAATTGAATGTTCCTTTTAGCTAAGGCTAACTGGGAACATTAAATTTTTTCATATTTCAAAGCTTGAAAAGAATAAAATAATGCCTATATTACAATGGATAGAACGAGTGTCAGTAAACAGATGCACTAGGTCCTGGGATAGGAACAATCCTATGCTCAATGCAAGGTGACGAAAAATGGTAAGTGACACTCAACAGAATGTTCTATCAATGGCTAAAGGTGTCAAGTTGTGAAGGCTAAGTGAATGCATGGTTAACTTGTACAAAAAGACATGGTCGAAATAGGGCTTAAAAATGAGTCGAAATGAAGCCAGTTAAAGGCTAGGATAAACAAGTAGTCAATATGCAATACAGTAATAAAACTCGACAACATATGGGAGCCTCTAGGGTAAATGGAAAAAATAAATATGTCAAAGAAGAAGAAGAATGAAGCTTCAATGCATAAGTCATGGCGGGACTAAAGAGGACTCCTGAGCCTACATAAATTGCAGTATGGGAAACAAATGATCGCAAGGAAATAACTAGGAATCCCATGTAAAGGATGGCTCTACCACCAAGTCATGATTTAAAAAACAGGCAAGTGAAATGGGTTAAATACTCATGAAACGATGGGATTGACCCTATGGAAAGTGACTAGAATGGAGGCTAGTATGAAAAAATGCAACGGAAATTGAATTCCCTACCTATATGCTAGTTTGAAATCAAATACCTGCCATGATAGGTTAGTGGTCATGATTTTGAAGGAAAACTAGTAATATCTGAAATTAAGAAGAATGTACCTGAAAATAACTTTTCCCAACGCTTACAAGACAAAAGGTTAAACAACCTTAATTAAATTTAAAAAATAGACACAAACAAAATTTGTGAAAAAATTTCAAGTTCTGGGCATAAATAAGCAATTTGACTCACATTTTGATCATTTGTGCATTGCGGAAGTGGAAAAAAGAGCTTTGGGGAAAAAATCCTCTTCTTGAATACAAAGCAACCGACCACGAAATCACCTTAAATCAGTCAGGTGAATGTTGTAATCATCTCATTTATTAATTTCGTTCATATTTTAGGCAAATTTTTGGATTTTTGACCGTATGAAATAGACCTTTTTTGAAACCCTCTACGCATACGCGAGTTTGTGATGAGGAACTCACGTATAATACACGATTGTGTACAAACGGGGTCACATATGCGCAAAGGGGAATTAAAATACTTGTATTTAATCAGTCAATTGATGAAGTTTCCTAGGATGTCGATCAGTTGCAGAGAACAAGAGCGCAATGTTATTGATAATGAAGTGATGGAGGACCAACAATCCTTCGATATACTTCAAAATTGTGGGTTACTCAAATTTTGGAAAATGTCAAATATGAAAAGCAATGCTCATTTTATTCAAATGTTGGTTGATCATTGGGAACTGTAAGAAGATTTATTTATAATTGATTAGATGCCATTACGAATAGAGGTGGAAGACATATATTTTATCAGTGGACTTTCCCGAAGGGGAGAACCAGTAGATTTGCATGGAAAGCCCACAGGAGGGCTTAACGTAGAGTATTATGTCCAATTCTATTGTGTAGATGATGTAAAGAAGGCGGGAACTCAGATCCCCAACAAAGATGTGAGGTATTTTCACATGAAAATCCTTCTCTTTACCATTGGTAGAGTGGTTGGATCAAATTCTCTACATTAGGCTTCAAGTACTCATATGAGTATAGCAGTGGAATTTTTTGTTCATCTTTATGACTAGTGAACAACCTTATTGGTGAATCTGAAAAAACAACTTACTTCTATCTAGAAGACAAAGAAAAAAACGTTGGATACGATACCATTTTGTTGACATTATTCTTCGAGAGGGTCCTAGGGCTTTGGCCCAAGGTCATCTCTAGTATCAGCAGCCCAAGGGATCCAAGCATAGCCCTATGGGAAGATTTGATGAAGAGATTGGGGGGAAGTGAAGTTCCCCAAACCACCTAGGATGATGAGTTCTTCTAGTGGTGGGAAAAACAAGTCATCTCAGTGGAGGAATATCCCTATGATGGGATGGATTTTCGAGCAGATCCTAATTTGGTTCTTCCACCTGGAGCAGCATGTGGTGCAATTGGTAAGATTTCATTTTTTTGATTTTTTGATTATATAATTTTTTTTGGATTTTTTCAAATTATATGGAAAATGAAATTTTTTTTTTGATAGGACAATATGAATTACAAAAAATTAATGATCATGATGCAGAAATGGGACTAGTTAGGCCATAGGGCTACCCAAGGCACAATCGTTGAAGAGGTGAGGCAGATGATGAAGACCCAAGAAGGACCCTCCATGATGTACAAAGAAACTTGGATATTTTGACTCGCCAAGTACCTATGGCTGCTATAGAGGACCTTCCGGAGGCTATCCAAAGGCGAGTGGTAAGGGTACCATGAGACTGTGTGCGGTGATTCTGCCATGTAGAGACTACCATTGTGTTCTATCAAAACAAAAATGTTGGCCAGGGAGCTCAGGAGTAGACTTATATTTGATCAGATGACTGTAATATTTTTTTATGATAGACATGATCGGGCATAAGCGCCAATTTTGTAGGACATGATGGTCCAAGTTTTGTATATTTTGAACACTCATATATATATATATATATATATATATATATACATAGTGATTTTATATGATGTGATGTCCCAAATGTACGATGATGAATGATGTTTTTTTTATTTTTAAAGTATTGAATGATTAATATGACAATCAAGTGCTTCATTATTCAATGAGTCTACTAACCAATTATGAGGTCAAGGAATATGAATGAATGTAATAAATTGAAATGAACATTGTACCAAATGTACCCTCATAAATAATCGATGCAAAAATGGGTCTCTAACACCATAGGTGTTGTTCAATTGTGAAACCACTAGTTGTGAATTCAAGTAAGCAACTAATGAATCAACACCAAGAGATATTGGCTCTAAGAGTAGGTTGACCACTGCAATGAGTGTGGTTACATATTTTAATTGTTAATTGAAGGGTACAAATGGTTACATAAAAAACACTGAACCAAAAATTTTCATTCGTAATGGAGAAGAATTAGGAGAAGGATATTATTTTGTGTGCCCACAATCAATTTTGGTTGATCCTGATTATGGAATCAAGCTTAAGCATAGAAGTAATCGATGTGAGTATTTAGCATATGCACTAAAACTTTCATATGTTGTTAAATAATTAATGGAATGAAAATCTAGCATGGTGGTGGGGAAATAAAATTGTGGAGTAAATCCAAAACCATCCAACAATGTGAGAATTACATTTGTAGACTATTTAATTTTTTATATATGTTTCACCTATGTTTGAGAATTAGGTTGAGTTTTACTTATGTTTTCTCCTTTTAATGTATCTTCGAACCCCACATATGTTGAGAGTATTAGTATAATCCTATTAGAAGCAAGCGATTCCTGAAGAACAAGGTGATATTCTCACAATATGAAAAGGGAGATCCAATTGTAACATGACCTTGGTCAGATTTGTATTGAAGACAAGAAAAATGGGTTCAACAAGGGACAAACCTAGATATGGATAGCTTAAATATTACATCATTCTTCTAGTTTAGTACTTTGTGCATCAGTCTCAAATAGACTTGGAGAAAACTAAGGGAATTTGAATGTTGTTTAGAGCATGATATGGACAAAACCTTTGAGAAATATTGTAGACTTGTATGGGACTATTATCCATATGGGGATATTACCCATACATTTGGTAAGATAATGGACCAATGTTAAAGGATGATTGAAACTAAAAAACATCCTTATATCCTCTTTTTTATTTTGAGTGGACAGTAATTACATTTTTGTCATGCACGAAGATTAACCTTAATTTATTCCTATGAACTTAGATGCATTTGTGGACAATATAAGACCATACTATGGCTCCAAGCTAAGAAGCCTAGGGATATGGAGGTTTCCCTTCTTATCACTGAATCAATCCTCTGCAATACAATGAACTAGGGCTAGTTGGTTGGCCCACTTGAATGCTACTTTAGTCCTTCAAAGTCTACACATACTTAGGCCCTATACACCTACCCTTATACCAGTCTTGTTGTCCTTCACAAGTACAAGAATCATGGCTCTTCTTTGAGATCCACCTCACAACCCTCTAGCTATACTTGGACTACCATCAATATGCCCAACCATATTTAATTGTTGTTGGAATCACGATTGTCGTTAGACCAAAAGCCGCAGGCGTTAGTCTCAACTATAATCACTAGAGTTAGGATACATGAGAAGCAGTTAGTCCATGTCACGAAACACACAGGGAGCGTTGAACCCCATGTCCAACAATGTCCCCCCCAGCACGAGCCAGGTGTGTTTAGAACTTGAGACCTGTTGCCCTGATACTAGTTATTGGAATCATGATTGTCATTAGGCCAAAACCCGCAGGTGTTATTCTCCGCTACAATCGCCAAAGTTAGGATCCATGAGAGGTAATTAGTCCATTTCGGGAAACACTAGAGGATCATTGAACCCAATGTTCAACAATTATTTTACTAATCTAGGGCCAAAAATATTTCCCTCATCTATGGATCTTCAAATCTACCACCTAACAATGGTTTCATTCCTCTCAAAATCACTATTCTTTTGTATCAATTTCTTTGTTTCCCAATCTATGAAAAAAATCTGAATTAATCCTCTTATCATCCTTCTAACAATATGTAGATGATTGAACTAGGGTCACAAATCAACCACTAAGAGTCCATTGACAAATTTTTTATAGGTTGCTTCATATCTCTATCTAAAACTCTATGGAAAGTCCACCAAAATCAACTCCTATTCATGTCAATCAATTATTCATATGGCACATTTCTCCTGCATGATCAATCTTCTCCTAAGGTTGCACCCTCCTTTGGATCTACTATCTCAACACATAATTATGTAGAACATCATCCATATCTATGGTCTATATTGTAGAGATAAACCTTGCTCTAAGGGTCACAACCCCTCTTCTTCTACGAAAATTTGTCACACTATTAATGGCATACCTTATGGACTAAACATGATAGGAAACCATCCTAACTAGGGTATTATACTTATGTTATAATTTCTTTAGAACAAACCTTATCCACCAATATCAAAAACAACAACTCTTGCCCCCATAAGAAATTTGATCTAGCTCATATGGATCCATAGGTTCTAGCCATTTCTTTGACTCAATATTGACATGAACTTCAGATATCTACGTCGAAACTCAAACTATGGTTACCTAAATCAATATTACACCCGCGTCTACTTCTGTTCTAGCCCTAAATTCCAGTTCAGACCCTCCTCCATTTATATTGGTATTTATCGCAGACCTTGTGGGCTAATAACCACCACAAGACAATAGGGTATCAACCCTCTCTGCTATTTCTGAATTTTTATTTCTAAATTTGATGTAGGCTTCAAATAGAGATACCACTAAAATTGCATGCCCAAATTCTCATGAGAAACCTATCTCAAGCTCAATATTCCATAAGAGAACCAAGAATATTCCATCCTACTTCCTACCTTGAACCCATGATTAAGGTATGAAACAGTCTTGTGAACCCTTACTCAGCCCTCTAACTTGACCTACCATAGGACTACGTCTCTCTTGGCCCCTTGATAAAATGAGCCCCTCCTCACTTGATGTTCTTGCCTTCATACACAAGCATTCTTAAATAGATTTTCCTAGCTAGGCCTCTTAATAACCCTCTACAACTTATGGGATTTATCCACTTAGACCTTAGGAAATTTTATTTTTCCTTTTTAATTTTATTTTATATTTTAAACCCCATGTTGGGTCCAAAAACCATTCTAATGGGTTCTTTTCCAACAAATAATTTTGTGACCAAAATCACACAAATCCATCTCACTAGGCTTGTTGACTACCTCCCAAGCTACACAATCCAAAAATTCAACAACATAGTCTAATTCTAGTAATGGTAACTTGGTGAAGCTCCTATAGTAAAGTGAGGACTTGGTTGGGTTCCCAAGTTTCAAATTAACTAAGGGTAGTTGTGAGGGAATGATAGCTAGGGATGGTTAGGACATGCCAAGGAATGAAAAGGCATGCTAACACAGTCAGAAAATGTCAATGCATCCCAAGTAATGTTAAAAAGTGGCGAGGCATCACAAGGGAGACCTAGGTCAAAATGCAGAGAAATGAACAAATAAGAGTGTGTGCCAAAGAGTGTGAGTGAATTCAAGTGTGCCAAGGATGAAGTGTGTTAGAAGAATTTCATAATAGGATTTGCAGGAGGCAAGCCTACGACTATGATAAGGGGCTCGACAAAATTTTTTTAGACAAAGGGATACTTTATGCTTGACACAACACTATTTGGCCTTTATCTATTATTTTGATATGACATGTGGCACACTTGTGTCAAATTTTCATTTTTTAAACTATTTTCGAAAATTGGATATTGTAGATTGTTGTGTATAAGTTTTGGGGCACTCATCTTATGCCAACTTATATATTTTGTGTGTTGTGTATCATGTGGTTCTTGAAAACTCCCAGTTAATGTTATATTGTTTATATGAACTCGACATACATGTGAAATATTTCCTTATATGTAAGTTATGTTGCTTAGTTGTTTTATGGCCATGGATAGATGTGATCCTTGTCATGGTAAGTTCTTAAGTGGAACAAGTTGTACATGAGTGGGCTAAGATGAGGTATAAGTAGTTCTTAGGTGAACAAGGCACAATCTACTTGTAGTAGGTTAAATTGGTCAAGTTATTGCAAGTGAAGCAGACTAATGTCACATGAGCTGCAGTAGTTAAGGACTTGATCCGGTTCGCAAGTTGTGAAAAAATTTAACTCTATTTGTGAGGGCATGAGTGCCAAGTGATGCTAGGGAATTCTAACATGTGTGAGATAGTTAGAAGGCGTGTTGAATATGCTAAGATGTATAAAGTGTTAAGTCATGCCAATATGTGCAAGGGTGTGACAATATGTGTCAGGGACTATGAAGGAAGCAAAAATGACAAACAAGTTTAACTACAAGGAAATGAATACATAAGAGGGTTAGAAGGTCATCAATTTACCTTTTCCAAGAGGGGCATGATAGGCACATCATCACTAGGTGGCAATAGGTGCCAAGTGCCAACTGTTAGTGCATTCTAAGTGCCAAATCATCCTCTGTTACTTCTCATATGCTTTCCAATAATTTATCTCGAATAATTGTAATATTAAACCACTCTAAAGCATACCAAGGCATCTTAATGAATGCTAGACATGCTAATACTTTCCAAGCACCAACACGTGCTAAGTGCCAATGTGTGGTAGGGAGTGATACACATTTTATGAAGTGGAAGGGGAGAGTGCTAAGGTGTGACAAAGTGTGCTAATGCATGTTGAGGAGTGTTAATGAGTACTAGGGAAACATAAGGGAGCACTAGGTAAAAATGCATGGAAGTGAATGAATATGAGGGTGTGTCAGGGATTGTCAACGAGTGCTAGCTAGCATTCCAAGGAGGGAGTGACAAGGTATCTTAAGCACTAGTAAGGCATGCTAGGGAATATAGGGAAATTTCAAGAAGTGCCAAAGTGTGCTAGGGAGTTCTAGTGTGTGTTAACATGTGCAAAATAGTGCCAAGACATGCAATAAGCTAGGGCATGCCAAGATGCGTAGGGTGCCAGGGTATGCATTGAGCATCATAATTATTTATTTTGACACCTCATTTCCACCTACTTTATTCCTTTTTGACCACCATAATCACTCAAAAGACATCAAATCACATGGTTTATAGAATGGCGGGTATATAATAGTCTTGTTTTTCATAAATTATTATTGTTATTTTTTATTAGTCTAATATTTTCTTTAGCTACTGAAAGGAGATGATTTTAGGGCTAATGTCTGATTCTTCAGCCAAGTCCGTTGTTTGATAGGTTTCAAAGTGCCAGATGGAGGGAGAAATATATGGAAAGGTGGTGATAAAATCACTCAATGATTCCATCCTATCTTCATGAACTATATTGGTACGAAAATAATCTGATTAAGGTATGTTAGTAATGATGTGCTAATTCCTCTTTCATATTTTGAAGCTAATGTTTTACATGTGCTTAAGGGTTTAAGTTATCTTTCAAGTTATTGAGTCTCATGAGTGATTTTTATGTTATTTTTATGAAAAAATTAACATAAAAGAAATACTAAACAACAACAATGAAAAGTGTAGTACATCACCATACAACACATCAACATAGGGATTTGATGAAGGAGTTCACCCCTCCTAGGCTAAATCTCCTTGGTCGAGCTTCCATGGCATGGAACTCTATATTATGCTAAAATTTACAAAATGGTGTGTTTATAATGCTTTTCGGCTCTAGAAACCTACACCAATGAGTTCATAACACTAAAAAATGATACCTTAGGCACTTATTTCTCCTCATTTGGTCGAAAATTGACTGAGGTATGACCTCTACAAGTCTGCTTGACAATTTCCTCCCAAAATTTAGGTAACTCGCCCCAAATTGGGCTAACTGGCACTAATTTTGGAAAATCCAATGGATTTGTTAGAGCCGCCAAAGAAATTCAGATTAAATTAATAAATCCACATTAGTGGTTGATTAAAACGGAGTAGGATTAACTCAGTGCTACTTTAATAAAAACAATTTTAAGCATTAATTAAACGTAGGCTATGGTTAATTAATCCATGCTTAATGGTTAGGGTCCTCCCAGTTTGCCGGTGGTCGTGGGCCACAATTACATGTCTTGGGGGTTGGCCCCCTCTCCCCTCATTAATGCATGGATGAAAGTTAAAATAGAAATGGAGAACTATGAGGGTAAGGAACATGGTCTAGGTGGACTGGTGGTGTGGCTTGTTAGCTGGGTGGAGGTCTCATGTTCAACTCCCGCCTGATCCTTCATGTCCATAAAAAATTTTTTACATAGCCGTGGGGAGGACACATGGCAACCCTAGGCTAATCCACGTGCTTCCTCCTCATTGGCCCAAAACCAATGAACAGTTTCTAACACATACCAAAAAATGTGCCAACCCCCACTTGCCACTTGACAGCTCGTCATTCGCTAAAGGAAATAGTTGATTGGTCAACCTGCCATGTAACCCCACCACATAGGCATGCCCAGTCAGTAGTATGGACTGTTGACTTGGTGTATCTACACAATTATTTTTTAGAAATTTCCCTATTTAGGAAAGAATACATAACTCATTTTTGAAGCCATATAGAGTCCATTTCGCGTGAAACAAGTTACGTCAGATTCAGAATGATGAACACTATGCAATATTTCATGTTTCATGTCATTTTGTGAACTTTTATTTTTGAGCATAATTCTAAGCACCTGATCATTCCTCCCCACTAGAAGCTTTTGGACCCCAAAATATCATATTCAATTGTTCAACAGGTGAGGTTAAATTTCCCTTTCCTTCCCAATTTCCATCCATTTTTCTTTTGAAGTATTTTTTCCTTTGAGCCCCACTCAAAGATAGTCGACACTTCCTCTCTTCGATGTCCTTATTCTTCTGTCAAGTATGATGTTTTTTTGAATCTCAACAAAGAATATTGGAGAAAATTATTCAATAGATGGAAGTTGAACATTATCTCCTTCATATTGAATCAAATGAGTCTCATAAAATCTTAAATTCTCAACATTAAAAACAGAGAAAATTTGCATGTATGAAGGAAAATCAAAATTGAAGGCATTGTTACCAATATTTTCGAGAATTTTGGAAGGACCATAACATATTGGTTTTAGGTTTTACCTTCTCTTTGAATCCTCTCCTTGCTAATGTGGTTCCAAACTTAGTCACCAACTTGAAACTTATGACCCACATGATGTTTGTCGTGTCTCGCTTTGTACTTGCCTTGAATTTTTTCTAGTTGATCTTGGACTGTTTGATGCACCAATTGAATTTGATCTATGAATTTTATTTTCTTTATATATGTCATTATGGCCATTTATAGCTACATCTTTTCCAAAAATGATTTGCAATGGATATTTTGGAAAGTATTGAAGACATGCCTCAAATGGCAATGTTTATGTAGAGGAGTGTTTTTCATGGTTGTAAGCATGTTGAATGTAATGCAATTGTTCATCCCACAACATAGGATGTTTGCTGCAATATCCTTAAAGAAGATGAATGATTTTTTGATTGACCCCTTCGGCCTGACGATCTATTTGTGGATGAAAGGTTGTGCTCTTCTTCAACTTATTTTCCATCAAGTCACACAAGATTGACCAAAAATGCCCAACAAATTGAGAATCTCAATCACTTACAATAGATGGAGGCAACCCAAAATGAACCCAAACATTTTGGAAGGAAATATGAGTAGTTTGTTCAGATGTGACTTTATTTTTACATGACATCAAGATACACATCTTGTTGAACCTATCTAGAACTACATACAAATAATCATGACCTCTTTTTGACAAAGGAATACCTTCTACAAAATATATAGAAATAATCTCCCATGGACATGAAGGAACCAAAAGTGTTGTGTACAATCCTAACTTCCTATTACTAGGCTTACCGACTTCACATAATGAACAATCTTTAATAAAACGTGACACACTTTCAAGCATACGAGGCCAATAACAATACCTCTAAATATTTTCCACTATTTTTCTTACACCAAAATGTCTAAGAATAAGAGAATTTTGTGCTTCCCTTATGACATTCACTCTCCCCCCCCCGCGTGGAATACAAATTTTTCTCAAATGATACGAAAATTTATTATGTAAATGGTAATCCAATTCCTCAACTTGGTGACCTTGACTCAAGTTTTCATAAACATCTTGAAAGTAATTATTAGAAGTATATTGTTCAAAATAACTTTCATGTAAAACAGAAGTATTCTCGAGTAAAGTAGTTGCACTAATAATAGGCCTAGAAAGCATATCAACAACCTTGTTGTATATACCTTTCTTATACCTGATGACCACGTGGATTTGTTGTAAGAAACCCATCCATCGAAAGTGCCTTGACTGATGCAACTTATTTTGCGATTGCAAGTATTGCAATGGTTGGTGGTCGGTGTGAATGATGGTTTCCTTCCCCATGAAATAGTGTCTCCACTTCTTCATACTTTGAACCAACACATATAGCTCCTTGTCATAAGTAGGATAGTTTACCACTGCACCATTAAACATTTATGAATGAAATGAAATAGGCTTACCATGTTGTAAGAGGACTGTGACCATGGCATACTCACTTGCATCAGTTTGAATCTCAAAGGGTTGTCTCAAGTTCAGTAGTGTTAGTATTAGGGCTGAACTGATATTCTCTTTTAAAGAATCGAATGCTTTTTTTTCTTGCCTCCCTAGTGGAAGACCTTATTAACACTAGTCAATGCATGTAATGGAGCTCCAATAGAAGAAAATATAGCAATGAAAATTTTCCAATATTGTGTTTCTCCAAGAAAAATCCTTACCTCAGTGACTGTCTTGGGTGTCAGCCAATTCATAATGACCTCAACCCTAGAGGGGTGTATCTTCAACTCACCTCCTCCAACAATATGTCCCAAATACACTAAATAAGTTTCACCAAATTTACATTTTGACATCTTCAAAAACAACTATTCTTTTCTCAAGAGATCAAGCACCTTTATTACATGCATGAAATGTTCATCTCATGATTTGTTGAATATAAAAATATCATCTAAGTAGATAGTGAAAAAATGATCAAGAAATGGCCTCAATACTCATTCATAACTCTCATGAAAGTAGTTGGAGTGTTGCAAAGACCAAAATGCATAACAAGCCACTCAAACAATCCTTATTTAGTTCTAAATGTAGTATTCCATATGTCCCCTTTAGTTATTCTAACTTTATGATAACCACTTCTTAAGTATAACTTAGTGAAATCCTTTTCATATCTCAATTGTTTAAGAAAATCATCAATTCTGGGGAGTGGATAATGATTCTTTACTGTGATTTTGTTTAGTTTATGGAAATCCACACATATGTGCCATGTTCCATCATTCTTGGGCGCCAACACAATCGGTGAAGCACATGGTGAGGTAGATACATGAACGATACCTTTATTCAAAAATTCTTGGATTTTCTTCTTGATTTCTACCCTTTCCATTATCTACATGTGATACATGCCGATGTTAGGAAGTGGAACATCCTACTATAGTTGTATCTCATTATGGATTCCCCTCTTGGAAGGTAACCCCTTTGGTTCCTGAAACATATCGCCATGCTGACTTACCAAATAAAAAAAGTCATATTTCATTTTATCATCACAACCTTCATAATATTCATAATCCATATTATTCTTTTGTTTTATCATAAGAATCACAAATTTGTTACTTGAATTTACTAGTCTCTTCATTTTCCCGGCATTAACTAAAGAGAGGTTTAGCTTTTTGCGGTGAGATATCACAATATGCTACACTCCATATTTGAACAAGTGGCACGTGTTCTCATAGCGATATAATATTGCTTTCCTATCATAGAGATAGGGACAACCCAAATAAATTATTGATATGTAAAGTGGTACAACATCTAACTCAACTTCATCAATAAAGTTTGCGACGATTGAGTGAAAACCAAAAAATACATTTTCTTGTAACCTATAAATTTATATCCTTGGTTATCCAACCCAAAGGATATGGCTTTTGATGAGGTATGGTTTCAATATTAAGTTCCCTTGAGACCCACTATCAAATAGTGTGTCAATTTTTGTATCTTTTGAGACCACTCTTACATGAAACAACTATATCCTTGTTTCTTCACTTGGAGTGTTACTATGAAAATTTGATGAACCAGTACTTGCTATGGATTCTATTCCCTTTGTGACCATGGATGCATTTTTAGTCTCATTAGCCAAGTTGGATCCAATATCCCATTGTGTTGTAGTGGTTGTATTTTTTTCTCCTTGTTATTGAATTTCTTAAGCCTCAATTCTGGATGAAGCTTCCAATGATGGGCTTCATCATGACCCTCTTTGGAAAAATGGTCACATGTGGTTTGCTCCCCTTATTTTTTAATGGATGCATTTTTCTTTTTTTTTCCCTTGAAACCCTTTTCTTTTTCACCACCCTTAAATGGTTTCTTTTTACCCTCTTCTGGTACATTTTTCCCTCTTCCCTCAAGGTGTGTAGCTTGCACACATACCTCATCTAGACTAGTGGGGTTAAACATGAGGATTGTATGTTTTAGGTAGCTATATAGACCCCCTATATACTTCATCAAGGTATCTTGAGAATGAAAGTCAACACCTAACATAAGAGCTCTTCTCCTAAATCCTTGAGTGTATTCTTTCACACTTTGACCCTTCAATTGTCTAAAGTTTTTCAAGTTCATAATGGATTTTTGAATGTAGGATAGAGGGTAGAATTTAATTTTAATTGAAGAAATGAAATATAACCAAGAAATTGAGATCTTACCATGTTTTTTAATCTCCTCTTGTGTCCTTGGTTCCCACCATACAAGTGTTGCACCCTCCATTCTCAAGGAATCCAATTGAATATTTATGTCATCCTCTTGAAGGTTGTGAATTTTTCATTAAACCTACAACTAACGAATCCAATTATCCAACTTCTAAGCATTTAATTCACCATTATATATCGCTAGCTCAAATTTAACATCAATTTTACGTAAGGGTGATTTACTAGTTCCTTTTAAAGTATCTGTATGAATAGGTGGAAGGGTTGTGGTAGTGGAAGATGATGAAGAGGAAGGTGTAGATAGTGGTGAGGATGATGTTGGAGTGGATGGTGGTTTATTACCATCTCCATGACCTCCTACTCCTATAGAAACCTCTCCTGTAAGAGGCCTATAACTTTGTCCTTGCATCCTTAAATTCCTCTCCTCATAGAGGACTTTTACCATCTCAGTCATATCAAAAAATTTCTTTTTGAATGCTCTCTCCTCTTTTTTCATTGTAGGTTCTCCTTCATGAGACATGCTCGCTGAAGACTCAACTTCAACTTGAGGACGTGCTAGTGTTGAATACTTTGGAAACATTTCCCTTATTCCTCTTGACCTAATTGCAGGGCTTTCAACCAACTTCCCTTCTCCTCTTTTGAGTTTTAAACTTGTAAGCATGACACAAAATTTCAAACTATTAGATCCCTTCGTAAACAAAAAACCTAAAACTAAGATGCCAAAAATGATCTGATTAAGGTATGTTAGTAATGTTGTGTGAATTCCTCTTTTAGATTTTGAAACCAGTGTCTTACATGTGCTAAGGGTTCAAGTTCTCTTGCAAGTTACTAAGTCTCATGAGTGATTTGTATGTTATTTGTATGAAAACTTTAACATAAAATAAATATTTAACTATATCAATAAAAATTAAAGTACATCACCATACAACACATCAACACAGGAATTCACCCCTCCTGGGAATCATCTCCTTGTTCCAACTTCCATAGCTTGGGCCTCTATGTTATGCTAAAATTTTCAAAATGAAATGTTTACATTTCTTTTATAATCCTGAAACCTACACAAATGTGTTTAGAACACTAAAAAATGGTACCTTATCCTCTTTCCGCTCCTCATTTGGTCAAATATTGTCTGAGTTATTACCTCTACAATTATGCTCCACAATTTCCTCCCCAAATTTAGCTAACTGGGCCTGAATTGGGCTATTTGGCACTAATTTTGGAAAATCCTCCATATATTTCGAACCCTATAATTAAATTCATATTAATTTAATAAATCTGCATTAATGGTTAATTAAACTGGATTAGGCTTAACTCGATGCTCTGTTAATAAAACAGGTTGAAGCGTTAATTAAACGTGGGTTATCGTTACTTAATCCATGCATAAGGGTTAAGATCCTCCTCCTCCACTAGTAGTTGTGGGCCATGGCTACATGCCTTGGGGGTTGTCCCCATGGGGTGGCTCGCTCTCCCCCCGTTGGAGCCTTTATGAAAGTTAAAATAGCAATGGAGAACTATGAGGGTAAGGATTACAGTGTTGGCAGACTAGTGGCATGGCTTGTTAGCTCGGTAGAGGTCTCATGTTCGACACTCGCCTTCTGGTCCATAACAAAAAATTTGCACAACTATGAGGAGGACACATGGTTACCCCGGCTGAGCCACGCGCCTCCTCCTCCTTGGCCCAAAATATAACCAATGAACAGTTTCCAACGCATATGAAAAATTGCACCAACCACCACTTGTCACTTGGAAACCTGCCATTCACTGGAGGAAATAGTTGACTGGTCAACCTAACCTCTCACCATACCACATAGGCATGACTAGTTAGTAGTACCGACTGCTGACTGGGTTTGTCTGCACAATTTGTTTTACAAAATTTCCTGATTAGGAAAACAGACAAAACTCATTTCCAAAGCCATACAGAGTCCATTTCAAGCGAAACGATTTGTGCCATATTCAGAATGAGGGACACTATGAAATCATTTAGGTTTCATGTCATTATGAGAAATTTATTTTTGAGCATAATTCTGAGCACCTGATATAGTTGCACGGTCAAGGATAAAGTGAACTCTTTCAGTTGTAACAGGTGAGCAAGGAATGATATATACGCCTCACAATTTTTCTTTGTTAATAGAAAATCGTGAATGATTTCTATTATGATAATTTTTTTAGTTAAATTTAGTATTCTGTTAGCAAGGCTAGGCATAAAAATTTGGACATTTAACGATGAGATATTTATAAAAATACCTTGAAGCAACCAAAAACAGAGTGACTTTTTATGTGACAGTGAGACTTCAAACTCTGTTTTCATTCAATGAATCCTTTACATTTCAATGAGTGGTAAATTTTTTGATTGGCTCTTGTTACCACCTACTTGTGGAAGACCCCCTCAAGTAGTAAGATTTTTTTATTTTAAGAAGATTTATTTTATCATTTTGTAAGTTCATTGTTGGACACATCCTGTAGAATGTTTTATTTCCTTTATTTATTAGATAACAAGAAGTTTAGTCATTTAATTAATCGTTTTATTTTATTTATTCAGGAGCACATGAATTTAATTAGCCGTTAGAGTTTGAATTCAAAACGAGATTGTAATTTTTAAAAACAAATAATTAGTTTGCAAGTTTTAAGCATGAGTGGTGCAAAGTTTTATTTGAAAGCACTAGTGATTTATTAGTTTGAGAAAGTGTGAACATAGTTTGGTTTTTCATGCAAGAGTGTGTTATATTGATAGATGTGTTTATTCTCTTAGAAATCAGGTTTCCTTCCAATCATATTTCAATTAGTTTACAGAGTCTGTGAGTATCATTTTTCATGAATTAAATCTCATTTTGCAAGTGTGGAATTGATTTATAATTTTTTACTGGTTGTGTGTATTTCATAATCAGAGACAAGAGTGTGATCATATTTCTTAGAATTAGTCTCAGTAAATAATCCAATCATGTGCACTGATAATTTAATTCAATTTAGATAACTAATATTCCTAGCATATACAATACACTTACACTTCGTTAGTTTATTGGCCCTGGTTGATAATTTATGTAATCAATTTAAGAAAATTAAATTGACAAACAATATGCCAATATTTTTCAAGGAGTATCAAGGCAACAAAAAGAAGAACCAAGCTAAAATCCAAGGAAATGAACACATAAGATGGTTAATAAATTAGGACTTTATATTTTTCAAAAGGGGCATGCTAGGCACACTAATAATAGGTTTCAATACATGCCAAGTTCCAATGTGTGCCAAGTGCCCATGTATGTTAATGCATGCCAAAGTGTTCGAGGGAATGCTAGGGACTATAGGGCATGCGTACACATGCTAAGAGATTTTTACGCTATGGTAGGGCTTGCCAACATGTGCTTGGGTGTCCTAGTCATGGCAAGATGTTCTAGGTACAAATATGTTCTAATACATGCGGGGTGCCAAGGAATTTTAGTGTGTTCCAAACCATTTTAAGATGTGCCAAGAGTGTTGATGAGTGCTAGATATATCTCATTAATAGAATTGACAATGCTTGATTTTGTATTAAATAATATAGTTTCTACACACACTAATGGAACTTAATCTAAAGGGAATTTATTAGATAACAAACCTAATAGATATGAATCATGTATTGAATGGTAGGAAACCTATATTCTCACTATTTGAGGAAAATTATACACGCTAATTACTTCTTAAAAAAATTACTGACTCTAACCACTTTATGCCATTGGACACATAATTAAAAAGACTCCACAACAATCGTCTGAAATAATTATATTTTGACAAAAAATATAGTAACATGCACATAACATCATCAAAACTGATTGGAATGATCAATGATGACGAACATTTTTCGACCGTCACCAAAAGCAACAAAAAATAACATTGGTGACGGTCAATAAAATATCATCATTAGAAGTGTCACCAAAGAGAAAATTAGTGATGGGCCTTTAACAACCCTCACTAAAAGTGTCACTAAAAATGTCTTTGGTGACAAACCTTAAAGGATTGTCACTATATGCACTTACAACAACACATTTTAAGGATTGTCACCATATGTGAGAATGGTGATAGACCTTAAAGGTTTGTCACATGCATGACCCTAACCAATGTCCTTTTTTATTGTAGTGCAAGGATATCATGTAAGAACACACTTGTGAAGTTAAAGAGATAAAGTGTTATGAAACCAACTCCCAAAATAGAAGAAAAGAGAGATCAGCGCCTTAGAAATCAACCTCTTCGAGGGGAAACCTTCTTTACATTACATAAATGAGAAATTCTTGGATGATACAAATGAAAAAGCCTCATTTATATATATAGGAGTCTATGGGGTCACAATATAATCCTAGCCAACCTAACAATCATAATTTAAGGGCACAACAATAACAATAGTGGCTTTTATGGGGCACAATAATAACAATATGGGGGCTATAGGAGTACAATAATAACAATAAGGGGGTTACACTAATAACAATAAGGGACTACACTAGTAATATAGGGACCTAACATTCCCCTCTCATTCAAAAAAATGTTGTCCTCAGCGCTTGAGTAGCTCTATATGGTTCTGTATAAAATTATCATCCTCCTATGTGGAGTCTTGAGTGGGTAAGTTCTTCCACTTGATGAGATACTCTAAAATTGATCTATTTCATAGCTGTCGAGTTCCTGTTTCCATGACTGCTTTAGGTTCCAATATGATTTTTCCTTCCTCATCAATTTATGGCAATATTGTTTGAACTGGAAGTTTGTCCCCTGTAACCTTCTTTAAGCATGAAACATGGAAAACTGGGTGCACTCTAGATGAAGCAGTAAGCACTAATTTGTATGCCATAGTACCAATATTTTGCAACACCTTGTAAGGACCATAGTAATTTGTCAGTAATTTATTATCCTTATTAGATTTCTTGAGGGACATTTTTTTGTATGGTTGTAGCCGTAAAATACCCAGTCTCCTATATCAAAACTTCTCTCACTATGATGTTGATCTGCATGTTGTTTCATTCAATTTTGTGCCAAATTTAGGTTATCCTTTAAGACTTGGAGAATTTTTTGTTGATGCTCAATGTGATATTCTAGTGATTGAACCTTAGAATTTTCTCTTAAATCTGATGTGATCGACAGTTGACGATATCCATAAAGTGCCATAAATGGGGTCATTTTTTATGCAGTATGGAAGGAAGTGTTATACCACCATTCAACCAGAGGTAACCACTTGACCCATTCTATTTGTTTATCAGATACAAAACAATGAAGATATCCTTCCAAATGTTTGTTCACTATCTCAGCTTTCCCATCGGATTGAGGATGATAAGATGAGCTATGAGCTATTTAAGTACAAGAAAATAATTATGTCCAAAAATTTCCAGTAAAAATGGGATCTCTCTCACTTACAATAATATTTGGGTTTCCATGTAGCTTTTGAATTGTTTCCATAAATGCAGTAGCACAAAATTTTGCACAGAATTATTCATACTTGGTAATTCTATCAAATACCACTATGATGACACTCTTTCCTTCATATTTAGGTATATCTGTGATAAAATCCATTGAAATATCCTCCCAACGTTGACCTAGAATGGATAAAGGTTGTAAAAGACACAGGGTCTTAATTGTCTCAACTTTATTTTGTTGGCAAGCAAAAAATTCCATCACAAACTTTTGAATATCAGATTTAAGACCATCCCAAAAAAAATCTTTCTTCATCCTGTGGTAAGTTTTTTAAAATTATCAATGTCCTCCTAAGGGAGAGGTGTCCAATTCAAAAAGAGTATTTTTTTTAGTTGGGAATTCTTACAAAGATATAAGCGATGTTTGTACTGTAGGGAAATTTTTTTCCAAATAATTCTGTCAGATGTACTAGGATCTTACTGCAAATTTTGAATGAGTGTCCATAGTTCTTCGTCATTATTTCATTCATCCCTTGCTTCGGTTATCCAATTTGGTTGGATAATAGAAATGGCACAAAGCAATGCTTCCACCTCCTTATCCTTTATTGAGAGTGCATCTGCAACAAAATTTAGCTTCCCTTTTTTGTGGATGATTCCAAAGTGATAACCCAACATCTTTATGACCCATTTTTGTTGCTCTTATGAAGATAATATTTGTTCCGAAAATTATTTAAGACTATCATGATCAATTTTTACCTTGAAGTGTCTCCCCATTAGGTAAGGTTGCCATTTCTTTAGAGCATGTAGTATTACCAACATTTCCTTCTCATAAATAAATTTTTGTAAATACTTTCCTTTGATTAGACGTCTTTCAAAATAAATGGGTTTTATTTCTTGCCTTAAAACAACACCAATTCCAATACTCAGGAATTACATTCCACAATAAAGTTTTTTGTGAAGTCTGGTGTAGCTAAGACCAGTGCTAGGCACATTTCCTCTTTAAGATGTTCAAAGGCCTTAGTTTCTTCAATATTCCATGAAAATGCATCTTTCTTCAATAATGTTCTTAGAGTTTCTGTTATTCTCTCACAATTCTTAACAAACTCGTGATAATACCTTGTTAACCTGAGAAATCCTCAAAACTTATTTATGGTTGTGGGGACTTTCTATTCCTTAATAGCTTTAATTTTGTTAGGATCTTCCTTAAAACCCTCCTGAGCTATAATATGACACAAATATTCCACCTCTTGTACTCCAAAGAAACATTTCGAGGTTTTTGGATATAATTGTTTCTCCTCCAATAGTTTTGAGCAACCTGTCAACATGTTGAACATGATCCTTCCAAGACCTGTTGCAAATTAGTATCAAAATACTAACAACACTTTTCTAAGGAAGGGTTTGAAAATGTAATCCATCAACCATTGAAATGTAGAAGGTGCATTGGTAAGGCCAAAAGGCTTGACAAAAAATTCATAATGACTCTCATGAGTTCAAAATGTTGTTTTTGGAATATCTTCAGTCTTCATATTTGATGATATTTTGAATGAAGATCCAACTTGGTAAAATAAATTTATCCATGTAATTCATCCAATAATTCATCAGTCACCTGAATGGGAAATTTACCTTTAATAGTGAGCTTATTTAGGTCCCTATAATCTAGACACATGCATCATGATCCATCCTTCTTGTGCAACAATACTACTATAATAGGGAAAGAACTTTGACTAGGTTGAATTATACCAGCCTCTAGCATTTCTGCAATCATATGTTTAATTTCTCTCTTTTGTACATAAGGATATATGTAAGGCCTGATGTTTGGAGGAACACTTACTGGAATCGAATGAATAGCATGATCATGATCATGAATAGGTGGGTTACCTTTTGGAGATTTAAACACCTTGGAATGATTGTCCAAGAATTTTGGAGATCTGGATAAATATATGTTGGAAATTCTAGTGAGCATAATTGTGAAATTATGCCTCTTTGTTCCTTATTCGGAAGATTTTTCATGACATCAGAGCTTATTATCTTTCTCGGCTTCCCTAGGATACCCCGTAATTCAACTTCCTTTCCTTCTAAAAAAAAATTCAAGAAAATTTCTTGAAAATTAAAAGCTACCATCCCCAAAGATTGTAACCATTGTACTCCTAGTACAACATTAGCACATCCCATTGGAATGGAAAATCATTGGACTATTCAATACATATTCCCCCATGGTTAGCTTGATATTATGGCATTTTTCAGAGAAATTTATAGTTCCTCCATTTGCAACCATCGCTTGACACTCTGGTGTTGGGTATAGGAAGCAATTCAATTCCTTGTCTACCTTACAATGAATAAAATTATGGGTACTACCTGAATCAATAAACACTATTGCCTTTTTCTTCTTGATATGTCCTTATATATTGATATTTTGAGGTGTGGTAATTCCTGCCAATGCATTGCAGGATATGGTCGGACTCATTTCTTCTTTCTCTAGGGTTGGTTCCTAGTGTATATCCTCTTATTTTGAATATTTTTGTTCATTTTCTTCCTCCTCTTCTTACTTTATGCTTTCTTAGAATGGTAATTTTCTTGCTTTTATTGGGAAAAAGTATGTGCACCATGTCTAGAATTCATTACATTCTAAGACTTATATATTTTTTTTTTCGGATTAAGACTTCATTATAAATTTATAGATTAATATTACACTTCATTTTCATAATGTAATCATTCATTTCTTAATTAATTTGAATATTTTCTTTCAGAATTTGCAAGTTTATTTCCTAGAATATATATTTTATTTCACTTCATTATTCTATGAACCTTTAATGGAAATTTAATGAAAGTAACTTAAAAAATAAATAAATTACTCATCACAAATTAGCCGTACTTATGGGGGTCAAATGAACTATATATAGTTTGTATGTGTAGGAATATAGCGCTCACTTTCTCAAGCTAATTGGGGCCTATATAAGGAAGATAAGGGATAGTTCTAAGCTTCATAAATCATGAACCAAGAGAAGTGAAGTCAATTTGGAGAGGTTTTTTATGGGAAGTCTTTTTGGCACTCTTTGGGAAGGTGTTTGTGGTCTTAGTTATAAGGAAAGTTGTAGATCTATTCTATATTTTGAGTTTCCTACATATTGAAGGTGAGTTCTAATGTTTTTGAAATATGAAATTTAGTCCAACTGAAGGAAAATTTTGTGTCTATTACGGGGCCAAATAAGGTCAAGTCTTAGAATTTTTAAGGCAAACTTAAAGTTTTATTTGAAGGATGGTTTCTAGTTTTGTAAAGGATTATTTCAAGCAAGGTTTGTGGCCAAATTTGTAGTCCCATCATATACAATGTTCTAGTTTAATTTTTTAGGGTGTTGAGCTATGTTGGAAAATTGTTGTAGGGATATTTATGGGACGATTTTGGTTGAATAAGGAAGCATTAAGGGGGATATTATTTTAATTAATTGAGGTTTTAAGGTGAATATAAGGATGATCCTTATTGTGGAAAAAGGTGCATTAAGAACAACACTACCATGGGAGATATTTGTGGTAGGTTTGTGGGCTATATAAGGTAAGTGTTTAGTGCAAGGGTTGATAGCTTGTAGGAGGAATACATTCATGGTTGTTCTTACTTTATGCCTTGTTAGAATGGTAATTTTATTGCTTTTATTGGGAAAAATTATGTGCACCATGTCTAGAATTCATTAAATTCTAGGACTTAGATTTAATTGTTTGTTTGTTTGTTTGTTTTTTTTTTTTTTTTTTTATGATTAAGACTTCATTATCAATTTATAGATTAATATTCCACTTCATTTTGATAACGTAATCATTCATTTCTTAATTTATTTGAATATTTGCTTTTAGAATTTGAATGTTTATTTCCTAGAATATATATTTTATTTCACTTCATTATTCTATGAACCTTGAATGGCAATTTAATGAAAGTAACTTAACACAAAATTAAATTACTCATCACAAATTAGCCATACTTATGGGGGTCAAATAAACTATATATAGGTTGTATGTATAGGAATATAGCACTCACTTTCTCAAGCTAATTGGGGCCTATATAATAAATATAAGGGATAGTTCTAAGTTTCATAAATCATGAACCAATAGAAGTGAAGTCGATCTGGAGAGGTTTTTATGGGAAGTCTTTTTGGCACATTCTTTAACGATTTTTGGCACTCTTTGGGAAGGTTTTTTTGGTCCTAGTTATAAGGAAAGTCATAGATCTATTCTATATTTTTAGTTTCACACATATTGGAGGTGATTTCTAATGTTTTTTAAATCTGAAATTTAGTCCAATTAAAGGAAAATTTTGTGTCTATTACGGGGCCAAATTCATCTGTTTGAAGTCCAAGTCTTAGAATTTTCAAGGAAAAGTTAAAGTTTTATTTGAAGCATGGTTTCTAGTTTTTTTAAGGATTATTTTAGTCACAGTTTGTGGCCAAATTTGTAGTCCCAACATATACAATGTTCTAGTTTAATTTTTGAGGGTGTTGAGCTCTGTTGGAAAATTGTTGTAGGGATATTTATGGGACGATTTTGGTTGAATAAGGAAGTGTTAAGGGAGATATTATTTTAATTAATTGAGGTTTTAAGGTGAATATAGGGATGATCCTTATTGTGGAAAAAGGTGCATTAAGAACAACACTACCATGGGAGATATTTGTGGTAGGTTTGTGGAATATATAAGGTAAGTGTTTAGTGCAAGGGTTGATAGGTTATAGGAGGAATACATTCATGGTTACAAGGGACTATTTGGTTTGAATTTCATTTAAAATCCCTATGTAACATAAAAAAATATATAGTGAGATTAAAATCCACCAAGTGTAAATAACTTCTTATTGCACAAATAATAATCCTAAGTGGTGACAATCGAACAACAAATAAAAAGAGTTTTGGAAGTTTAAAATTTATATGAGAAGACCTATTTTTGATACAATACCGAGAAATGGAATGTAGGAGATCAAGTCCAAAGAGGAAAATCAAGAATCCTAGTTGAAGAGCTAAAAATTAAGGTGTACAGGTCAATTGATTATAATCAAGATTTATGGCCCAATCTTGAGGGTTGTATGGTTAGAAGGCAACTCACTGGAAATTTTTTTAGGACCATAATTTATTGATGATATATCCAAGGAACAACTTGAACACCTATTTTGGTTCCTATGTTCTTATATTTGGTGCTAAACTAGACAGGATTGGAGTCGGCCATAGGTTGGTGGCTACATTTGTTAAGTTTGTGCTCAACTGGGCCAACGAAATATCTTATAGGTTGGTGTATATAAAGGTTGTAAGTTGGTACTTAATTTGCATAAGGAAGTTTACAAAATATATATAAGGAAAAATTGTATAAATTTTTATTATGTAAATAAAAATGTTTCATCATTTATATGCATCAAATGTTTTAAAAGATAAAAAATGATTGAAAATAATAAAATACTCATCCACCCCCTCTCTCATTATTTCCAACGAAGAAAGTGTGTTACGTAAAATTGAAGGAAGTAGTGCAATATTCTAGTATAACTAATTATAAAATGAGAGATGGAAGTAAGGGGATGTCACCATGATTAAGAAATTACAACATTCATTCAAACTATAGACTTGGAAAAGAATGGGTATAATTATGATTTATTGACTCAAAAATTAAATTTACATTCGACATGTGTGGAAACAAAGGGAAATAATATGTATTGGAGTACTTCACATTTATAGTTGGTTAAATTCCATTTGCGTATAGTTTTATGTGGAGAGTTATCATTTTTTAATATTTATCCGATAGGAAAGGATCAAGCTCATCGTTTGATGGATTGCACTCGTAGGTGAAATGATCACTTAAAAAAAAATAATTTTCATTTGTTTAATTTTTTATGAGGGCTTGAGAAAAAATGGAGGTTTTTTCCTACTCATTTCTACTTTGGTTCTAAATATTTTTTTTTGTTTTTTCTTGATCGCAGCACATCTCTCTCTATTGAACAAATTAGTTACCAATGTGAGTGAGTAAAAATTTCCATTAAATAACCTGATTTGTATTGTGTATGTGACTTCTTTGGGAAGAATTTAGACTTTTTATATGGTTCTACCCTCAAAATACTCATTGAAATTGATATCATCATAATTTTAGTTATTAACAACATATTGTATATCTGAATATGTAGAAGCTAGAGGAATTAGCATTGCAGATTAAAATGATACACACTAATACTTAAATGGAAAAGGGGGGAAAAAAATAAAAGGAAAATATTAGAATACACAATTGGGTCTTTCGTAGGCCTAATATTATAAAAAATACTAATCAAACTTGTACTATTTTCTAGTTTATAGTGGATGCATTTTCCAACTCTTATGTAGTTAGAGGAATAATAAGATATTATATCAGTGATAGAAAGATAATTGCGATAGCCCCAAGAGTTAGTTCAATTGGTTGAGTTCCCATCATTAAAAAACTTTTTTCTATTGATAGGTTATTGGTTCAATTTTATTGACACTCCGGGGGGTCAATATCTATGGTTGAGCTAGAAGGAAGTGATCCCTTTGAGTGAGTCTTCTTGATATAAATATTTTGTGGACATAGTAGTCACCTTGAACCAGATAGAAAAAAGGAAATCTAAGTGGGATAGATATTAATGCATTTATAACCAACATGTATGAATATTTCTAAGGTAGTATACAGGATTTAGGAATACCTAAATAATGCATACATTGGATATCTTAGTAGAAATATAATTAATACCATTGCATAAATATCTATAATACCTATGTGTGGTACACCAAATAATTTTTTTATTGTAGCTACAAAATTAGTGAAGGAAAATGGAACTAAGGAGTTTTAAGATGACAATATTTTACCATCGTATTGTAGAAAATACATGGGATATTTACATACCAAATTGCTTACCAAATTGGCAAGATTTTCATATGATATTTTCAGGCACTGTGATGCTAGGAAGATCACGAAGATATTTGAGTCTGTTAGATTTTCTGATTTGAGAGAAGCTCAAGTGCCCCAATCTTCTGTGCCATAACTAATTTTCCAAAGATTTACCTAAGTAACATTATTCTTTGTAACCTTTCAATACATACAGATTGCCTGGTGTTCTAGTTCCTTTTATTACTGTTTTTCGTGTGTCAAGTTCACGGACCACACATTATTTTGAACT
This sequence comes from Pinus albicaulis, assembly GCA_034641835.2. Classification (NCBI taxonomy): domain Eukaryota; kingdom Viridiplantae; phylum Streptophyta; class Pinopsida; order Pinales; family Pinaceae; genus Pinus; species Pinus albicaulis. The sequence continues at coordinate 190,635 of JAXQQM020058333.1, read as the reverse complement.
AAAGATAGCTTCATTTCCTTGATCACACATTTGAATTACACTCAACAGGTTATGTTTTAATCCATCCACATACCTCACATTGTTAGCATTTACCTTTTCTTTTAGAAAAACATAATCTTTTCCTTTAATGACAACAAGAGTATCATTTCCAAAGGTAACATTCTTTTCTCTTTCTAGAGCATTGTATGCAAGGAGTTTATTTTCTATCACATGTCATGTGTTTTTGAGTATCTCGCTATCAATGTACCATTGATTCTATGCCCCTTCTCGCAAATAAGGCTATGCCGTAGTTCTCATCTTGTAATTCCTTCTTTCTCCATAGCTTGGAATTTAAAGGTATATGTTATTTTGGTTGAAGTTTGCTCGTGCATTCAGATTCTCCATGACCAAATTTATTGCAACAAGAACATTCAATTTCATTTTAAAGAGGAGAATAGTTGTTATAAGTATTCTTCTTTATTCCGGGCCTCATTTCTTTTTTATTTCTTGCTTCTCTCATCATGATGGTTTTGTATGCAACACATTGAATAGATTTATGACCAAAAATGATGACATGAGAAACATTGGCCATTAAAGAAGAAATTTGTGCAATCACGAAACCTTCTATTTGTGTTTACCTACTCATTGGAAGCTCGATTGATATTTCGCTATTTTTCTTTTGTATTGAAGTGGTTATGCTTTACCTATGAAGTTCCTTTTTTTCTCTTTTTCGAGTGAAGGAATCTTGTACACTGGATTTAGCTACATTTAGATAGCTTGATGTTGAAGATCGAGAGGATTCTCCAATAAATGGAAGACCTCGTCTTTACAAAAGGAGAGCGTTGAACCTGGATAATTTCATCTAAGGTTTCAAGCCTTTGGCAAATCTATGATTTAAATTTTTCTCTTTCTCAATTTCCTTTCTTAGACTTACTATTTCACATTCTAATTTCTCATTGTGCTTCTCCTTTTCTATAAGCCGATTCTTTAGAATATCTATGGAAATCTTCCAAACATATTTTGAGTTGATTAATTTCTTCAAGAAAATAATTTTCTTCTAGAGCATCCATAATGGTATCTTTGGGGCCTCGAGAGTCTTTTTCAAAAAGAAATGACTAGTCTAACATCTTGATCGATTCTCCTTCATCACTATTTGATAGCCCATCACTATCTTCATGAGTATAATAACTTTTTCTAATGATGAACTCGATTTTTATTTTATTTTTTTCCACTTCCCTTCCTTTTTCATGTTTTTCTTTATAAGGACGCTAGCATCATAATGACCAACCCTTCCACAAGCAAAATATTTAAAAGGAAGCTTACCTTTGAACCTTCATATGCCAAGTTGTAGCTTCTTTACAAAATTTATCTCATCTTCTTCTTAAACATACCCTAATCCTTCTTGTTCTTCTCGCTTCTTTTTCCTTTTGTAGCAACTCTAATGAAAACTTTGACTTTAGATGGACCTCCTTTCTCATCTCACATGCAAGCCAAAATGCCATGAAGCTTTCAACAATAGTAAGAGTTTGTAAATCCTTATTTTCTTCAATAAGTAGGACACTTTAGACTCGAATTTGGGAGTTAGAGATCTTAAAACCTTTTCTACGAGAGTAGTGTGAGTTATGGTTTCACCTAGATTTCTCATACGATTTACAATATCATCTAGATGTAAAAAAAGAAATCCCGTAATTATTTTCTTATTATGCATCCCGAGATTTTCATAATGAATTCGAGAGTTTGGAGTTTATCACTTTTTACCTTTCGTATCACCTTCATAGCTTATAATTCTTAGGTCCCATATCTCATTCGTTGTATTTAACTACATGACTTTGACAAGATTTGATTCAGCTTCGTACTTCCCAATAATGTATCGACCGCCTTGCATTGGTTTCATATTTCTTTCTTCTTCTACATCTCGTTGGAACTGATGGCCGGATATTGATAACCTCATTCAACTATAGCCCATAAATCTTCTCCAAGAGCATTTTAAGATAAGATCTTGTCCTTGTCTTCCGTAATATTTAATTGTTTCTGCCAAGAGAGGAGGCCTGGTAGATGTTGTCCCTTCTTGATTACTCATGTTAGTGAAATTAAGCTTCTTCGAAGGACCTTCTCTCATAACAAATGTTGGGGAAAATAATAAGAGGGTGGGTGAATCATTATTTAGAACTTAATTAAAATATTTTAACTTTTTCTTTTACATAATTCCATTAATGGCTTCTGATGAACCCAACTCGCATATACACCCACATATACTAAAAATAAATTAGAGTATATTGATATAATTTTACAGATTAGAAAATTTTTTTCAGAACAATCTTTAAATACGCTTACCGGTCATGCATCTCTGTTATATAATCTATAAATATGCAGTAACAACAATATAAATCATCATACAAGTGAAACACACATGCACACCAATATTTAAGGTGGAAACCCAATTCGAGAGAAAATACCATTGTTGTCGTCTCCTCGTTCTCTCAATATGTATTATATGGAAAACTATTTACAATATTGTACCGATGCAAACTCATATTCGTACACATGCATCTAATCCCGCATAAGGCTACAACCTTCTCTCATTTTCCAACTACTACCGGAAGGGAGCTAAAACCCCTTGATCTCGTTTACTAGCTACTACTCGAAGGAGCTTCAACCACCTTAATCCGAACATTAGCTTCTAATCGAAGGAAGCTTCTACTTACATATCAAGGATTCAACCCTTTTCATAACCGCCGTGCATCACGTTTCATCAATTTTCAACCGGATCAAACAACATCAACACAACTCCTCATAAACATCAAGAATCATAAGCTTCGAATTCCAATACTTGAACTTGTTACATCAAATATGCGAACTTTAGAAATAACCCGCATCGTAATAAATATTCAAATACAAACTCAACCCCGAATATTGATCAACTTAAAGTGCATATGTTACTTCACTTCACCGAACCCATGTGTATATGCACTTTCCTTCACACCACACCGCATATAGGACCCCGTGAATAATGCTTCTCGTAATGAAATCGCCTTTAGATCTAGATCCGAGGATTCGAGTTAGATATCTCTAGAAATGCAGAACCTTCATCACTCCAGTCACCATCAACCATGTTTATTCTCTCATTCATCATATATTTGTACATAATCAACTTAAAGAACATATACAAGATTCAAACAACCCAAATCTACATGAAGACTCGATTTACGTAAAGGACACAAATAGCATGAATAACACAAAAAACTCCTACACAAGGCATTAGAAAAACCTAACTACCATAGGCGCCTTTTCTCGAAGAAAACCCGTGTATATACGCGCTTTTACCAAGATGAACTAGCATAGATCCGGAAATATAAACTTTGGCAGAATGAACTAGATCCATAGAACTTACCTGCATTTCTTCATTCGACTTCAAGAACTTGCACGAGGTCATGGGGATCTAATCATCTCTTCAATGGATCACACAAGAGCATAGTCGTTTCAAATCTAGAGATCCCGAACCATCATCACATCCATGGGTGCATCATAGATTCAGATCTATCAATTCGAAACACGTTCATCCCATATAGATATACGGTTAGAGAAACTCTGTTGAGTCACAACTCGTTACTCATGCACACTTCGCACTTATGATCTTCTCCTTATATAGATTTAGCCTTTACCAATTTACCATGAGTCAAAACCACACAAATGCCGATGGTATTCTTGGACAGAATGAAATAGTCAATACAACGCTCAATACCGTGGGCTTATACAATGGTAATGCCCCTTGGTTTCATAATTTTAGAGAGCAACTCATCAACGTTGTCGTCAAGAACAACTTCATCAAGTAGGTTTCCATCAAGGACAACATATTGCAACATATCACCAACATAGTTCATTTGGGCCATGTTTGAATTTATGTGATGTAGATTTGGACTTGAACTAATATAGTATTTAATTCCGAACTTGGCTTTGTGTAACTCCGAATTGTGGCCATATATCATCTATTTATACTTTCACCTTCGCTTAATTTTTTTATCCATAGTCTAATATAGAATTTGGTGATGTCTTAAGATTTAGTATTCAATATTTAGTGTAGGGGAAAATTTGACTTATGTGATGGATATTTGGATTCCTACACTAATATCATATTTTAATTGGGGCAATTCAAGTTTAACTCCAAGTGGCTCCTATCTAGTAGCGTTGAGCATATACAACAAGACTTCATTAATGAATCTATAAACTCAAATATGTCATATTAAATGGAGGTGTCTTTAGAGCTACTTTTTGGAGTTTTGTGTGCGAGAATCATGTTAAATTTTTTTTAAGTTAAATCTTGATTTACGTTATTTAAACTGCTTTTTTTTACCGCAGATATGGATTCACCACCCTAAAAAAACCCTACTACACTTTGATTGTGTAAGGTTTCCCATAAAACATTTGTTTTTAATCCGCATTTTAGAGAAATTGACAGAACAGAAAAAGCCTTCGACACTAAAGACAACTTGTTATTAAATAATTTATAACATTGTAAATGTTCCCGGCTATAAAGCACTACTTCTAGGGCAATAAAAATTTCAGATTTAAAATAATGTTGATTGCATTAAAGCACCACTTCCAAGCAAATAAATATTCCAGATTTAAAATTTGGTGATGTTTCAAGATTTAATATTTAATTTTCTTTTCTAAGAAATCTATGACTTTATATGATGTAGATTGGGAGTGGAAATAAAAATGCTAGATTTAAATGATGTTTCTTTCCCTAAAGTACCACTTAAGGAAATAAATATTCCATATTAAAAAATTGGTGATCTTTAAAGATTAAATATTTTGTTTAGTGGACCATCTATAACTTTATGTGATGTAGATTTGAAGTGGCACTTAATATCATATTTAATTCCCAACTCATGTTAAACTAACTTCCAAGTGTGTCTTATCTAGCAAAGGCATATACAACACTACCACATTAATCACTTTATACCCCGAAAAATATTAGTTGCCATATTAAATATCCTATAACATCAGAACATTGCTAGCAAGAAAAGCACCACTTCTAAGGAAATACAAATTCCAAATTTAAAATAATGTTGCTTTTATTAAAAGCACCACTTCTAAGACAATAAAAATTCCAAGATTTAAAATTTGGTGATATCTCATGATTTAATATTTAGTGTAGGGGGCATCTTTGACATTTTCAAAGCAATACAAATTCCGGATTTAAAATAATGTTTCTTTTCTTAAAGCACCACTAGTAAGACAATAAAAATTCCAAGATTGCAAATTTGGTGACATCTCAAGATTTAATATTTTTAATATTTAGTGTAAGGGGTATCTTTGACATTATGTGATGGAGATTGGGCCGACACTAATATCATATTTAAAATAATGTTTCTTGCCTTAAAGCACCACTTCTAAGACAATAAAAATTCCAAGATTTAATATTTGGTGCTATCTCAAGATTTAATATTTAGTGTAGGGGGCATCTTTGACATTATGTGATGGGATTTGGATCGACACTAATATTTATTTAAAATAATGTTTTCATTTTAAAGCACCACTTCTAAGACAATAAAAATTCCAAGATTTAAAATTTGGTGATATCTCAAAATTTAATATTTAGTGTAGTAAGTACTTTAAGCATTATGTGATGGAGGTTTGGACTAACACTAATATCATATTTAAAATAATGTTGCTTGGCTCAAAGCACCACTTCTAAGACCATAAAAATTCCAAGATTTAAAATTTGGTGATATCTCAAGATTTAATATTTAGTGGTAGAGGGTATATTTGACACTATGTGATGGAGATTTGGACTGATATCGATATCATATTTAATTCCCAAATCAGATTAAATCTCAACTCGGGGCCCTATCTAGCAAAGGGAGCATATACAAGTGGACCTCCTTATTGACTCTATACACCGAGGGTTGTCTTATTAAATACCCTATAACATCAGAATAAATGTGGCTACTTGTAAGAAACCACTTCTAAAGCATAAATATTCCAAATTTAAAATTTGGTGAGGTTTCAAGATCTAATATTTTTAGTGGATCTTCTATGACATTATGTGATGTAGATTTAGACTCGCAATAAAAATGCCAAATTTAAAATAATATTACTTCCAACTAAACACTACTTAAAACAATAAATATTTAAAATTTAAAATTTAGTAATATTTCAATATTTAATATTTAATTTAGTAAACCATATAACTTTATGTGATATAGATTTGAACTAGGACTAACGCAAATAACCCCAAATTGGGGCCCTATGTCATCTATTTATACTTTCACCTCAACTTAATTTTCCTCACCCTTTCATTTCTTTCTTTTGGAATGTTTTTTGGTTAGTATCAATGACGGCTTCCAAGGTGGTTTTTAGTGCTGGGCATGTGCCTCCTTTTCGCCCTTTTCTGCTATCTTCCGTCATAGCCATAGACCATGATGGTGCTCTGGAACAACTCCAGGCAACGAGCACAGCATCACTGGGTAAAAAAATCTAAGCAAAATCCAGTTATAGACACTAAAAAATATTAATCTAATATTGTGTTGCTAATTCAAAAATCCAGTTACAGACAATAAAAAATATTAATAGAATATTGTCTTACTAAACCTAAAATTGTTTGAATGTGTGTGCGCAGGAACGAAGGTATGTATTTGCGGGTCAGATCTGTGCCTTGATTTGACTGTGTAAATATCCATAATTATTTGGGTTAAGGCACATCTGAACGAAATCTAGTTGCAATAAAAAATATGAATCTAATATTGTGTTACTAATCCTAAAATTGTTTGAATGTGTGTTTAGGCTCTCGAACGGTTGATGTGGAGCGCGGTAGCGGGGCTATGTCCCTGCTCGTTGGATATGTGTGACTGCTAGGGTGGTAAATAAAGCCACACCTCGTTACTATTTAAATTTGATTCGAAGTTAATGAGCGGTGTAATAAAGTTGCAAGCTTTAATTATGACTGTTTTATTTGTGTTTGAGTAAAGGTTTTGGATACTTTGATGCGTTGGCGACATATAATGATCATCAAAGTTTCAAAAATAATAATTAAACTCTTGTAATTTTATTGTATTTTTGATTAATTACAAGAAATTTTAAAAAGTAAAGGAGCGTTTTATTTAACATTGAGTTGTGTGATTATAATTTTTTTGATGAAATCTATTAATTTATTTTTCAAAAAATTAGGTAGTTGGAGTGTTTGAATCATTTTTTTGATAGTAGAAATGGATTCAGCACCATCAAAAATATCTAAAGGACCTAAAAATATGAAGTTTAATGGTTGTAACACAAATTTTCAAAAATTTTCCGAGGGTCCCTAAATTTCTGGGATTTTTGAACTATTGTTCTCTCTATAGATATATAATTGATATGGAAACCAACATAGATTTATGTTAAATTTCAATCTACCAAGAACTACTTAGAACCATATAGGAATCAATTTTTTTAGCATTAAAAAACTCTTTTTTATTGTAAAATTTGAAAAAGGGGTTTAATACATAAAGAGATTTGATTCATACTACCTTGGTACATCAAATATGAATATTTATTAATTTTTTAATCAAGATATTATTTTATATTTTTAAAGTGAATATTTTTTAATTTGCTAAGGTAGATATTATTATATATTTTTAAATGTAATGTTAACTAGTAATGTGTGGCTCTAATATTGTATTCATATTTACTCAAGATCCATGAAGCATCACATTTCCTTCATTGTAGGTTGTAAGACCAATTTTATTTGAGAGGTGACATGTAAGCTCTATATTGACTAGTAAAGGAATTACTTCTAGACAAAATTATACTTTTTTACTATCAATTACTTTATTCTTTATATATAATGTTGATGTAAAATTATGTTATTTACACACGACACCGAAATGTTTATTTATGACACAAAGAATGTTGTATATTGACACATTTTTTTGTTATTAACATTTTGTATTAATATGTATGATGTTGAAATATCATTTTGTTATTAATTTTATTTAAGGTGTACATTATTTTAATTTGTTTTAATGTAATATTACTTGACTACATCTCTCTTTTAATGTACTTCTATCTCATAACATATATTGAAATATTATTTTGTTATTAACTTTATTTAAGGTGGGTATTATTCTATTTGTTTTTAATGTAATGTTACTTGGACAACATTTCTCCCATACTAGGCTAGAAAGATTTCCAAATTATTTTATTTAAAGTGAAAGCTAAAATATTCTCGAGTATTCTATTGAAATATATTAAATAATGCTATGTAATTCAAATATTTTAGTTAGGAGCATATATATTTACTAAATTGTAAAATACATTATAAATAGGAATAGTCAAGAGGCGAGAATCATCCTTTTCGTATCATCTTGCTTAATGCAAAATAATATTACTGTGTGTGCGCTGCTTTTAATTTAATTATTAAATTATTTCTTGATATCATGGTGCTTCAACGGGAATGTTACATCATTGATTATAAGGTTTCCTATGGTTATTTTATCTCACGCGCTAGCAGGGGGGCCCCTTGTGGTGCGTACGACTAGTAGTATAATCTTTTGACTTCACCCTGTCTTTACTCTATTTCTCTCATAATTTGTTTTCTTTAATAGTTATCCTTCACATTTACTCAATGTTTATTTTTCTCCTTTATAGGTCTATCAAGCACTTGAATTAATTATAAAACATCAGAAACATCTACCAATTATTCTCTTTACTCTCGCATTTATTTAGTCTCGTACTCACAGCAATATCATAGCCTTTTGTAAAACATTCATAGGCATATCACAAGCTTTTGATTCAAGAATGAATTATGAACCCAGCCGAACATGTTCTAAATATTTTCAATCATTTCTCTCAAAGCTTCTTTTTCAATATTGATTCATAGTTTCGATTACATAGATAGGTTTTCCTTGGCTTTAATAGATATTTGTATTCCTCTCATACATAATTGTATTTCTGCTTTAGATAACTATAATTTTCAATTATTGAATAATAATTTCCTATTTAATAGTGTAAAATTTTCTTTACACCGGCTTATATATATATTTTCCTAGAACAAATTTACTATTCCACTAATATAGGTTATTATTTACAATTTTATTATTTTATATTTATTTTTTTTATTTAGTGTATGAAGTTAGATTAAGAGTTCATCAAGGCTTTTCACTAGATTGGAATATAGATAGTTGTTCTTACTTTATGCTTTGTTAGAATGGTAATTTTCTTTGCTTTTTATTGGGAAAAAGTATGTGTACGATGTCTAGAATTCCCTTACATTCTAAGACTTAGATTTATTTATTTATTTATTTTTTTCTCGTATTAAGACTTCATTATCAATTTCAGTAGATTAATATCCTCCACTTCATTTTGATAATGTAATCATTCATTTCCTAATTAATTTGAATACTTTCTTTTTAGAATTTGAATGTTTATTTCCCTAGAATATATATTTTATTTCACTTCATTATTCTATGAACCTTTAATGGCAATTTAATGAAAGTAACTTAGCACAAAATTAAATTACTCACCACAAATTAGCCGTACTTATGGGGGTCAAATGAGGGACATTTGTCAGGATTTTTGGCACTCTTTGGGAAGGTGTTTGTAGTCCTAGTTATAAGGTGTTGTAGATCTATTGTATATTTTGAGTTTCATACATATTGAAGGTGAGTTCTAATGTTTTTTGAAATCTGAAATTTAGTCCTAATTGAAGTGAAAATCTTTGTGTCTACTACGGGGCCAAATTCATGTGTTTGAAAGCCAAGTCTTAGAATTTTTAAGTGAAAGAAACTTAAAGTTTCATTTGAAGGATGGTTTCTAGTTTTTTAAAGGATTATTTCAAGCATCGTTTTGTGGCCAAATTTGTAGTCCCATCATATACAATGTTCTAGTTTAATTTTTGAGGGTGTTGAGCTATGTTGGAAAACATTGTCAGGGATATTTATGGGATGATTTTTTGGTTGAATAAGGAAGTGTTAAGGGAGATATTATTTTAATTAATTTAGGTTTTAAGGTGAATATAGGGATGATCCTTTATTGTGGGAAAAGGTGCATTAAGAACAACACTACCATGGGAGATATTTGTGGTGTTTAGTGCAAGGGTTGACTATACGAGGAATACATTCATGGTTGTTCTTACTTTATGCCTTGTCGTAATGGTAATTTTCTTGCTTTTATTGGGAAAATAGAATTCATTCAATTCTAAGACTTAGATTTAATCTCGCGATTAAGACTTCATTATCAATTTATAGATTAATATTCCACTTCATTTTGATAATGTAATCATTCATTTCTTAATTCACTTGAATATTTTCTTTTAGAATTTGAAAGTTTATTTCCTAGAATATATATTTTATTTCACTTCATTATTCTATGAACCTTGAATGGCAATTTAATGAAAGTAACTTAACACAAAAATTAAATTACTCATCACAAATTAGCCGTACTTATGGGGGTCAAATAAACTATATATAGGTTTTATCTCAGTATGGGAAAATAGCACTCACTTTCTCAAGCTAATTGGGGCCTATATAAGAAATATATGAGGGATAGTTATAAGTTTTCATAAATCATGAACCAGTGAGAAGTGAAGTAGATTTGAAGAGGTTTTTTATGGGAAGTCTTTTTGGCACATTCTTTAAGGATTTTTCGCACTCTTTTTGGGAAGGTTTTTATGGTCCTAGTTAAAATGCAAGTTGTAGATCTATTCTATATTTTAAGTTTCATACATATTGGAGGTGAGTTCTAATGTTTTTGAAATCTGAAATTTAGTCCAATTACATGAAAATTTTTGTGTCTATTATGGGGCCAAATTCATCCGTTTGAAGGCCAAGTCTTAGAATTTTTTAAGGAAAACTCGAAAGTTTTATTTGGAAGCATGGTTTCTATTTTTTTTAAGGATTATTTCAAGCATGGTTTGTAGGCCAAATTTGTAGTCCCGTAACACATACAATGTTCTAGTTTAATTTTTGAGGATGTTGAGTCTCATGGGAAAATTTTTGTAGGGATATTTATGGGACGATTTTGGTTGAATACTGGTTAGCGTTAAGGGAGATATTATTTTAATTAATTGAGGTTTTAAGGTCAATAAAGGGATGATCCTTATTGTGGAAAAAAGGTGCATTAAGAACAACACTACCATGGGAGATATTTGTGGTAGGTTTGTGGGCTATATAAGGTAAGTAAGTTTAGTGCAACGAGTTGATAGGTTATAGGAGGAATACATTCATGGTTGTAAGGGGCTATTTGGTTTGAATTTCATTTAAAAACCCTATGTAACATAAAAAATATATAGTGAGATTAAAATCTACCAAGTGCAAATAACTTCTTGTTGAACAAATAATAATCCTTAGTGGTGACAATCGAACAACAAATAAAAAGAGTTTTGGAAGTTTCAAATTTAGATGAGAAGACCTATTTTTGATACAATACCGAGAAATGGCATGTAGGAGATCAAGTCCAAAGAGGCAAGTCAAGAATTCTAGTTGAAGAGCTAAAAAATTAAGGTGTACAAAGCCAATTTATTATAATCAAGATTTATGGCCCAATCTTGAGGGTCGTATGGTTAGATGGCAAACTTCTCAATGGACAATTTTCTTAGGACCATAATTTATTGATGATATATCGAAGGAACAACTTGAACACCTAGTTTGGTTCCTATGTTCTTATATTTTGTGATCAACTAGATAGGATTGGAGTCTGCCATAGATTAGTGGCTACATTTGTTATGTTTGTGCTCAACTCGGGGCCAACTAATATCTTATAGGGTTACGTATATAAAGGTTGTAAGGTTGTACTTAATTTGCATAGGGAAGTTTACAAAATATGTATAAGGAAAAAAATTGCATAAATTTTTATTATGTAAAGAAAAATATTTCATATTTTATATGCATCAAATATTTTAAAAATATAAAAAAATGATTGAAAATAATGAAATACTCATCCATCCCCTCTCTCATTATTTCCAATGAAGAAAGTGTGTTACGTAAAACTCAGAGGGAAGTAGTGCAATATTTTAGTATCACTAATTATAAAATAAGAGATGGAAGTAAGGGGATGTCACTATGATTAATAAAATGAAAAACATTCATTCAAACTATAGACTTGGAAAAGAATGGGTATAATTATGATTTATTGACTCCAAAATTAAATTAACATTCGACATGTGTGGAAATAAAGGGAAATAACATGTATTGGAGTAATTCACATTTATAGTTGGTTAAATTCCATTTGCGTATAGTTTTATGTGGAGAGTTATCATTTTTTAATATTTATCCGATAGGAAAGGATCAAGCTCATCGTTTGATGGACCGCACTTTGTAGGTGCAATGATCACTTCAAAAAACAATTTCATTTGTTTAATTTTTTATGAGGGCTTGAGATCAAATGGAGGTTTTTTTTCCTACTCATTGCTACTTTGGTCTCTAAATGTTTTTTCTCGTTTTTTCTTGATCGCAAAAATCTCTCTCTATTGAACAAATTTGTTACCAATGTGAGTGAGAAAAAAGTTACATTAAATACCTTGAGTTGTATGGTGTATGTGACTTCTTTGGGAAGAATTTAGACTTTTTTATATGGTTCTACCCTCAAAGTACTCATTGAAATTGATATCATCATAATTCTCACTTGTTACCAAGATATTGTGTATCCTCGAATATGTAGAAGCTAGAGGAATTAGCATTGCAAGCATTAAAATGATACACACTAATACTCAAATGGAAAAGGGGGGGGAATAAAAATAAAAGGACAATATTAGAATACACAATTTGGTCTTTTCATAGGGCTAATATTTTAAAAAATATTAATCAAAATTGTATTGTTTTTCTAGAGTATAATGGATGCATTTTCCAACTCTTATGTAGTTAGAGGAATAATAAGATATTATATCAATGATAGAAAAAGATAAGTGCGATAGACCCAAGAGTTAGTTCAATTGGTTGAGTCCCCATCATTAAATCTATTGATAGGTTATTGGTTCAATTTTATCGACACTCCAGGTCAAGATCTCGTGGTTGAGCTAGAAGGAAGTGATCCCTTTCTAGTGAGTCTTCTTGATATAAATATTTTTTGGAAGTAGTACCACCTTGAACTAGATAGAAAAATAGAAATCTAAGTGGGATAGATATTAGTGCATTTATAACCAACATGTATGAATATTTCTAAGGTAGTATACAAGATTTAAGAATACCTAAATAATGCATACATTGGATATCTTAGTAGAAATATAAGTAATACCATCGCATAAATATCTATAATACCTATGTGTGGTACACCAAATAAAAAACGTTATTGTAGCTACAAATTAGTGAAAGAAAATCGCACTCAAGGAATTTTATACGTGACAATATTTTACCATCTGTATTGTAGAAAACACATGGGATATTTACATACCAAATTTCTTACCAAATTGGCAAGATTTTCATATGATATTTTCACGCACCATGATGCTAGGGGAAGATCACGAAGAGATTTGAGTTCCGGCTAGATTTGCTGATTCTGAGAGAAGCTCAAGTGCCCCAACTCGTGCCATAACCAATTTTCTCGAAGTTTTACCTAAGTAACATTTTTCTTTGTAACCTTTCAATACATACGACATTTCTTGGTGTTCTCAGTTCCTTTTATTATCGCTTTTTCGTGTGTCAAGTTCAGCTGACTACACATTTTTTTGAACTAAAGACAAACTTAATTTCCTCTTTGATCACGCATTTGACTTACACTCAACAAGTTATGTTTTAATCCATCCACATACCTAACATTGTTAGCTTTTACCTTTCTTTTAGAAGAACATAATATTTTTCCTTTAATGACAACATGAGTATCATTTCCAAAGGTAACATTATTTTCTCTTTCTAGAGCATTGTATGCAAGCAATTCTTATTTCTATCACTTGGGTCATGTGTTTTGAGCATCTTCATCATCAATGTACCATTGATTTTCTTCCCCTTCGCAATTAAGGCTATGCTGCTAGCTTCTCAACCCGTAATTCCTTCTTTCTCCATACCTTGGAATTTGAAGATATCTGTTATTTTGGTTGAAGTTTGCTCGTGCATTCAGCATTCTCCATAACCAAATTTATTGCAATAAGAACATTCAATTTCATTTTCAAGAGGACAAAAAGTTGTTATCAAGATGCTTCTTTATTCTAGTCTCATTTATTTGCTTTCTTGCTTCTCTCGTGATGATGGTTTTGTATGCAACACATCGAATAGCTTTATGACCAAAATGATGACATGAGAAACATTTCCCATTAAAGAAGAAACTTCTTGCAATCATGAAACCTTCTATTTGTGTTTACCTATTGATTGGTATTTCTTTGATTGATATTTTCCGCTATTTTTCTTTGTATTGAAGTGGTTATAAGCTTTCTTTTACCCCGTGAACTTCCTTTGTTCTCTTTCCGAGTGAAGGAATGTTGTACGCTAGATTTAGCTACATTTAGATAGATTGGTGTTGAGGACCGAGAGGATTCCTCTCGATATATCCAAGACCTCTCTTTACAAAAGGAGAGTGTTGAGTCTTAATAATTTTTCATCTAAGGTTTCAGCTTCCTTTTGGAAAAATCTAAGATTTAAATTTCTTTCTCTTTCTCAATTTTCCTTTCATAGAATTACTATTTCACATTCTAATTTCTCATCAGTGCTTCTCCTTTTCTATGTTGATTCTTTCGAGAGTATCTATGGAATTTTTTTTCTTCCAAACATGTTTTGAGTTGATTAATTTCTTCAAGAAAATCAATTTTCTTCTAGAAAGCATCCATAAAAGTATCTTTAGCCTTAGTAAAGTCTTTTTAAAAAGCCATGAGTAGTCTAACATCTGATCGGATTCTCCTTCATCACTTCATTTCGATAGCCCATCACTATCTTCATGAGTATAATAACTTTTTCTATTGATGAACCGATTTTTATTTTCTTTTGCCACTTCCTTTCCTTTTTTCATGTTTTTCTTTATAAGAACACTTAGCATCATAATGACCAACCCTTCCACAAGAAAAAATATTTAAAAGGAAGCTTACCTCTTAACCTCGCTATGCCAAGTTGTAGCTTCTTTACAAAAATTCATCTCATCTTCTTCTCCCGAAACATACCCCGATCCCTTCTTGTTCTTCTCGTTTCTTTTCCTTTTTGCAAGTAGCTCTAAAGAAAAATTCTTTCTGGACTTCGTATGGACCTCCTTTTCTCATCTCACACGCCGTCAACATGCCATGAAGTTAAACAATAGTAAGAGTTTCGTTTAGATCCTTCTTCTTTTCTTCAATAGTAGACACTTTAGACTCCGAATTTGGGGAGTTAGTGATCTTAAAACCTTTTCTTTTATGAGAGTAGTGTCATTTATGGTTTCACCTAGATTTCATACGATTTACAATATCATCTATGATGTAAAATGAAACTCGGCAATGATTTTCTCATTATGCATCCCGAGATTTTCATAATGAATTCTAAGAGTTTGGAGTTTAGCACTTTTTACCTTTTGTATCACCTTCATAGCTTAGTATGATTATGTCCCATATCTCCTTCGTTGTATTTAAATGCATGAATTTGATCAAAATCTCGCATTCAGCCTCGACTTCCCAATAATTCATTGACCACCTTTTGCATTGGTTTCATATTTCTTTCTTTTTTGCCGCATTTGTTGGAACCGATGTGGCCGGATATCTGATAACCTCCTTCAACCGTAACCCATAAATTGCCTCCCGCGAGATGGAAGATAAGTAAGATCTTGTCCTTGTCTTCTCCGTAAGATTAAATTGTTCTCGTTGAAGAGAGGAGGCCTCGTAAATGTTGTCCCTTCTGATTACTCATGTTAGCTAATCTTACTTCTAGTGATTAAGCTTCTTCTTTAAGGACCTACTATGATACCAATTGTTTGGAAAAATATTGAGAGGGTGGGTGAATCATTATTTATAGCTTCGTTGAAAAATATTTTAACTTTTTCTTTACATAATTCCATACGCAGCTTTGATGAACTCCAACTCGCGTATACATGCGCATATACTAAAAGAAAATAGCGTATAGTGATATAATTTTACAGTATTAGAAAAATTTTTCAGAACAATCTTTAAATACGCTTTACCAATCATGCATCCGTTAGATAATCAATAAATATGTGTAGTAACAAAAATATAAATCATCACACAAGTGAAACACACATGCACACCAATATTTAAGGTGGAAACCCAATCTCTGGGAGAAAACCACCGTTGTCAGTCGTCTTTGTCTTCAATATTTATTATATGGAAAACCGTTTACAATATTGTATTGATGCACACCGATATTAGTATGCAGTATCTAACCGCAGAAGGCTACAACCTCCTCTCATTTTCCAACCGCTACCGGAAGGGAGCTAAAACCCCTTGATCTGTAGTTTACTAGCCACTACTCAAAGGGAGCTTCTACCACCCGATGAGAACATCAACTTCTACCGGAAGGAAGCTTCTACTCTCCATATTGAAGGTTTCAACCCTCATAACCACCGCGTACCTCATGTTTCATCAATTTTCATACTGGATCAAATAGCATCAAAACAACTCACTCATAAACATCAAGAACCATAAGCTTGACCCAATACTTCAATCAGAACAATGAGACCACCTGTAACCAAAACCTTTAGAAATAACCCAGCACTTCAGAATAAATATGCATACAAACTCAACCCCGAACATTCATCAACTTAAACCGCATATGCTACTTCACTTCACCGAACCCGCATATATATGCGCTATTTCGTTCACACCAACCTACATATAGCTCTCTCGAATATTGTTTTTCGTAATGCACGCCTTAGATCCAGTATTCGAGGATTCCAAATTAGATATATTTAGAAATGAAAAACCCTTCATCACCTAGCTACCATCAACCATGTTTATTCTCTCATTGATCATATTTTTACATAATAAACTTAGCAACATATACGAAACATTCAAACAACCTAGATCTACAAGATGACTTGATTGACAAAAAAAGAGACAAATAGCAGTGAATAACACATAAAAACCTTAATCGCCATACGTGCCTTTTCCTCAAGCAAACCTCGTGTGATATACGAGCTTTTACCGAGACGTAAATAAGGTATAGATCCGGAAATATAAAATTTGCGTAATCGAACCATATCCATAGAACTTAGCCAAATTTCTTCATTTGACTTCAAAGAAACTTGTGTAAGGTCATAGATCTAATCATCTCTTCAATGGATCACATAAGAGCATAGTCGTTTTTAGATCTAGAGATCCCTGAACCATCATTGTATCCATGGGTGCATCTATAGATTCATATCTATCAATTACAACAACATTCATCCCATACATATACCTTAGAGAAAATTGTTCCGACCACAACCAAGTTACTCATGCACACTTTGCACTTATGATCTTCTTCTCCTTATATATATTTAGCCTTTACCAATACCATGAGTCAAAACCACACAAATGCTTATGGTATTCTTGGACAACGTAACGAAATAGTCAATACAACGCTCAATAGTGTGGGCTTATACCATTGTAATGCCCCCCTTGGTTTCATAATTTTAGAGAGCAACTCATCAACGTTTGTCGTCAAGAACAAATTCATCAAGTAGGTTTCCATCAAGCGACAACATATTGCAAAAAAATATCGCCAACATAGTTCATTGGGCCATATTTGACTTTATGTGATGTAGATTTGGACTTGCACTAATATAGTATTTAATTCCCAACTTTCCCTTTCGTGTAACTCCAAATTGTGGTGATATATCATCTATTTATACTTTCACCTTAGCTTAATTTTTTGTATCCATAGTCTAATATAGAATTTGGTGATGTCTTAAGATTTAATATTTAATATTTAGTGTAGGGGAAAATTTGACTTTATGTGATGGATATTTGGACTCACACTAATATCATATTCAATTAGCAATTCAAGTTTCTCTAACTCCAAGTGGGTCCTATCTAGCGCAAATGTGAGCATATACAACAAGACTTCTTAATGAATCTATAAACTCAAAGATGTCAGTATTAAATGGAGGTGTCTTTAGTGCTACTTTTTGGAGTTTTTTTTGTAGGAATCATGCTAAATTTTTTTTATGTAAAATATTGATTTATATTATTTAAACTATTTTTTTTACTCGTATATATGGATTCACCACCCTAAAAAACCCTACTACACTTTTGATTTTGTAAGGTTTCCCTATAAAATTTTTGTTTTCAATCCGGATTTTAGAGAAATTAGATGGGAAATTCAGAAAAGCCTTCGACACTTAAGAAAACTTGTTATTAGATAAGTTATAACATTGTAAATGTTCCTAGCTATAAAGCACTACTTCTAGTGGCAATAAAAATCTATTTAAAATAATGTTGATTGCATTAAAGCACCACTTCCAAGCAAATAAATATTCCAGATTTAAAAATTTGTTGATGTTTCAAGATTTAATCTTTACTTTGCTAGGAAATCTATGACTTAATATGATGTAGATTGGAGTGTAAATAAAAATTTAGATTTAAAATAATGTTTCTTTCCCTAAAGTACCACTTCTAAGGAAATAAATATTCCATATTCAAAAATTGGTGATCTTTCAAGATTAAATATTTTGTTTAGTGGACCATCTATAACTTTATGTGATGTAGATTTGAAGTGGCACTAATAACATATTTAATTCCCAACTCATGTTGATCTAACTCCCAAATCTAGCAAGTGTAGCATACAACACTACCACATCAATCACTTTATACCCCGAAAATATTAGTTGCATATTAAATATCCTATAACATTGTAAATATTAAGCTAACAGTAGTGCTACCACTTCTAAGGAAATACAAATTCCAAATTTAAAATAATGTTGCTTTTCTTAATGCACCACTTCTAAGACAATAAAAATTCAAAAGGATTTAAAAATTTGGTGATATCTCAAGATTTAATATTTAGTGTAGGGGGCATCTTTGACATTATGTGATGGAGATTGTGCTGACACTAATATCATATTTAAAATAATGTTGCTTGCTTTAAAGCACCACTTCTAAGACAATAAAAATTCCAAGATTTGATATTTGGTGATATCTCAAGATTTAATATTTAGTGTAGGGGGCATCTTTGACATTATGTGATGGGGATTTGGACTGACACTAATATTATATTTAAAATAATGTTGCTCGCCTTAAAGCACCACTTCTAAGACAATAAAAATTCCAAGATTTAAAATTTGGCGATATCTCAAGATTTAATATTTAGCGTAGGGGGCATCTTTGACATTATGTGATGGAGGTTTGGACTAACACTAATATCATATTTAAAATAATGTTGCTTGCCTTAAAGCACCACTTCTAAGACAATAAAAATTCCAAGATTTAAAATTTGGTGATATCTCAAGATTTAATATTTAGTGTAGAGGGCATATTTGACACTATGTGATGGAGATTTAGAGTGACACTAATATCATATTTAATTCCCAAATCAGATTAAATCTCAACTGGGGCCCTATCTAGCATTGAGCATATACAGGTAGACCTCCTT
The DNA here is from genome assembly GCA_034641835.2 of Pinus albicaulis. Lineage (NCBI taxonomy): Eukaryota > Viridiplantae > Streptophyta > Pinopsida > Pinales > Pinaceae > Pinus > Pinus albicaulis. The sequence goes on along the minus strand of JAXQQM020058333.1, from coordinate 171,208 downwards.
ATTGACTCTATAAACTGAGGGTTGTCTTATTAAATACCCTATAACATTGTAAATGTGGCTACTTGTAAGAAACCACTTCTAAAGCAATAAATATTCCAGATTTAAAATTTGGTGAAGTTTCAAGATTTAATATTTCTTTTAGTGGATCTTCTATGACATTATATGATGTAGATTTAGACTGACAATAAAAATCCCAAATTTAAAATAATATTACTTGCAATAAAACACCACTTCTAAAACAATAAATATTTCAAATTTAAAATTTAGTAATATTTCAAGATTTAATATTTAATTTACTAAACCATATGACTTTATGTGGTATAGATTTGAACTAACAGTAACGCAACTAACGCAACTCCCAAACTGGGGCCCTTTTTCATCTATTTATACTTTCACCTCAACTTAATTTTCTTCACCCTTTCATTTCTTTCTTTTTGCAATATTTTTTTGGTTAATATCAATGACGGCTTCCAAGGTGGTTTTAGTGTTGGGCATGTGCCTTTTCGCCCTCTTTCTGCTATCTTCTGTCATAGCCATAGACCATAATGGTGCCTCTGGAAACCCCAGGCAACGAGCACAGCATCACTGTAAAAAAATCTAAACAAAATCCAGTTAGATTATAGACACTAAAAAATATTAATCTAATATCGTGTTACTAATTCAAAATCCAGTTACAGACAATAAAAAATATTAATAGAATATTGTGTTACTAAACCTAAAATTGTTTGAATGTGTGCGCAGGAACGAAGGTATGTATTTGCGGATCAGATCTGTGTCTTGATTTGACTGGGTGTAAATATCCATAATTATTTTGGTTAAGGCAATAAAAAAATCTGAACGAAATCGAGTTGCAGTAAAAATATGAATCTAATATTGTGTTACTAATCCTAAAATTGTTTGAATGTGTGTTTAGGGCTCTCGAACGGTTGATGTGAGCGCAGTAGCGGTGCGGGTTGGATATGTGTATTGGTAGGGGTTTCGTTGGTGTTAAACAGCACAACCACATTATAAAAAAACCAATGTGGCTGATATAAGCCGATAGGGTATATAAAATAGATTTACAACCACATTTACAACTATATTTACTAATGTGGTTGATATAAGCCGATAGGCCTATATCCACTACCCATCACATTAATTTATATATCAATAAATAAATATTATATATAATAAATTTATTATATTAACTTGAAAAATATATATTTTATATTAATAAGAATATTAATATATTAAATATATTAATTATGATTAAAATCACAAAAATATTTTATATATATTAATAATATTATAAAAATATTAATAATATATAATAATTTAATATATCATAGATGGTTATATTATTAATAAAGCAAAAGAACTAATAATATATTAATAATATATATTATATCATAGTTGATTATATTATTAATAATATATTAATAATATTATAATATTACTAATAATCATTATTAATAAATATTAGAATATTTATTTACAATGATTATTAGTAATATTATAATATTATTTATATTACTAAATAAATATTAAAATATTAAAATATTATTAATATATATTATTAATAATATTATAATATTACTAATAATCATTATTAATAAATATTTGAATATTTATTTATAATATATAATATTAATAATATTATAATATTACTAATAATCATTATTAATAAATATTTGAATATTTATTTATAATGATTATTAGTAATATTATAATATTATTAATATATACAAAAATATTTTATATATATTTTTAATATTATAATAAGTATTAATAATATATATTAAAAATATTTATTAATATATTAATAATATTAACTATATACATATTATAAATTAACTTGAAATATATATAATATATATTAATAATATTTATAAATATAAAAATGAAAAAAATAATATTTAATATTTTCATATTTATTTATATATTAATATCATAGATGGTTATATTATTAATAAACCAAAAGAACTAATAATATATTAATATTATTATAATAATATTATAATATTACTAATAATCATTATTAATAAATATTTGAATATTTATTTATAATATATATTAATATATTAATAATATTAAACTCAAGAGAGTAATAAACCATATGAAACAATATTTAAAAACAAGAAAACCTAAGAGATTAATAAACCCAAGGGATAATTAATAATACAAACCCAATGTCATCATAAACCAAAGGTTTAAATATTATAAACCATAGGAATTGGTGAACCCAAGGGATAAATATTATAAACATAAGGGATCAATATTAAAAATACAAGAGATTAATAAACTGTAAGAATTGATATTTTAAACTAAAAAACCTAATAAATTAATAATCCATAAGAATGAATATTTTAAACATAAGATATTAATAAACGAACGAGATTATTAACATTATAAACCAAAAGAACTAATCGAACCAAGGGTTTAATCTTATAAAGCAAAGGAATCAACGAACCCAAGGGATAAATATCATAAACCTAACGGATGAATATTATAAACAATAAAGATTAATAAACGCTAAGAATTAATATTTTAAACTGAGAAATCTAAGAAATTAACAAACCTTGAGAAATAGTATTTTAAACTCAAGAGAGTAATAAACTGAATGTGTGATTAACATTATAAACCCAAGAGTTTAATACTATAAACCAAATCAATTGGTGAACCCAAGGGAAAACCATTACCCAAAAAATTATAAACCAAAGGAATTGGTGAACCAAAGGGAATTGATTTAACCATTGAGACAATTGTTGTCACAATGCGACGATGGACCAACTATGACCAAGGTTGGCCATGGGTGATTTTCATATTGAGACAATCTTTGTCAGAATGTGACATTTGATCATGGATGAAATTGATCAATTATTCATATTATAAACCAAAAGAACTAATAAACCCAAGGGTTTAATATTATAAACCAAAGGAATTGGTGAACCCAAGGGACAACCATTACCCAACAAATTATAAACCAAAAGGAATTGGTGAACCCAAGGGAATTGATTTAAACATTGAGACAATTGTTGTCAAAATGCGACGTTGGACCAACTATGACCATGGTTGGCCATGGGTGATTTTCATATTGAGACAATATTTGTTAGAATGTGACATTTGATCATGGATGACATCGATTGATTATTCATATTATAAACCAAAAGAACTAATAAACCCAAGGGTTTAATATTATAAACCAAAGGAATTGGTGAACCCAAGGGAAAACCATTACCCAACAAATTATAAACCAAAGGAATTGGTGAACCCAAGGGAATTGATTTAAACATCGAGACAATTTTTGTCACAATGCGACGTTGGACCAACTATGACCATGGTTGGCCATGGGTGATTTTCATATTGAGAAAATATTTGTCAGAATGTGACATTTGATCATGGATGACATTGATCGATTATTCATATTATAAACCAAAAGAACTAATAAACCCAAGGGTTTAATATTATAAACCAAAGGAATTGGTGAACCCAAGGGAATTGATATAAACATTGAGACAATTGTTGTCACAATGCGATGTTGGACCAACTATGACCATGGCTGGCCATGGGTGATTTTCATGTTGAGACAATATTAGTTAGAATGTGACATTTGAACATGGATCACATTGATCGATTATTCATATTATAAATCAAAAGAACTAATAAACCCAAGGGTTTAATATTATAAACCAAAGCACCAGAACACAAGGGACAACCATCACCCAACAAATTATAAACCAAAAGAAATTGGTGAACCTAAGGAATTGATAAGACAATATTTGTCAGAATGTGACATTTGATCATGGATGACATTGATCGATTTTTCATATTATATAGCAAAATAACTATTAAACCCAATGGTTTAATATTATAAACCAAAGGAATTGGTGAACCCGAGGGAATTGATTTAAACATTGAGACAATTTTTGTCACAATTGGACAACCTATGACCATGGTTGGCCATGGGCGATTTTCATATTGAGACAATATTTGTCGAAATGCGACATTTGATCATGGATGACATTAATCGATTATTCATATTATAAACCAAAAGAACTAATAAACCCAAGGGTTTAATATTATAAACCAAAGGAATTGGTGAACCCAAGGGACAACCATCACCTAACAAATTAAAAACCAAAAGAATTTGGTGAACCCAATGGAATTGATTTAAACATTGAGAGAATTGTTGTCACAATGCGACATTGGACCAACTATGACCATGGTTGGCAATTGGTGATTTTCATATTGATACAATGTTTGTCAGAATGTGACATTTGATCATGGATGACATTGATCGATTATTCATATTATAAAACAAAAAAACTAATAAACCCAAGGGTTTAATATTATAAACCAAAGGAATTGGTGAAACCCAAGTGACAGCCATTACCCAACAAATTATAAACCAAAAGGAATTGGTGAACCCAAGGGAATTGATTTAAGCATTGAGACAATTGTTGTCACAATGCGATGTTGACCAACTATGACCATGGTTGGCCATGGGTGATTTTCTATATTGACAATGTTTTCATAATGTGTCATTTGATCATGGATGATATCGATCACTATTCATATTATAAACCAAAAAAACTAATAAACCCAAGGGTTTAATATTATAAACCAAACCAAGTGGTGAACCCAAGGGAAAATCATTACCTAAAAATTATAAACCAAAGGAATTGGTGAACCCAAGGGAATTGATTTAAACATTGAGACAATTGTTGTCGCAATGCACAAGTAATAAGTATGACCATGGTTGGCCATGGGTGATTTTCATATAGATACAATGTTTGCCGAATGTGACATTTGATCATGGATGACATTGATCGATTATTCATATTATAAACCAAAAAAACTAATAAACCCAAGGGTTTAATATTATAAAGCAAAGGAATTGGTGAACCCAAGGGACAACCATTATCTAAAAAATTATAAACCAAAGTAATTGAACCCAAGGGAATTGATTTAAACATTGGGACAATTGTTGTCACAATCCGACATTGGACCAACTATGACCAGGGTTGGCCATGGGTGATTTTCATATTGAGATAATATTTGTTAGAATGTGACATTTGATCATGGATGACATTGATCGATTATTCATATTATAAAGCAAAACAACTAATAAACCCAAGGGTTTAATATTATAAACCAAAGGAATTGGTGAACCCAAGGGAATTGATTTAAACATTGAGACAATTGTTGTTAGAATGCGACGTTGGACCAACTATGACCATGGCTGGCCATGGGTCATTTTCATATTAAGACAATATTTTTCAGAATGTGACATTTGATCATGGATGACATTGATCGATTTTTCATATTATTTACCAAAATAACTATTAAACCCAATGGTTTAATATTGTAAAACAAAGGAATTGGTGAATCCAAGGGACAACCATTACCCAACAAATTATAAACCAAAAGGAATTGGTGAACCCAAGGGAATTGATTTAAACATTGAGACAATTGTTGTCACAATGTGACGTTGGACCAACTATGACCATGGTTGGCCATGGGGTGATTTTCACATGGAGACAATGTTTCTCATAATGTGTCATTTGATCATGGATGACATCGAATACATTATTCATATTATAAAAAACCAAAAAAACTAATAAACCCAAGGGTTTAATATTATAAACTAAAGCAAGTGGTGAACCCAAGGGAAAAATCATTACCCAAAAAATTATAACCAAAAGACCAGAACCCAATGGAATTGATTTAAACATTGATACAATTGTTGTCGCAATGCGACGTTGGGCCAAGTATGACCATGGTTGGCCAAGGGTGATTTTCATATTGATACAATGTTTGTCAGAATGTGACATTTGATCATGGATGACATTGATCGATTATTCATATTATAAACCAAAAAAACTAATAAACCCAAGTGTTTAATATTATAAACCAAAGCAAGTGGTGAACCCAAGGGAAAATCATTACCCAAAAAATTATAAACCAAAGGAATTGGTGAACCCAAGGGAATTGATTTAAACATTGAGACAATTGTTGTTGCAATGCGACGTTGGGCCAAGTATGACCATGGTTGGCCATGGGTGATTTTCATATTGATACAATGTTTGTCAGAATGTGACATTTGATCATGGATGACATTGATCGATTATTCATATTATAAACCAAAAAACTAATAAACCCAAGGGTTTAATATTATAAACCAAAGGAATTGGTGAACCCAAGGGACAACCATTACCCAAAAAATTATAAACCAAAGTAATTGGTGAACCCAAGGGAATTGATTTAAACATTGAGACAATTGTTGTCACAATCCGACATTGGACCAACTATCACCAAGGTTGGCCATGGGTGATTTTCATATTGAGACAATATTTGTCAGAATGTGACATTTGATCATGGATGACATTGATCGATTATTCATATTATAAACCAAAACAACTAATAAACCCAAGGGTTTAATATTATAAACCAAAGGAATTGGTGAACCCAAGGGACAACCATTACCCAAAAAATTATAAATCAAAGGAATTGGTGAATCCAAGGGAAATGATTTAAACATTGAGACAATTTTTGTCACAATGCGACGTTGGACCAAGTATGACCATGGTTGGCCATGGGTGATTTTCATATTGATACAATGTTTGTCAGAATGTGACATTTGATCATGGATGACATTGATCGATTATTCATATTATAAACCAAAAAAACTAAAAACCCGAGGGTTTAATATTGTAAACCAAAGCAAGTGGTGAACCCAAGGGAAAATAATTACCCAAAAAATTATAAACCAAAGGAATTGGTGAACCCAAGGGAATTGATTTAAACATTGAGACAATTATTGTCACAATGCGACGTTCGACCAACTATGACCATGGTTGGCCATGAGTGATTTTCATATTGAGACAATATTTGTCAGAATGTGACATTTGATCATGGATGACATTGATCGATTATTCATATTATAAACCAAAAGAACTAATAAACCCAATGGTTTAATATTGTAAACCAAAGGAATTGGTGAACCCAAGGACAACCATTACCCAACAAATTATAAACCAAAAGGAATTGTGAACCTAAGGAATTGATTTAAACATTGAGACAATTTTTGTCACAATGCACGTTGGACCAACTATGACCATGGTTGGCCATGGGTGATTATTATTGAGACAATGTTTCTCATAATGTGTCATTTGATCATGGATGACATTGATCGATTATTCATATTATAAACCAAAAAAACTAATAAACCCAAGGGTTTAATATTATAAACCAAAGAAAGTGGTGAACCCAAGGGAAAATCATTACTCAAAAAATTATGAACCAAAGGAATTGGTGAACCCAAGGGAATTGATTTAAACATTGAGACAATTGTTGTCGCAATGCGATGTTGGGCCAAGTATGACCATGGTTGGCCATGGGTGATTTTCATATAGATACAATGTTTGTTAGAATGTGACATTTGATCATGGATGACATTGATCGATTATTCATATTATAAACCAAAAAAACTAATAAACCCAGGGGTTTAATATTATAAATCAAAGTTATGATGAACCCAAGGGAAAATCATTACCCAAAAAATTATAAACCAAAGGAATTGGTGAACCCAAGGGAATTGATTTAAACATTGAGACAATTGTTGTCGCAATGCTACTAAGCTAAGTATGACCATGGTTGGCCATGGGTCATTTTCATATAGATACAATGTTTGTCGAATGTGACTTTGATCATGGATGACATTGATCAATTATTCATATTATAAACCAAAAAAACTAATAAACCCAAGGGTTTAATATTATAAACCAAAGGAATTGGTGAACCCAAGGGACAACTATTACCCAACAAATTATAAACCAAAGTAATTGGTGAACACAAGGGAATTGATTTAAACATTGAGACAGTTATTGTCACAATCCGACATTGGACCAACTATGACCAAGGTTGGTCATGGGTGATTTTCATATTGAGACAATATTTGTCAGAATGTGACATTTGATCATGGATGACATTGATCGATTATTCATATTATAAACCAAAACAACTAATAAACCGAAGGGTTTAATATTATAAACCAAAGGAATTGGTGAACCCAAGGGACAACCATTACCCAAAAAATTATAAAGCAAAGGAATTGGTGAACCCAAGGGAATTGATTTAAACATTGAGACAATTGTTGTCACAATGCGACGTTGGACCAACTATGACCATGGCTGGCCATGGGTGATTTTCATATTGAGACAATGTTTCTCATAATGTGTCATTTGATCATGGATGACATTGATCGATTATTCATATTATAAACCAAAAAAACTAATAAACCCAAGGGTTTAATATTATAAACCAAAGGAATTGGTGAACCCAAGGGACAACCATTACCCAACAAATTATAAACCAAAAGGAATTTGTGAACCCAAGGGAATTGATTTAAACATTGAGACAATTGTTGTCACAATGCGACGTTGGACCAACTATGACCATGGTTGGCCATGGGTGATTTTCATATTGAGACAATGTTTCTCATAATGTGTCATTTGATCATGGATGACATTGATCGATTATTCATATTATAAACTAAAAAAACTAATAAACCCAAGGGTTTAATATTATAAACCAAAGGAATTGGTGAACCCAAGGGACAACCATTACCCAAAAAATTATAAACCAAAGGAATTGGTGAACCCAAGGGAATTGATTTAAACATTGAGACAATTGTTGTCACAATGCGACGTTGGACCAACTATGACCATGGTTGTCCATGAGTGATTTTCATATTGAGACAATATTTGTCAGAATGTGACATTTGATCATGGATGACATTGATCGATTATTCATATTATAAACCAAAAGAACTAATAAACCCAAGGGTTTAATATTATAAACCAAAGGAATTGGTGAACCCAAGGGACAACCATTACCCAAAAAATTATAAAGCAATGGAATTGGTGAACCCAAGGGAATTGAGTTAAACATTGAGAAAATTGTAGTCACAATCCGACATTGGACCAACTATGAACAGGGTTGGCCATGGGTGATTTTAATATTGAGACAATATTTGTAAGAATGTGACATTTGATCATGGATGACATTGATCGATTATTCATATTATAAACCAAAACAACTAATAAACCCAAGGGTTTAATATTATAAACCAAAGGAATTGGTGAACCCAAGGGACAACGATTACCCAAGAAATTATAAAGCAAAGGAATTGGTGAACCCAAGGGAATTGATCTAAACATTGAGACAATTGTTGTCACAATGCGATGTTGGACCAACTATGACCATTGTTGGCCATGGGTGATTTTCATATTAAGACAATATTTGTCAGAATGTGACATTTGATCATGGATGACATTGATCAATTTTTCATATTATATACCAAAATAACTATTAAACCCAATGGTTTAATATTATAAACCAAAGGAATTGGTGAACCCGAGGGAATTGATTTAAACATTGAGACAATTTTTTTCACAATTGGACCAACTATGACCATGCTTGGCCATGGGTGATTTTCATATTGAGACAATATTTGTTGAAATGTGACATTTGATCATGGATGACATTGATTTATTATTCATATTATAAACCAAAAGAACTAATAAACCCAAGGGTTTAATATTATAAACCAAAGGAATTGGTGAACCCAAGGGACAACCATTACCCAAAAAATTATAAAGCAAAGGAATTGGTGAACCCAAGGGAATTGAGTTAAACATCGGCAGAAAATTGTTGTCACAATCTCACATTGGACCAACTACGACTGTGGTTGGCCATGGGTGATTTTCATATTGAGACAATATTTGCTCTAATGTGACATTTGATCGTGGATGACATTGATCGATTATTCATATTATAAACCAAAACAACTAATAAAACCAAGTATTTAATATTATAAACCAAAGCAAATCTGTGAACCCAAGTGACAACTATTACCCAAAAAAATTGTTATGAATTGGCGAACCTAAGGGAATTGATTTAAACATTGAGACAATTGTTGTCGCTAATGCGACGTTGGACCAACTATGACCATGGCTGGCCATGGGTGATTTTCATATTAAGACAATATTTGTCAGAATGTGACATTTGATCATGGATGACATTGATCGATTTTTCATATTATATACCAAAATAACTATTAAACCCAATGGTTTAATAATATAAACCAAAGGAATTGGTGAACCTGAGGGAATTGATTTAAACATTGAGACAATTTTTGTCACAATTGGACCAACTATGACCATGGTTGGTCCAAGTTGGTCCAACCATGGGAAAAATTATTAAAAACATAAGTTATCAAACATTGGGATTTCTAGGGCGAGAGGGATGACAATGGTTGACCAAGGATGACCATGGTTGAGTAAGGATAACCATGGTTGATTATGGCTAAGCAAACTTCTCTATCATTTAACAAAGGTGAGAATAAGACTATGTTGGGAATGTTTGGCCATAGTTGATTAAAATGGTTAGAATGTAAATATTACTAGTATTACTTATTCATATTCATATTAATAATATTTCTATTAACAATATTAATTTTAATATCATTAATACTATTAATGATATGGTTACAATGAATATATATATTTTTTGCCTCAAAATCTTTTTTATTTTAAATAAAAGAGAATTATAATTACTTAAACCATTATTATACTTATTTAGATATTATTATATTCGTTTATATATTATTTTAGATATTATTTTAATTATAAATAGTTTAACTGTTTAAACAATTATAACTATAATTAATTATTATAATTATTAATTATAATTAAGGCTCACGATGGATTATTATGGTTTAAGAGGGTTACCCATGGATGACTATGGCCAAGAAAAATTGTGTATCATTGAGCACTAGTGAGAATGAGTGACATTGATTTAGTGTGTTGAAAATGTTTAACGATATTTAATTAAAATGATTAGCATGTAAATATTATTAATTTTTAAAAGTAGTCTTAATAGTATTTATATTAACATCATTAATATCATTAATACCTTTAATCATATTGTTAGAGTGAATAAAAGTTTAAATTTATTTTTATTAATAATTCTATTGTTAATTATTACAAAATAAATATTATTATTCTTATTTATCAATATTAATGTTAATATTTTTTTTTAAACAATATTAATATTCTTAATAATATTAATATTATAATATAGATATTATTATCTTAATAATACTAAATATCAAAAATTTAAAAATTTTAATATATTTTATGATATTTTCAAAAATTTAAAAATTCATGATATATTTTAATATAATGAGTACTATTAATGATATTATTAATATTGTATTTAATGGTATTATTAGTAATATTGCTTTTAATATTAATTCAATTCTTATTTTATTAATAATAATATAAATTTTAATATTATTTTTAAATATAATATAAACTTTATTATAAACTGGACATTTTACTAATATAAACATTAGACTTAATTTAAATTTTATTCTTAGCTTTATAATTTGTTTGTAAAATGGTGATTACGCCGATAGGCGTAACCCCCTATCGGAAGGAGCATGTTTTGTGATTAGGCTAATTAATCTTTTTGATCCGATGGTCTAGATTGAAAGATCTCGGTATATTCTGTTCGTCACCACTTAATCAATGGATCAAATCTACTCCACTAACTACCTTGCATATCTAAATCACATGTTTAAACCGTACTTAAATTAATTTTTTACAAATCTTGATTAAAAATTTACTGTGCCATTTATTAATTGCCACCTATCAAGATTAACATTTCGAATGAAACTGAAAGACTAACGCTTATCCAAGTGTCTGAAACTGTTATGCCAGGTGTTTGAAAGCGCCCGCAGACAAGGACACGTCGTGAGAGGAAGGCGCCCTGGTGGTTTCAAATCGGGGGTAACGGTGGAGGAGTGGAACGCGTCGTCTCTTCCATGGAAATTCAAGAAGACGAGCCTCTGGCATTCGTCTGTTAGCTACTTTATTCTTCCCAACGTTTCTAGCTGTAGGCCTGTTGCAGCTTCTCAATAGATCAAGGATATGATTATTTAAGATCGTTGAAAGAAATCTTGGCGTTTCCAGAAATTATATTAATGGATTGTGTAGATTAATATGCACTGTGATACATCAGTCACCTGTCTCTCTAATGTCGACTTTTCAACAGGTTTTTGCATGCGAAATACAAGTAAACATTGCTTCTACATCAAATTATTTTTCCCAAAACCATAGTTTTATGATATTAATGATCTGTGGTAGCAGAGAGCGTACGCGCAAAAGGTGGAGGTGAAAGTACCCTTGTATTCTTATGGTTGCAAGCGAAAAATTCGAAAGGCTCTCTCTCATTTCAAAGGTACATCGCTCCGAACTTTTCTGGATACAAGGCAGTAATCTCTGTTATAAGTTTGGGAGGCTTTTAGGTATATTTTTTTAGTCAATTTTTCTAGAAATTTAAGTGGGATGAGGTGGATTGTGTACAGTTTTTCTGTAGTTTTTGAAGTGGGTTGAATCTCTATTTACATTAAAAACAAATAATAATTAAAAAATGTAATTTAATCAAAAATTATTTTACTAAATTTTCATGTTTCATTGCCACAGGATTGCACTCTATCGATGTAGATTTTTATCAGCAAAAGGTTACAGTGACAGGGTTAATTATTCCAAACGAAGTCTTGGCTGCCATGAAAGCAAAGAGGAAGAACACCTGCTTTTGGTCAACTGAAGATGGCAAGCCAGAGTTACATATGAATTGTGGGAGCAAGAGCGAAATCATGAAGGATTCGAAGAAAGTAGAAGGTTCGTCTGACAATATTAAGAAGGTAACTTTTGCAGACGACCAAAAAATCTCAAAAAATGGATTGAAACCCTTATGGGGATATGCCATTCACTGAAAAATTATTTGTCTGTTAGCTACTTTATTCTTCCCAACGTTTCTAGCTGCAGGCCTGTTTCAACTTCTCAATAGATCAAGGATATGATTATTTAAGATCGTTGAAAGAAATCTTGGCGTTTCTAGAAATTATATTAATGGATTGTGTAGATTAATATGCACTGTCATACATCAGTCACCTGTCTCTCTAATGTCGACTTTTCATCCACACCTGATGACACCACGCATCCAGACATATGCCCCGCCAAAGGTATTGTTGCTTTTCCCGATCTTCTTCGGCAAATTTGACCATAAATCTTTGAATCTTATCAGTCTACAAAGATATATCATGTGTTTATTCATTTTCTTCAACTGGAACGTTATAATTACTAAATATAATTGTTATGGCACACATCCAGGTAATGGAAACAAAACAGCCATTATAATATTAATAGGTAAATATGATTTCTTTTTATTCACTGTGTCGGTTTGAACCTCAAATAATATTAATAGGTAAATATGATTTCTTTTTATTGTTTTTAATTTCTCCAGGCTTTTTAACCTAATTACCTTTAAAATTAGCCATTGATAAACAATGGACGATAATGTACTGTGTTATATTTGGAAAAGACTGCCTCCCGCTACAGTGGCGTACCATTAGGATTAGGGCTTCATGTTTTGAAGGACTATTATTCGAAGGATCTGAATGGACATTTCATTGCGTCAGACTTAATTAATTAAGTACACATCTTTACATTCATAAGTTTAGGATTAGGGCTTCATGTTTTGAAGGACTATTATTCGAAGGATCTGAATGGACATTTCATTGCGTCAGACTTAATTAATTAAGTACACATCTTTACATTCATAAGTTTAGGATTAGGGCTTCATGTTTTGAAGGACTATTATTCGAAGGATCTGAATGGACATTTCATTGCGTCAGAGTTAATTAATTAAGTACACATCTTTACATTCATAAGTTCAGATTGATTTACGTAGATTTAAGGTTTAGCTACCCAAAGTTTTTCTCGACGTTGCAGAGTAGTTTCTTTTAATCATAAATTTTCAATTTATAGGAAAGAAATCAAAGTTTTCGATATGTCTCTTTATCTCTTCAGTTCAATATTATTGATCGGAATTTTCAATATTATTATTTTTAATTAAATTTATATATAAATATATTTTTCAATACTAATTTTGTTATTCTTTAGATTATTGAATGTATTGTACTTTTCACATTTATTTTTTTTTACGATGAAAATATATTTATAATTTTTTTATTATTATTATCTAATAATAGAAGATATCATGATTTTTAAAAGTAGTCGATGTATAGACTCTAATTTATCAAGAGAAATAGGTGCATATGCAAAAAAATTTAACATACTTCACACAAATGTTAAGTAGTTGTGTTAATAGTTTTAATATAACAATAACTTGTGCTTTTTGATTTGGACTCTTTTTTCTTTTTCAAAATAATATTTTGTTATTAATCCAAATTGAAATCAAAGATATTTATAAAATCTATATTTACAGTAGATATAAAAAAACAGAGTATTCAAAATTATCTCTACAAAAATTCAGAGACTCCCATGAAGTCTAGAGTCATACCTTCAAAGTCTAGAGTCTTTTTTTTAACATTTTAATTAGGTAAAAATATAATAAAAAAACATAAAATTAATTATAATTGAATCAAAAAATTCATTCTAGAGTATGAAATGACATGTAATTCCAATATAGATTTGACACATGTTTTGTAATTCCTCCAATTTGAATTAAATATAACTTATATTTACAATTTTAAAGTATAAGATTTTAAATATAACTTATATTTAGAATTTTTAAGTTAACTTAAATCTATTTTTTAAGAGTGATAAAAAAAATTGATCTCTTAATTATTAATTCAATTAAATGTACAAAATTTAACTGTGTTAACAAATTAAGAAAAATAAAATATAAAGTTAAAGTTAAAGTTGATGTTAATATTAATATTAATATTTTGATAATAATATATTAACGATTATTATACTTTGTTATATATATATATTACTCTAATAATAATTTGTATTAGTATTTGATATTAAATAATTAATATGTAGAAATATACTAATATTAATAAACAAATAAGTTTTACTATTAATATTAATTAATTTGAATAAGAATACAAATGCTATTTTTAATATTGTTAATATTAATATTAATAAATAATATTAGCAACATTTAGCATTAACATTTAGTATTAACAATAATGTTAACAAATTTTAATTTACAATATTATTTATTATTATTATTTTAATTTATTAATATTATTAATATTTATAAATATTAATTTTAATTTTAATAACATTAAAGAATATTATTATGGTAAATAATCATGGTCACATTGTGGAAATAATAAAAATGACATTAATAACATTATACAATAAAAATATTATTAATAATTAGTATTTAAATAATGATGATTATGATTTATACTAAACACATGGACTATTGGTATAACTTATGTTTTTAATAGTGTTCCCTTGGTTCACCAATTCCTTTCGTTTATAATGTTAAACCCTTGGGTTTGTTAGTTCTTTTGGTTTATAATATGAATAATCGATTAATGTCATCCCTGATCAAACGTCAAACTCTCACAAATATTGTCTCCATATGAAAATCACCCATGGCCAGCCATGGTCATAGTTGGTCCTTTGGTTTATAATTTTCTGGGTAATGGTTGTCCCTTGGGTTCACCAATTCCTTTAGTTTATAATATTAAACCCTTGGGTTTATTAGTTTTTTTGGTTTACAATATGAATAATCGATCAATTTCATCCATGATCAAATGACACATTATGAGAAACATTGTCTCAATATGAAAATCACCCATCGCTAACCATGGTCATAGTTGGTCCAACGTTGCATTGTGACAACCATTGTCTCAATGTTTAAATCTATTCCCTTGGGTTCACCAATTCCTTTTGGTTTATAATTTTTTGGGTAATGATTTTCCCTTGGGTTCACCACTTGCTTTGGTTTATAATATTAAACCCTTGGGTTTATTAGTTTTTTTGGTTTATAATATGAATAATCGATCAATGTCATCCATGGTCAAATGTCACATTCTGACAAACATTGTATCAATATGAAAATCACCCATGGCCAACCATGGTCATACTTGGCCCAACGTCGCATTGCACCAACAATTGTCTCAATGTTTAAATCAATTCCCTTGGGTTCACCAATTCCTTTGGTTTATAATTTTTTGGGTAAGGATTTTCCCTTCGGTTCACCACTTGCTTTGGTTTATAATATTAAACCCTTGGGTTTATTAGTTTTTTTGGTTTATAATATGAATAATCGATCAATGTCATCCATGATCAAATGACACATTATGAGAAACATTGTCTCAATATTAAAATCACCCATGGCCAGCCATGGTCATAGTTGGTCCAACGTCGCATTGGGACAACCATTGTCTCAATGTTTAAATCAATTCCCTTGGGTTCACCAATTCCTTTTGGTTTATAATTTGTTGGGTAATGGTTGTCCCTTGGGTTCACCAATTCCTTTGGTTTATAATATTAAACCCTTGGGTTTATTAGTTTTTTGGTTTATAATATGAATAATCGATCAATGTCATCCATGATCAAATGTCACATTCTGACAAACATTGTATCAATATGAAAATCACCCATGGCCAACCATGGTCATACTTGGCCCAACATCGCATTGCGCCAACAATTGTCTCAATGTTTAAATCAATTCCCTTGGGTTCACCAATTCCTTTGGTTTAAATCAATTCCCTTGGGTTCACCAATTCCTTTAGTTTATAATATTAAACCCTTGGGGTTAGTAGTTTTTTTGGTTTATAATATGAATAATCGATCAATGTCATCCATGATCAAATAACACATTATGAGAAACATTGTCTCAATATGAAAATCACCCATCGCCAACCATGGTCATAGTTGGTCCAACATTGCATTGTGACAACCATTGTCTCAATGTTTAAATCTATTCCCTTGGGTTCACCAATTCCTTTTGGTTTATAATTTGTTGGGTAATGGTTGTCCCTTGGGTTCACCAATTCCTTTGGTTTATAATATTAAACCATTGGGTTTATTAGTTTTTTTGGTTTATAATATGAATAATCGATCAATGTCATCCATGATCAAATGTCGCATTTTGACAAACATTGTATCAATATGAAAATCACCCATGGCCAACCATGGTCATAGTTGGTCCAAAGTCGCATTGCGACAACAATTTTCTCGATGTTTTAATCAATTCCCTTGGGTTCACCAATTCCTTTGGTTTATAATTTTTTGGGTAATGATTTTCCCTTCGGTTCACCACTTGCTTTGGTTTATAATATTAAACCCTTGGGTTTATTAGTTTTTTTGGTTTATAATATGAATAATCAATCAATGTCATCCATGATCAAATGTCACATTCTAACAAACATTATCTCAATATGAAAATCACCCATGGCCAACCATGGTCATACTTGGCCCAACGTCGCATTGCGACAACAATTGTCTCAATGTTTAAATCAATTCCCTTGGGTTCACCAATTCTTTTGGTTTATAATTTTTTGGGTAATGATTTTCCCTTGGGTTCACCACTTGCTTTGGTTTATAATATTAAACCCTTGGGTTTATTAGTTGTCCATCGCCAACCATGGTCATAGTTGGTCCAACATTGCATTGTGACAACCATTGTCTCAATGTTTAAATCTATTCCCTCGGGCTCACCAATTCCTTTTGGTTTATAATTTGTTGGGTAATGGTTGTCCCTTAGGTTCACCAATTCCTTTTTTCTATAATATTAAACCCTTGGGTTTATTAGATTTTTTGGTTTATAATATGAATAATCGATCAATGTCAACCATGATCAAATGTCACATTCTAACAAACATTGTATGAATATGAAAATCACCCATGGCCAACCATGGTCATACTTGGCCCAACGTCGCATTGCGACAACAATTGTCTCAATGTTTAAATCAATTCCCTTGGTTTCACCAATTCCTTTGGTTTATAATTTTTTGGGTAATGATTTTCCCCTTGGTCACTTCACTTCTCTTGGTTTATAATATTAAACCCTTGGGCTTATTAGTTTTTTTGGTTTATAATATGAAGGTTTAATTGACTTACGTTATCCATGATCAAATGTCATATTCTAACAACATTGTACCAATATCAAAATCACATTCTCATTAAAATTATAATTTGTTGGCTAATGGTTAACCTTAGGTTCACCAATTCCTTTTGGTTTATACTATTAAACCTCGGATTTTATTAGCTGTTCATAATACATAATAACGATTAGTCATCCATGACTAAATATTGCATTCCCAACAAACATTGTGTATCAACATGAAACACTATTGCCAAATCATGAAACATATTATTTAGTTCGCCTGACAGCACACTGTCTCAATGTTTAAACAATTCTTGGGTTCACCAATTCTTTGTTTATAATTTTTTGGGGTAAGGATTGGTTCACGACATGGTTTATAATATTAAACCCTTGGGTTTATTAGTTTTTTTGGTTTATATATGAATAATCGATCAATGTCATCCATGATGAAATGTCACATTCTGACAAACATTGTATCAATATGAAAATCACCCTTGGCCAACCATGGTCATACTTGTCCCAACGTCGCATTGCGACAACAATTGTCTCAATGTTTAAATCAATTCCATTGGGTTCACCAATTCCTTTGGTTTATAATTTTTTGGGTAATGATTTTCCCTTGGGTTCACCACTTGCTTTGGTTTATAATATTAAACCCTTGGGTTTATTAGTTTTTTTGGTTTATAATATGAATAATCGATCAAAGTCATCCATGATCAAATGTCACATTCTGACAAACATTGTATCAATATGAAAATCACCCATGGCCAACCATGGTCATACTTGGCCCAAATTCGCATTGTGACAATAATTGTCTCAATGTTTAAATCAATTCCCTTGGGTTCACCAATTCCTTTGCTTTAAATCAATTTCCTTGGGTTCACCAATCTTTTAGTTTACAATATTAAACCCTAAGTTTATTAGTTTTTTCAAACCCTTTGTTTTCTTTCTTTACCCAAAAAATTATAAAGCAAAGGAATTGGTGAACCCAAGGAAATTGATTTAAACATTGAGACAATTGTTGTCACAATGCGACGCTGGACCAACTATGACCATGGCTGGCCATGGGTGATTTTCATATTAAGACAATATTTGTCAGAATGTGACATTTGATCCATTGATCGATTTTTCATATTATATACCAAAATAACTATTAAACCCAATGGTTTAATATTATAAACCAAAGGAATTAGTGAACCCGAGGGAATTGATTTAAACATTGAGACAATTTTTGTCACAATTAGACCAACTATGACCATGCTTGGCCATGGACGATTTTCATATTGAGACAATATTTGTCGGAATGTGACATTTGATCATGGATGACATTGATCGATTATTCATATTATAGACCAAAAAAAATAATAAACCCAAGGGTTTAATATTATAAACCAAAGGAATTGGTGAACCCAAGGGACAACCATTACCCAAAAAATTATAAACCAAAGTAATTGGTGAACCCAAGGTAATTTATTTAAACATTGAGACAATTGTTGTCACAATGCGACATTGGAACAAGTATGACCATGGTTGGCCATGGGTGATTTTCATGTTGAGACAATGTTTTTCAGAATGTGACATTTGATCATGGATGACATTGATCGATTATTTATATTATAAACCAAAAGAACTAATAAACCCAAGGGTTTAATAATATAAACCAAAGGAATTGGTGAACCCAAGGGAAAACCATTACCCAAAAAATTATAAACCAAAGGAATTGGTGAACCCAAGGGAATTGATTTAAACATTGAGACAATTATTTTCACAATGCGGCAGTTGAATAGCCATGAGAACAGTATGGGTGATTTCATATTAAAATTCAGTGTGAAATTTGATCATGGATGACTATTGATGATTTTCATATTATATGCCAAATAACTATAAAACCAGTGGTTTAATATTATAAACCAAAGGAATTGGTGAACCCGAGGGAATTGATTTAAACATTGAGACAATTTTTGTCAACGTTGGACCAACTATGACCATGGTTGGTCCAACCATGGGAAAAATTATTAAAAACATAAGTTGTCAAACATTGGGGTTTCTAGGGCGAGAGGGATGACAATGGTTGACCAAGGATGACCATGGTTGAGTAAGGTTAACCATGTTTGATTATGGCTAAACAAACTTCTCTATCATTTAACAAAGGTTAGAATAAGACTATGTTGGCAATGTTTGGCCATAGTTGATTAAAATGATTAGAATGTAAATATTATTAGTATTACTTATTCATATTAATATTAATAATATTTCTATTAACAATATTAATTTTAATATCATTAATACTATTAGTGATATGGTTATAATGAATCTTTTTTTTGCCTCAAAATCTTTTTTTATTTTAAATAAAAGAGAATTATAATTACTTAAACCATTATTATACTTATTTAGATATTATTATATTCGTTTATATATTATTTTAGATATTATTTTAATTATAAATAGTTTAACTGTTTAAACAATTATAACTATAATTAATTATTATAATTATTAATTATAATTAAGGCTCACAATGGATTATTATGGCTTAAGAGGGTTACCCATGGATGACTATGGCCAAGAAAAATTGTGTATCATTGAGCACTAGTGAGAATGAGTGACATTGATTTAGTGTGTTGGAAATGTTTAACGATATTTAATTAAAATGATTAGCATGTAAATATTATAAATTTTTAAAAGTAGTCTTAATAGTATTTATATTAACATCATTAATGATAATATCATTAATACTTTTAATCATATTGTTAAAGTGAATAAAAGTTTAAATTTATTTTTATTAATAATTCTATTATTAATTAGCCCACGTGGTGTAGAACAGTCGGTGATGGGGTGCACTGTTAAGGCACTCCGTTTTGTAAGGTCACCGGTTCGAAACCTGTGGGTGGCATGGGAGGAGAAAAAATGGAAAAATTAGGATTAGTCTAAACGAGAAAAAAAAAAATTCTATTGTTAATTATTACAAAATAAATATTATTATTCTTATTTATCAATATTAATGTTAATATTTTTTTTAACAATATTAATATTCTTAATAATATTAATATTATAATATAGATATTATTATCTTAATAATACTAAATATCAAAAATTTAAAAATTTTAATATATTTTATGATATTTTCAAAAATTTAAAAATTCATGATATATTTTAATATAATAAGTACTATTAATGATATTATTAATATTGTATTTAATTGTATTATTAGTAATATTGCTTTTAATATTAATTCAATTCTTATTTTATTAATAATAATATAAATTTTAATATTATTTTTAAATATAATATAAACTTTATTATAAACTGAACATTCTACTAATATAAACATTAGACTTAATTTAATTTTTATTCTATACTTTATAATTTGTTGTTTTGAATATATGTCATTATTATATTAATGAAATTTTAATATTATAATATAAAAAATAGCCATGAAAATGTAAATATTAGAATGTAAGTATTATTAATTATTATTACTGATCTTAAAAGTATTTATATTAACAATATTAATGATAATATCATTAATACTTTTAATCATATTGTTAAAGTGAATAGAAGTTTTATTTTCTATATTTTTATTAATAATTTTATTGTTAATTATTAAAAAAAAAATTATTATTCTTATTTATTAATATTAATGTTAATATTATATTTTTAAATAATCTTAATATAATTAATCATATTAATATTATAATGTAAATGTTATTATCTTAATAATATTGAATATTAACAATTTTAAAACAATTAATATTACAAATATTATTCTTTATTAAACATTATTAATATTAATAGTATTTATATTAACAATATTAATTTTAATATCATTAATACTATTAATGATATGGTTAAAATGATATTTTTTTTTAATTTCAATTTTATTAAAAAGACTTTACAACTATCAAATTCTTTTTTAATTTAAAGAAAGAAGAATTATAATTACTTAAACAATTATTTTAACATTAAATGCTAGTTTTTGATGATTGTATTTTATTGCCTATGGCAAATAAATTTATAGGAAAGGGTGGATATGCAGAGGTATACAAAGGATCCCTACCAGACGGACAGTTGTGGTACATTTATTTAAATATTTAACCTCATTTATTGTAAATCATAATTCTTCGATGAGAAATATTGCATTGTTGTCCAAGTACAATTAAATCAAAAACAAGGATGTGCACCTTACACTAACAAGTAAAAAATTCATTCACCTTAATAACTGCCACTCCTCCTGAGAGCTTTGCAATTCTTTCAGACAATTTTTCTGTCTCGTAAACAGAATCTATCTCAGCTAACTCTTTCTTAATTTGTGCAATTCTTGCTTGAATTTCATCTTTACTTGCAGCATCAGAAATTATTGTCGTTGAGCCTTTAGCTATGGTGATTTTTCTGGCACTACCAAGCTGCTCTTATGAAGTATTCTCAACCTTCATACCCAAATCACCAGCTATGAATTCCACACCTGTCAAAAGAAGCTTCAGTCAGTTCTAAAAGGCCAAATGAAAAAAAAAAATTATTCAGCAAGCCAGAGGACATATGCCACAGTTGAATATTTACTAAAGAAATTTGCCAGCTAGAGTACAAACATTAAAAACATTAGAAGAGGCATTTTAACAAAATGCAACACCATAATTTGGCCAATAGAGATCAAGATGCAAATGATCTGATCAATTGCACGGTAATGTGTGATAAAAGAAGGATAACATGCATACCTAACTATGGATATTTCTCAATATTTGCCAATTAAGAACTACCAATAGTACAAGATAACAGGATATGCATCGGACAAATGCAATATTAGAATTTCAGGAGAAATTCGTATGCAATCGGCTTGGCCTAAATAATCAATTTCAAAAACGCAGTAAACGAATGATAATTTAATTACTCAATTGGTAAGTGTGTTTACATGTGCTTTCCCTGATAGCACCTTATTTGTGTTGGGTTCTGAAGAAAAATCCCAGATAAAAACTTATTTGTACCAAGAATTTGATTAGAACCTAGCCGATGCATTCTAATAAAACTCAATCAGTCAAACGTAAGGCTATACATTCTAATAAAATGTACTTAACTGTTTCCCAAAATGATCAAATTAATACAGAAATACACACTGCATACACAACTAGAACTTATGTTCGCGTACTGAGTAAACCTTTCGATACGGCAAAACATAACTCCTTAGATACAATTCCTAGATAAATTATCTATCAAAGGAGTTTACCACTCTAATCCACTTTCAGTTCCTACCGCAAATATGAAATTGGGTTTACTATGAACACATAAAACATACCTGTAAGAATAGCAATATCCTGGAGAAGAGCCTTTCTTCTCTCCCCAAAGCTTGGTGCCTTGACAGCAGCAACATTGATTACTCCACGCAATTTATTCACAACTAAAGTGGCCAATGCCTCCCCCGAGAGATCTTCTGCTATTATGACCAAAGGTGCTCTCAACTGTGTGGTCTTTTCTAATACAGGGACAATCTCTTTGATGGCTGAAATTTTTTGATCAGTGACCAATATTCGAGCATTTTCAAACTCTACAATCAACTTCTCTGCATTTGTGACAAATTGCGGAGATATGTACCCCCTGTCGAACTGTAACAAGAACAAAATTATCAGTGATATCACTGCTGCACTTAAGGGATTTCAACTAGGATGACTGCATCATTGTAGCTTCCAGCTTACCTCCATTCCTTCCTCTACATCAACTGTAGTTTCAAAAGAAGATGAAGACTCAATAGACAGAACTCCATCTGGCCCAACCTTATCTATTGCATCAGCAATCATAGTTCCCACAAAATCATCATTCCCAGATGAAATCGAGGCCACCGCTGCACAAATGGGAGAAGATTGTCATCAAGAAATCCAGAACATAAAGAACAAAACAGGTATTACAATTAACCTTCTAAAATACTGCTGTACCCTTGATATCATCCCGCCCTTTTACAGCCCTGGCCTTATTCTGCAGCTCTTCGACTAGGCTCTGCACAGTCTTGTCTATTCCTTTCTTCAAAGCAACCGGATTTTCTCCCGCTGTTACATTCATAAGACCTAGTTTGATCATCTCCCGAGACAAAACAGATGCCGTGATTGTCCCATCACCGGATGAGTCATTCGTCTTACTTGCAACCTGGCCAAATAATGCTTCAATTTCATCCCGCGAGCGTGGCTCGTTGATGTCGCCGGATTTTCCCGCCTGGCCGAGACTGAGAGGAAGAGGAAGCGGAAGCATTTCTCCGTCGCTGCCATTACAGCTGCCTCCTGTACTGGACGATCGCGTCATTACCGCAGTGCCGCGAGGCGAATTGCCCATGGAGGCCAACAGCTGTGAAGCGCTTGCATTTCCTGTGCCCACTATGGCTCCGGTGAAACGCATGGGACACGTTGCCAAACGATTTCAACACTTGGAGAAAATTTAATGTTTCGGTTTCCTTCTAGTTGTTAATGTTGATAGGTGGCCATTAATAAATGGCACAGTAAATTTTTAATCAAGATTTGTAAAAAATTAATTTAAGTACGGTTTAAACATGTGATTTAGATATGCAAGGAAGTTAGTGGGGTAGATTTGATCCATTGATTGAGTGGCGACGACCAGAATATACCGGCATCTTTCAATCTAGACCATCAGATCAAAAAGATTAATTAACCTAATAAAAAGAGCCTATCAATAGGGGGATAAGCCTAATAAATAAATATTAATATCATGAGTTATTTCACCTATTTGTCTTGCATTGATAACGATTCGTGTAAACCTTCTTTGGGTGGATTTTACTTTATCACCTAGAAAACCATTTCAAAGTAGTAGGATACCAAACAATAGGGAGGAAGAAGAGTGAAATAAACGCGTAATGATTGGATAGAGCCCCTAACAGGCCATATATCAGACCTGGATATATGAGGCAGCTGAGCAGGGTATTTCCATTCCAATTTCTGAAGGATGAGTATGCACCATTGATGAAACTCATCATTCGTTATTTCAGTTGTGAAGGGCGCTTTTCACGCTTGTATGCATATCACATCCGGCTGTTGATGCACTTCACGAGAGTGTGGTTGATGAGCATTCCATACTTCATGTACCGTGACATAGAGAGCGGATGAAGATGTTTATGAAGATACCAAGCCTGTGACATAACAAATATATCATTCACTGTGCCCGATCAAATCATGGTATTATCGACTCTGCAATGGGCATCACATGGGATGATTTCATCTCCAGTGAAAACTTCTTCTGGCCTGCTTAAGCCTCGAGGGTAGTCCATGATGAGGGAGAGCCTTCACACCAGTTTGATATTCTTGAGACTGAGCATATCAGTGCTCCATTGTATGTGACATATCAGCGAGGCTACAAAGCCTTATTTGCAGCGACACAACGAGTACTATCTCCACCCGGGGTGGAAGGGGTCTTGTTGACTTCATCAGCAGTGCGAGTACTATCTCCACATGGTGTGGAAGGGGTCTTGCCTTCGACATCAGTGCAGGTATAGGTTTAGGACAGAGGAAAGAGGCCTATGCACGATGAGGGCCCTTCAGGAGGCTGAGACACTGATTTTATACTCATCGATGTTGATGCGAGCTCTCCAAGCTCGAAACTGAAAGGGATCATCCAGGAGCAAAAGGTCGAGATTGACACGCTGAATAAGAAATTGCAGAGAGCTTAGTGGGTGAAAAATTACTTGGAGCAGCGTAATAAACAGCTGGAGGATCAGCACACACTTGTATAGTTATGGCAAATCCGTGAAGATCGACAATTGGCACGGAAAAGACCAGGTGACATGACACCGGTTGAGCGAGAGACCTGCCTCACGCATGTTAACATTCATCTAGAGAAGTTTTTTGCAAAGGAAAATAGAGACAAAGACATGCTTCATCATATGAAAAATCACTATTGGGCCCGTACTCATGTTTGCAAAGCTAAAATGAAGATCCTGAAGGCAAGGTTGAGCAAAGCACTGAAACGGCGAAAGAGGCCTGATCCACTCCGGATCTTGGCCGAGGCTTCATTGGATGAGCATGAGGCATGATGGGGGATCTTGACTCCGAATTTCAGCAAATTTGGAGAATTTTTTGTCATTTTTGAAAATTTTGGTCTCAAAACAGGTTTTTTCGCCCGACGCGTCGTGCCACCCGACGCGCGCTTATGATTGGGACACCTTCTGGAGGAGAAATTTGTATTTTTGGATTTTTCATGGTAATTTATGCATGATGAAAAATGGCCGAAGCATTTCATCAAGTTCTGGATGATCAAAAGGGCCAAAAACACCATGAAAATCACCTTTCTGCCACCTTTTGCACCAGCAGGAAGTACTTTTGGGAGATTGAATTTTTGGAGGGATAAATGAGCGCCAAATTGAAAAATCCCAATTGGGTTGGATAGTAGAAATCCAGGGATTTCCAACGAGCTATCATGATCTCAATTTGGACTTTGGGAAGTGCTCCACAAACAGGTACAAAGTAGCGCGACGCATAGAGCTTTGGAGCGCGGCGCATAGAGGAATTCAGCCTATTTTTCACCTTCCAGCTCAGAAATTCGGCCAGTATTGACTAGTTTCACCTCTTGATGTAATTTTTGATCTAGCTTGATGTAATTTGGTAACCATGATGTAATTTTGGCATATATTTACTTGTTCTAGATGATTCATTCACAAAAAAGTGAAAATCAAGTGAATGGATCAGTTTCCTAGCTTATAGAGGCAAGTTGTTTGGCTGCCTAGATTTTAGCTCTTTGTTTAGAATTGGTTCAAAATGCTCCTAGAAGCATGAGCTCGACCCCTAGAGGCATGGGAAGGGGTTAGACTTTTCTATTTATTGTATTTTCTGAGACACTTTCAAGGTTGGACTCTTGGGAAAAGTTTGGCACACTATTGTACATATTTTCTGCATTTTGGCTAAGGAAAGATCAGAGGTTTTGCAGCACCTGTTGGGATTCTTGTGGCTTTCAGTTTTGATGGTGTGTTTTCTCAGTTATTTGTAAGTTATTTAATGTTTAATGTATGTCATTCCCTTCTTTTTCTTCTGAAACTAAATGAATGAGTAAATGAGGTAGAATCCATTGATTCCAGTGCTCTGCCTTTAAATTTGTTTAGTTTTATATGTTTTCGCCAGTTTGGAGAGGATCCTTGTTCTCCCTTGCCCTCTTCAGCTCCTTGTCATTCTGATCCATCCATACACATAATCAAAAGCATCAAGACTACTGCCTACCTTGCCCCAATTCGAACTCTGCGAAGATTTGGCCTCATCCCCAAGCCCAAAATTGCCATTCCCATTTTTCCAACAAAAAACCCAAAAAATCAAAACCAAACCTTCTTATCTATTTACTAGCCTAAAATCAGTATCTATTATAGGTCATCTAAGCCCCTTTGAAGATCCTTTGCCGAGATAGACCCGGAGAGAGCCCTCTCCTGTCCTCGTAGGGCTAGCTACGAGGCTGAGCTTGGTTTGATGTTGCCTTGAGTTTTACCTTATTTCAGCCTAAGGTAGATTCGAGTGCTAACATAGTGGCGACCATACTGGGGAAAAATCTCAATGGTTTTCTTGTTGGTGTGTTCATTTCATGAGTTATAGACGGAGTCTGAAGTCACGCCAGGTAGCTTTCGAAACACTTTTGCTATGCATTAGCGGAAGTAGATAAACGCTGCTTCAGTCGATCTCCGGTTTAGCTTGTGAATGCGACACTTGATTTGCGAATCACCCCAGTACATTATATCGTTCCGGACTTTTGGATGATTGAGTCTAGAAGTCGATAGGCTGAAAATAATCGGTTGTGTCCTTTGGATTTTTGTATCGATCAACACACTGGCTTCAAAAAGGCATACTAGATCAAATCCGCCTCCAGTATATGAAAACCCCAACCTAATCCCAAGAATTTTTCGTCGAGAAGCTCCCATCATTCCTTTGGTCAAATCTCACTCATACCCCACTGTTTTTGAATACATTGAAGATATTGAGTTTGACGATCAGTTCGAGTTATCATTGTTTGAAACCAAGTCCGAAAGCGCTACTGGTTCTACCGTCATCAATCCTGAGTTTATCAAGTATCTAGAAGTAGAACAAGCAAATAGATCTATTGATAATTATATCCTGAATCTTCAAAATTCTATCGTGGCAACCAACATCCCTGAATTCATAGAATCTGCTTCTCAAACTCTTGGTCCATCAGTGGTTACTTCTGATTCACAGGTTCAAGCTGAACCTTCTTTCATTCTGACCATTCCAGTACAACCATCAATATCTGATCAGCAATCAGTGGTAGTTCCTCCTCCATATCCACCGCATACACCTCGTTCATCTACTACTCCCACTCCACCTGTTTCTCCAAGACAGATTATAAATCCGTCGAGAGCCATGGCTGCTCGATTTGCTCCTCTCGTGTTACTGCAGCAGTTGAATGATATGCCTGCAGATTATTAGAGCGATATTCCAATATTTGATGGCACTCCGCAAAGTCTTCCGGCACAATAGCATCTAGATAAGATGGCAGACTTTTTCGATCTTCATGAGATCGATGAAGAGAATGTAACCATGAGACTTTTTGTGCAAAATTTTGGAGGGGAGGTAAGAAAATGGTTTAGAGCTTTGCCAGCAAGAAGCATTACTACAATGGAAGAACTTCACCGACTGTTTCTAGATCGTTGGGAAATTAAAAAAGATCCACTTCAGATCAATGCCGAGTATAATAGCATCAAGCGCAATCCTGGTGAGTCCGTTCAAGACTATATTATCAGATTCAATGCGGTTTATAATGCAATTCCAGATGACTTAAGACCATCTAGAAAGTCATCTCTCCTTAAATTCCCGGATGGTTTCGATCCAGAGATGGCTTATTCATTACGAGACAGAGATCCGCCTACCTTGGAAGATATGCAGAAGATTGCTGTTAGTGTTGAGGCGAATTTGAATGATAAGAGAGCCAGGTTGAAAGCAGAGAAGAGAGTGACCATAAAAGAAGAAGCTTCCACATCTACATCAGATCAGAACTTGCTTCGCGAAATGGAAAAAATGTTCAAAAGAATGACGCTTGATAAGCCCGAACCGCAGATTCGAAATCCCAACTACCGTGGCCAGCAGCAGCCACAGTTCAGAATTAAATAGCGTGAACAGAGAGCACAAGAGCCGGCAGCCCAGTAGCAAGTAAAAACACCTCTTCAGCAAAACTTTGTTGGTCAAGATTCAGAAGATGAAGATGATGTAGTAGGGGAGAAAAACCACTTCTTTACTCCCGATGATCTACCCATTTATATCACTGAAGATGAAGAGTATGCAGAAAGTTCAGCTGCACAGAAAGATGAGGATTTTATTTTAGCAAATGATGCATCTCTTGAGGAAGAATCAGATGAATACCAAAGAGGGTATATGAATGCTTTGTCCGCTCAGCAGAAGCAATACTCATTAAGAAATAGAGATGTGCCTATAAACCCAATTCAGAAGAGAAAAGAAGCTTCAGCACCAAAGATAGATTCACCTGTAGCACAGAAGAAATGAAAAGAGACAATTGATCCTGCAGCTAACAAATCATCATCATCAGAAAAGTCAAATCAACCAAGCGTAATGAAGGATAACACTGAAAGGAAAGAAGTTCCAGTCAAAGAGGTCGAAAAGGTTTCAGCTTTTAGTTTGGAGAATGAAATTTCTAAATTGAAGGTATCTATTCCTTTGACAGAAATTATGAAGAACAACAGTTATAGAGGTCAAGTCTCTAAAATTCTGAATTTTGATCCAATGTTTGACATGGTGAATATTGAAGATGATCAGCCTAAATTGATATTTGGGCCTGCTTTAGATGGTGAGTCCCCTGACAGTGATGTTCCTCCCTTTTATATCAGTTTTAGGTTGCATGAATTTGTATTGCATAATGCCATGTTCGATTCCGGTGCTTCGCACAATCTTATGCCAAAAGCAATCATGGAAAAGTTGGGTTTAGACATTACAAGGAAGTACCATGATTTGTACTCATTTGATTCCAGCCGAGTGAGATGTATCGGACTCATCAAAGATTTGATTGTAAGTTTAGATCAGATTCCTGTGAAGAATGTCTTGATGGACGTGGTTGTGGCAGACATTCCTCCCTGATTTGGGATGCTCCTTTCTAGATCTTGGGGAGCAAAGTTGAAAGGTACACTATAGTTAGATTTCTCCTATGCAACAATTCCTGTCTTTGGCCAAATGAGAAAGTTATATCAAGAACAGAAGATGAAATACATGATAACAAGCAAGGAGAAACCAATCAATCATCCTGTAAATTATGTACATACTGACTTAGAGTCTTTTGTTTTGTTTGCTGATAGTTTTAATGATATAGATAGTCAGTTAGTTCAGGCAGAAGATATACCAGAGATCACCGAGAATTTTAGAGAAGTTCTGCAGAAAGAAAGACGAGAAAAGCAAGCTATTGTTGAGAAATCAGCTAAAGACGATGGGCTGCAAACAGAAAAAACAGAGCTGGCGCAATTTCAGCACTTAGAGGATGATGAAGATGGTCTTTGGACCATGGATTTCGATGGCGTAGTGGGTAGTGATGGTGCTGGAATTGGTGTTTGGATACGCAGTCCATTTTCCGCTCCGAATAAGGTCCCGAGCAATGTGCGAGTATGTTCCTACAAACTAGCATTTGATTTTTCTAACAATGAGGCTGAGTATGAGGCTCTGATTGCTGGCCTAAAGATTCTAAGAAAGCTGAATGCGAAAAGAATTGCAGTCTATGGTGATTCCGAATTGGTGATAAAACAGGTAAAGGGTGAGTTTCAAGCCAAGCATCCTCGCATGAGGGCTTACCGTAATGCAGTTTTAGACATCTTGAAGTTATTTTCAGACTATACCTTGACGTGTGTGCCTCGCATCCAAAATGGTGTTGCTGATGGACTTGCTAAAGCAGCAAGCAATTTAAAAATCCCAATGAATTCCAGCAATAAGTTCGAGATCCATGTGAAGCACCGCCCTACCGTTCCGGATAATCAGAGATGTTGGCAAGTTTTTCAGGACGATGAGGAGATTAGTGAT
Organism: Pinus albicaulis; assembly: GCA_034641835.2. Classification (NCBI taxonomy): domain Eukaryota; kingdom Viridiplantae; phylum Streptophyta; class Pinopsida; order Pinales; family Pinaceae; genus Pinus; species Pinus albicaulis. The sequence continues at coordinate 140,291 of JAXQQM020058333.1, read as the reverse complement.
TTTCTGCAAAACAAGGGTAAGTTTAAAGATACCTCCATAGATACAAAACATGATGATGGTAATGATGATATGCAGATAAATCAAATGGAAGTGCTGCAACTTAAGGATAACATCATTCCTAAAGGATTGATTCATTTAGAGGAACTCTTTGATCAAGACGATGTAGCCCGCAAACCGACATTGAGGCCGACTGAAAAAGGTGTTGAAGAAGTAAATATTGGGACAGCTGAAAACCCCAAGATGGTAAAGTTATCCAAGTCATTGTCACCGGAGGTAAGAGCTGAATATGTGAGTTTGTTGTCTTCATTTGCTGATGCTTTCACTTGGGATTACTCAGATTTAAAGACGTATGACACTAATATCATTCAGCATACTATCCCTATTAAACCAAATCAGAAGCCTTTCCGTCAGAAGTTGAGGAGAATCAATCCGAAGCTGCTACCATCGATTGAGAAGGAGGTAAACAGGTTGTATAAGTCAGGAATCATTGTACCTATCAGATTTTCTGATTGGATTTCCAATTTGGTGCCCGTGAAGAAAAAGACAGGTGAGATCCGTTTGTGTATTGATTTCAGAAATTTGAATAAGGTGTCATTGAAGGAAAATTATCCGCTGCCAAAAATGGACCATATATTGCAGCGAGTAGTTGGAGCATCAAGGATGTCACTACTCGACGGCTATTCAGGATATAATCAAATTTTAGTGCATGAGGACGATCGTGACAAAACTGCGTTCACCACTCCATGGGGAGCGTTTCATTATGCCAAGATGCCGTTTGGTTTGAAAAATGCAGGTGCCACTTTTCAGCGTGCAATGGACATGGCTTTCGCCAATGAGAAAGATGTATTTTTGGTTGTTTACCTTGATGATTTGACTGTGTTTTCAAATTCTGATGAAGAACATTTGTATCACTTGAAAGTTGTTTTTCAGAAGTGCAGAAAATATGGCATTTCGCTGAATCTGAAAAAGAGCTTGTTTGCCATGGATGAAGGCAAACTTCTTGGCCATATCATATTGAAAGACGGCATTCGTGTTGACCCGACACGTGTTGAAGCAATCCAACAAATTGAACAGCCCCGGAACAAGAAAGAAATACAGTCATTTAATGGTAAAATGAATTTTCTGCGTCGTTTCATTCCAAATCTTGCTGAGCATCTTAGAGAGATCACAAGCATGCTGAAAAAGGACAGCCAAGTGAAGTGGACAGAAGAGGCGGTGAAATCATTCAATTTGGTAAAGTTAGCTCTTTCTTCAGCTCCCATTTTAATCAGCCCGGATTACACACAGGACTTCATTTTGTTTTCATTTGCTTCTGAGCACACTTTGGCAGTTGTTTTAATGCAGAAAAGAGATGGAGTTGAGAAGCCCATTGCTTTTTTCAGTCGAATTATAAGGGATGGAGCCTTAAAATACAACATCATTGAGAAGCAGGCTCTAGCTCTTGTGAAGGCATTGAAAGATTTTCGTGTGTATATACTGCATTCCCATATTATCGCTTATGTTCCTAATGCTGCGGTCAAAGATGTTTTGGTACAAGCAGATCCGGAAGGAAGACGGGGTAAGTGGATCGCTGCGTTGTTAGAGTATGATGTGGAGATTAAACCCACCAAGTTGATTAAAGGACAAGGACTAGCAAAGCTCATGGCCGAAACAAATCTGCATGCTTTAGACATAAATTTGATCGTTGTTATGTCTGATGAGGATGAGGAAAGTGCATCATTTCAGCTATCTGATATCTTTGTTTCTTCCCCTTGGTATGCTGACATTTTATATGTACTTCAGAATTTGTCTCCACCACCCGGGATGCCTAGAAATAAGAGTAGAACCTTGAAGTTGAGGGCTGCAAAGTTTTGTATTTTGAATTCTGCATTATATTGGAAAGACCCTGGTGGAATGTTATTGAATTGTTTGGTAGAGGAAGAAGCCAAAAGAGTTTTGGAGGACTTTCATAGAGGAGACTGCGGGGGCCATCTATTTTGGAAAACCACAGCTAATAAGATTCTGAGAGCGGGATACTATTGGCCTACTTTATTTTCTGATGTATATAAGGCTGTTAAGAATTGTCACGAATGTCAAATTTTCAAAGGGAAGCAGAAATTACAACCTTTGCCTCTTAAACCAATTGAATTTAGTGCACCATTTCAGCAGTGGGGATTGGATTTCATTGGGGAAATCCATCCGGCATCTTCAGGTCAGCATAGATGGATATTGACAGCAACGGATTACTTCACAAAGTGGATCGAGGCAATTCCCACCCGACAGGCTACGGATGCGGTAATTATTTCTTTTCTTGAGAATAACATTCTGTCACGTTTTGGTTGTCCTAGTAAGATAATCACAGATAATGCAGCGGCCTTCAAGTCAAAAAGGATGGTTGAATTTTGCAATAAGTATAACATCAGCTTGGGACATTCGACTGCCTACCATCCGCAAGGAAATGGCTTGGCGAAATCTTCAAATAAGTCTTTGGTAAATATCATTAAGAAATTGCTGGAAATCAATAAGAAACGTTGGCACAAGAAATTAGTGAATGCACTTTGGGCTGATAGGGTAAGTCAGAAAAAATCCATCGGTATGTCTCCTTTTGAGTTGGTGTATGGAGTAGACACAGTGTTTCCCACTTCTCTTGCTGTCCCGGTAGTCAAATTGCTTCAGGAAGCTGGTAGTGAGGAAGATCCCATGCAGCGAAGGATAAATCAGATGATTCATTTACAGCAAACACGGGAGGAGGTCTTTCAAAATACATTCAAGTTGCAGGAGCGCATTAAGAAGATTTATGACAGGAAGGCGAAAGCAGATAAGTTTCAGTTGGATGAGGTGGTCCTGAAGTGGGATGCTCGGAATGAGGAAAAAGGCAAGCACGACAAGTTTGAAAACCTTTGGAAGGGCCCTTTTAAGATTGCAGCGTATCGTGGTCAGAACGCCTTTCTTCTCAAGGAAATGAACGGGGATGATTGTCCTGGAGGGCCGATCAATGGTCGGCTGCTCAAGCGATACCATTTCTGAGTATTTTCTACTGATTTCATTGTCATTGTATATATCGTTCTACTTCTGTTTCATCGCAAGTGTGTACTAATCTCTTTTCTTCAGTCTGGGGCCCGAAGCGAAGGCTATAATTCTGAAGAAGGAGGTTAGTTGGTTTGAAGTTTGTCAAGTTATTTTTATCAGTCATTTCAGTTTTAAAGTTGAGTCGGTTTCAGTCACGTTCCAGTCAAGTTTTCAGTCAATAAATGTGTCAAAGGTTTTGTGTTATCTATTGAAATAATGACTCCATTGCCCAATGGATGAAGGCACTATCTAGCTCTTCCAGAGATCTGCCGTTCTTGGCATCTCCTTGGAGCCACCATCCCCATTGGAGCCAATGTTAGAGTCGGTCCTTACAGCCCTCCGTCAGAGATCATTTCACTTTTTGCATATCATTTTTAGGTGTCTCGCTCACTTCACTTCGTTGCATTTTGCTAGGGGCATGCCATTGACTGACGAGAGGGTTTGGTCTTCTTGTATTCCCTCATGCTTGTACCTGCTGGGCTAATTAAAACTCCTCAAAATTCATCGAAGTTCAGTTCGCATCATTCATGGTCATAAATGATTATTTTGGTCAACAAGAGTCTTTTAGTTTTAGAGTCTAGGGTTCAGTCTTTTGATATGTTTAATAAATGCCCGCAGGCCATGAGGATGGTTTTCGAAGAGGTTCTTAGTTCAAATTTTTATCATCAAACACATTTGAGGACATTTCTTGTTCAAAACTTTGTTTTGAATAAGAAATTGTCGAATTCATTTTTTGTAATAATCATGTATTTTTTCCGCCATAAAAATTTCAATCGTATAAGTCTTCATGATCCAAACGCCAACATCCACAAAATCAACCTAATTTCATCGATCCAAACTCACAAATTTAGTGAAAAAAGCCAAAATCTGATTTCATTAAATGACAAAGTCTTGAAATAGAAAAACATTACAAAGCAGGTTGTGGGGGAAGTAAAATCAAAGCATCCCGTCTCGAGATCGGCTTTCTACACCTATAACATAACTCAGATGTTCTCCGGTTTATGTGCCAGATACCCTTGATAGTTTTATACGGAATCACTTACAGATTCGGTATATTATCCGACATTTAATTTCTTTCAGTACTTATAGGCAGCCATGGAATATAAGAATTTCCATGAAGATTTTTGGCCTTGACCACCCTTCTTCTAAGTTCATCTAGTAAACTTATATAGATATATATATTTTACTTTGTATTTCTCAGGTTTTTTCTTTTCAGAGTTTTTGTCCAATTCTAGATGATTTGCTAGGCCCTTCCTAACTTTCCAGTTTACAGGCCTTATAAAATTTTTCAACATTTTAAAGTTTCAACATCGAGGTATAGATGTGTGCATCCTCACATACATCTATCTATCCTCAGTTAACCTCCATAGCTCCAACTACTTTCCCAGCAGTTTAAATGGACGGTACACAGATGCTCTGTTCCTTGTATTTTTACATATGCTTACAATCTTGCTTCACACAAACTTTTATCACACACTATATTGTTCAATGAAATTATTTCCCCCTTGTTTTGCAGATTACAAACATTCCAACACAATGGCAGCACTCTGGTACAGATTCAACTGTCCCATGTGAAACTAGGAAACAGATCCTCTTGCTTCAATCAAATGGTGGGAGAGGATACTGGACTGGATAGCTTAGAATTCCTAATATTTGATCTTCGTCCTTAATTAGGGTTCAACTTCTACTTTCATATGATTACACTTACATTTAATAGAATAGTTTAAATTCTAACTGTTACAATTCTCTCCATTGGAACGTATATACTGAACCCCATACGACTATCACAGGGTTATTGTTTCTTACTTTCTGTTATTGGTTACAGGGGGTTCTGTGCCATCAGTATTGTTATAACAGGTTTAGTTGTTTGGAACTTGCTGTTCATGGTTACTGGTTTGTTAACATTTTCTGTTTCTACACACAGAAATTAAGTACTCCTTTAAAAGATAACAAGCTATACCTATACATAGTTATTAGATTGGTTGTTCAATTGATCTATCATCTCAAATCTCATTATTACAAGGTACTCATCCCAACCATTTGTCTCTACTATCACTAGCTGTAGTTGCAGTTACATAAGATACTAAACCATTAATCCATCTAACAGTTGCATAAGACAACATAACATAACAATTCATAATTTCCATAATGAACTATAACATCACAATTTCGTAACTTGCATGAAGAAACTATAACATCACAATTTCATAAAACAGGGATATGTTTAACACAGACTTACAGATATCTCCAAATTTATGCATGCACCACTCTACTATGACCAGTCCTCCCAACCTTAGAATCCTCTTTATCTCCCAGGATTCACCCCCGAGCAGAGATCCTCCCAGAACAGAACAGCCTCAATCTGTTCTGGAGCAGCTTATTTAAGCTGTGCTTTCCCCAAGCCTGTTTCCAATTCTGCGTCCAGAATTTCAGGATTCTTTATTCCTGTTTAGCCTAGGCTTCCCATTCTGGGACTCTTTAAAGCTTCTTTAAGCTTTTCCTCAGCTTTTCCAGCTTTTTCTCACCTCTTCCCAACTACTCCTCTTCATTGGGGAAATTTAGATTTTTCCTCAAAAATCTAAATTAGAAATAATTTCTTTCAAGGATTGTTGAAAGATTTGGGGAAAGTCTTTTTCCTTTTCCATTACCTCATGGATTAGGCATGTGATCTCACTTTCTCATCTGGTCATAGTGCATGCACAATATTTTATTTATTTTTCATAAATAAGTATTTAACCATATCCACATAATAATTATCCATTGGGGTCCACTCCCCTATGGATGTATGTTCAAATGTATAATTTGAAAAGCATAGAACTTGGGGGTGTTACATATTCCCCCTCTGAAAGTAAACACCGTCCTCGGTGTTGACAACTATCTACTTAGTTTATTTTGAACATAATTATGAATGTTGTTCCATCATCTTAGCTTCTCTGTTCCATGTAGCTTTTCAGCAGTAAAGTGCTCCACTGCACCTTTACTCTAGCTACTGTTCGTTTTCACAATTCAATTCCTTCTCGCTTTCATCTTTGAAGCGACTCTGGAAGGAAATTCCTCTTCTGGTTCCACCTGGACCACATTTCAAATCAATCATGTGAGAAGCATTATGAAAAAAATTAAAATTAAAATTAAAACATATCAGGAATTTTACTATGCAAGGGTAAGGCAAATTTATAAGCCATTAGTTTCCCTCCTTTCCAACACCTTCCTCAGTGTTACACTTTAACGTTGACTTTTCAACTTTGACAAAGATTTCTTCTTTGTTTTTGCTTTGTTTCCAGCAGAGTACTCTCATGCTTTATGCAGTTGCTTTTCTTTCTACTTATTTGCAAGAAGTCTATCTAGAAAATCTTTTATTCTATTTTCCCTGTCCACAATTCATACCAATGTAAGAAATGTCAGGTACATACAATTGATCATCCACAACAACATTCTGCATTTCAATAACTTAAGAATTTCAGTTATTAGTCAAACCGTTCAGGTTCATAATAGTTTAGTGCACTTTTAGTACACTACTTATCCTTTCTTGTTTCTTTAGTGAGGTTTCTTCCTCCCTCAACTTGGTCCAATTCAGCTTTTCTGGAGTTTCTAGGTGATTTATCTTCACCTTTTTCCTTCTTGTTTCTAGAGTGTACAATTTCCTGTTACACACTTGGCTAAACAATTTGACAATTTTTCATTAGTACTCATAAATGAATGAAAACAATTGTACTATATGCATGATTATGCTTACCCTTTTTCATTTCATCGCTGTACTTCCAGTACCTTCTCTTTTTTTTTTCTTTTCTTAGTTGTATGATTTCACACTATTTCCCCCTATCTTTGAATTTAAGACTCAGGAAAATTACATAAAATTTACACCAACAACATTTTATAGTGTGAATGCATGTAATTACTATCATTCGTCCCATTCACAAGTATTACTACTTGATAATGTCAAAATAGAATTTGACACAATTTTCCCCTTTTCAAAGAATTACCACAATTTATACATTTTCAAAAAAAAAAAATTCTTCACATTCTATTGGGACCACTTATTCTACCACCATAGTATTTATTACTCCTTTAACCATAATTAGAGCAATAATATTCAGCCATATGATAAAATATGTCCTTCCCTTGTACTTGCAGCTTTTAAGGTGAATTCACTTTTAATAATCCCCAGTGAATTATTTTTTTCTCCTTTAATTCCGTGGGTATAAAGTTTGAGAAATAACTTAACATGTATGAAGATATTATATTCATACAACTCAACAAGGTTAACATTATAACATATAACCAGATCGCCTATATTTATGATGTTACTTGTAGATTTTAACTTATGTCCCACGTGCAATTTGTTTCATTTTAATTTATCCTCAATTCCACCACATTGTATATATATTCCAATAAAGTGAAACATATAAAATTTTCTTTATAAAGCTCTTTGTTATATGAACCATTATATTTCATATCCTTAAATCCTCCACTCTTTTTCATATATATATAGAACCACTCTATATATATATAATCCACAATATATATATAATATAAACTCCATCATATATATATATATAATCCACCATATATAAATACAATCCACCACATATATATAAAATCCACCGTATATATATATATCCACCAGACATATATATACTATATATAATCCAAAGAGTTTAATTAATACTCCTTAATTTTTTTTTTTTCTTATTTAATGTACTATACCTTCGTACCAACTTACATTTTTCCTTTGTGATGGACTTATAAAGTTTTAATTTGAACCAATACAAGGACAATTGAGATGGTTTCAGCTATTGTTAAGTCAATAATTTATAATAGAATTCATCTCTATTATTTCCAGCCAAGTAAGCGAATACCTAAACTTATAGGATTTTCTATTAGGGGATAAATAAAATTTGCATAACTCTATGCATAACCTTTATACATATAAGTACCCCATATATATATTTCTACATCCTTTGATAAGGCTATGGACCGATATATATATATATATATATAAACACCTATTCCATACCCATGTTTTATGTCACATATATCCATATATCTAACCTTTGATAATTTATTTACATGCACATGTATGGGTATATAACTCGTCTATATATATCCCACATGCATTTATCACCGATGTGACATATTCATGTTTTCTTTCCCATTATCCCTGTCTATAAGCATTAAATTCTCCTTTCGTACGCTTTATCACACTATATTTCTAATTTTCATAAGCCATGGTGTAAATAAGCGGTATTATTCTTAGACACAATAGAAGTATAGGTTTCCTGGCATACCTACATAATGCATGTATAGGTATATATATAAGACATCTATATCTATAGAGGACCTAACCTCTTGACCATATTTTGGAGTTCACATAACTATGTGTTCCGTATATTTACACCATAGGTATAGATATATACAAGACATCGATATCCATAGATGCCCTATACCCTTACCTATATCTTTGGTATCCCCATAACTATGCGTTACATATAATATGTATAGTCTATATATATATAAGGTACGCCCTGTGATACTTACACACTCATACCTTTATATATCATTATGCTATACACTCTAAAATCAATAATTTCCATGTATACAATGTAACCGTGTACACAACTTACCATGCCAAACACATAGGCATATTAAACACATTCGTAGATTATACACAATCCCTATATGTATATCTTTGAGTAAAATAAAATTTACATTTTAATACCACTATGCACAACCTATGTTTTCCTCCAATAGCCCATATATATAAGACATGTATATAGATGTGTATATATATATATACAATAGCCCCTATATATATATTTATTTATCACATAATAAAACTATGGGGGTGCGCATTCAATTTATATAAATATATATTATATAATTTAGTTCCCTACTGTGATCATTTCGTTGGATGTCAAGTGAGATATGCATATACGATAACGACATATATATATATAAATATTTTGAAAAGGTTATGGGAATATCTTTGACGTAGAGTTCGTGGGTAGTACTTAGGTATCTCGCTTCTCTTTAAATGACACCTCCCATACCGATCCATTAAGCATATATATATATTTTTATAGCCGCTGCAACGTCCACGTAAGCCGCTATTATGGAAAGGTAGGGTAGGCGAGGTATCGATATAGCGACAGGTCAGCTCTACTTAGATATCATTCTACAACGGCGGACCGGAAACTCCCGTCGTAGCTCCATTGGTGTGTTTTAATTGGTCAGGTACGCCATTGCATGGCCGCCATGACAGTTGTAATTTATAAACCTTGTATTTCACGCATAGTTCTCCGGCCGTGAATCGGCGTGACAGAAATTCATAAAATAACCAATTTCTTCATCTTATGGCGGCATGTGATTATGGCTACTCCGACCCAGTGAACAATTGATGTGATTTCCCTACGCAGAGGCAGCAACACGCATACCAGATAGGGTCGATAACGTCTGTATCGCCCTGCCTTCTGCTCGGTCTGGCCTAACGTATGCGTTGGGTTTAGTTTTTCTTTCAATGTCTTTGCAGGCAGAGATGGATGTAGCTACCGGGAGCGGCGTACTTCTACTGACGCCCTCGTCCTCCTCTGTGCATCTTCGTCCAAGATGGTACGCTCCTCCTGTCGTGGCAGTATTTGCTAAATCAACATCATGATTTTCTGCAGTCCTGGGGCAGGGTGCATTAGGGTTTGCAAGAGTTCTTTGTATTCAAGACTCTTACGCTGATCTATTTATTTGGTTCTTTTTATGAAAATCGGAACTACAGAGTCAGGGTCTTCCCTGCTTCCATCGCCTGTTGGGGGAGAGGGTACCAGGTCGGCCTGCATTCTCAATCAGTTTCTTTTGTTTTGTATCATGTTTTTTTTTTCAACAGTGCCTTCTAACAATTGCTGTTGTGGTTTGGCACAGAGAGTGATTTGTGGTAACAGAGGGCCGGAGTCGAACATGTCTTCTAGTCTTCATGGATTCCAACTGCGAGCTGACGGAGTTATACTTAACATTGATTTATTTTGTTTAAAATAGGCTTCTGGTTCTGTTACCGGTAATAATCCGGTGTTACCGATTTGTACTCATTTTGTTCAATACACTATCTAGGGTAGAGATTTATCAGCAGTCTCTCAGGTTGGTTATGCCCTGAGACATTTATTAATCTATGTTTTGTTTTACGGATGTCAAATGGGCGAGCGCCTGGGTTGTTGTCTACATGCCCAGATTGTAACAATATCCCTCTTTCGGCCGTTCAGCTTTCCTTGCGCCTTGCATAGGGCTCGTTGTGCTGTACGTCTACACGCCGCGAGGGTGGGAAGGAACCCTACCCTTCATAGGTAACTTTCAGATTTTCTTGTTTATGTCGTATCGGTTTATGTTTTAACTTGCTGGGATGCGATGTATGCACCTTAATCCTTGGTTGCGATGGTAAAGGTATATTAGCCTGTATTCGTAGGCCAGACTCAAGACGTCCCGTATCGTTCAATAGGCAAATGATACTACTCATGGTATGTGCAAACTTTTACTGCGGTCATTCTTTGCCTTATTCCTATTGTCTTTAAGATTGATAGTGCTCCTTCGCGCGAAATCAAACCTACGTTTTATACTCTGGTTTTTTTTTTTTCTGAAGGTTGTTATACCCTACCACCATCATCTAAAATCATTCAAACAACCTAGCACGTAATTATATACATTTGGTCTTGTCTATCGATCGCTCCCTTTCTGTTCGTTACATTATTTATACATATATTTTTCCTTCCTTGTTTGCTCACGAATTCTCCGAACCTTAGCGGTCGTATAGCCATTCTGTTCGTCGCACCATTGCTCTGGCGGGGCTATTAAATAAGAACTAAGATCAGTTTAATCTCTCTCGGTACTGATATCCCTGTCTTATTTAGTTGGCATATACACGTATGGAACCCGAAATCGGCCGAGTCATTATTTAACTCTTGGCACTGTAATGATTATTCCACTGTGTTTCTTTTTAACTCTCGGTGCGGTCATTATTGTTTATAATGTCCCTCTCCGAGAAGTTTCGTGCCATATATATTTATAAGTGCGCCATTCTTAAATTTAATTAGGTTTATATTGTTTTTAATTCCAAGGATTAAATGTAGACATAGCATAAGATAAGTGCACTCAACATAGCATAATATATCGAATTATATATATATTTTGTGATGCATATATGGATATTCGATGGGGCTTACATAGAAAGAACTTAAAAAGCAATCTAGGTCCTGAGATTTCTATGCATCCGAAAATACTCATATAAAGTAGAGTTATGCCTTTATTAGCCCATTTTAGGGTTCCATACTCTATTATCATTACGTTTTGCCTTTTTGATTTTGAGTACCATAACCATTTCATTATTGTTACACTATTTTCCTATGTATATTTATGAACATAGATTGTCACATGGGGATTTATATATATGCATTCGATAGTCCTTGGGGCGCATAACTTAATGGTAATTTTTTTTTTCTTTGACAATGATGCTTAGTTCAGAAATGTGAGGTGGATGTCAACACATAATACGTTCTATATGTGCTATAAATGATATATTCCTTCCGTAGAATAGGATTTCTTTTAAAGCTAGTACGAGGCAATATATCGACTTCGACATCTTTCGGTTTTCTGTTGTGAAATTTTATACGCATGTGTAATTGGAGATCTATATATTCCATACTTGCTATGACTACCATATACCCTGTAATTACTATGAATGCCATAAGTCTCATATAGAATAGCAGAAATTCATTATCTAGAAGAATTTTAAGTTTCATATGCAAGTGTCTTTACTTTCTTTACCTCAATTCTGCTACAATATCATTCTAATATACTCAAGTATATATGCTGTTACCTTGTGTCTACATAAATAAGAGAATATTTCACTTTCCATAGAGACTAAGTAACTTCAGATTTAGACCAGCCTTGGTTTAGAGCTTCTGGGGTTTCTACTTTATGGTTCATGGTCTACAACTAACCAGATCCTGAAAGGTGAATGCCTTGAGATGGACTCTGCTAAATGTAGTACCATTTTCCCCTTTCCTCTCCATTAACTTCAACATTGATCTTTTCTACTGTATTAAGATGGTTTCAGTATCTTAACTTTATGCACACTGCAATTTCTTTTACATAATGATGATAGTAGGACAATAGCTAAATATGTCATTATAAGCTTACAGATTTATTTTTTCATCATGGATATATAGTCCGAGTGAAGAAACAATCATACTCTATTATTTTACATAGAAATAATATTTTTCTGAGAGATATCGGTTTCCAGCTTTAAACCTATTATAGGTTTAACCATTCTGGTTTATGAGCCTCCTCATACTACTCCCATATCAATGTTTTTACTTCATCACCATCTGTTACATGTATGCCTGAAAGTATATCCAAGATAATTGTATACTTGAAGTAATATTTTTAATATTCATAAAATCTATAACATTTTTCTAGTTCTTTGTGGGCACCTATCTTGCCCAATTTTTTGAACTTGAGCTCCGATACCATTTGTCACGTCTCCCAGACCCATCTTTCTACACATATAACATAACTCAGATGTTCTCCGCTGTCTGCGCCCGATAACCTTGATAGTTTTATACTGAATCACTTACAAATTCAGTATATTATCCGACATTTACTTTCTTTTCGGTACTTATAGGCAACCAAGGAATATAAGAATTTCCATGAAGATTTTTTTTTGGCCTTGACCACCCCTCTTCTAAGTTCATCTAGTAGACTTATATAGCTATATATATATATTTTACTTTTTATTTCTCAGGTTTTTCTTTTTAGAGTTTATTCCAACTCTAGATAATTTGCTAGGCCCTTCCTAACTTTCCAGTTTACAGGCCTTATAAAAATTTTCAACATTTTAAAGTTTCAGCATCGAGGTATAGATGTGTGCATCCTCGCATACATCTATCTATCCTCAGTTAACCTCCATAGCTCCAACTACTTCCCCAGCAGTTTAAATGGACGGTACACAGATGCTCTGTTCCTTGTATTTTTACATATGCTTACAATCTTACTTCACACAAACTTTTATCACGCACTAGATTGTTCAATAGGGTTTCCCCCTTATTTTACTGTTACAACCTTCAACATGTGTGACACTCTGGTACAGATTCAACTGTTCCATGTGAAAACTAGGAAACAGGTCCTCTTGCTTCAATCAAATGGTGGTAGAGGATACTGAACTGGATAGTTTAGAATTCTGAGTATTTGATCTTCGTCCTTAATTAGGGTTTAACTTATACTTTCATATGATTACACTCACATTTAATAGAATAGTTTAAATTCTAACTGTTACAATTCTCTCCATTGGAAAGTACATACTGAACCCCATACAACTATCACAGGGTTATTGTTTCTTACTTTCTGTTATTGGTTACAGGGGGTTCTGTGCCATCAGTATTGTTATGATAGGTTTAGTTGTTTGGAACTTGCTGTTCATGGTTACTGGTTTGTTAACATTTTCTGTTTCTACACACAGAAATTAAATACTCCTTTAAAAGATAGCAAGCTATACCTATACATAGTTATTAGATTGGCTGTTCAATTGATCTATCATCTCCAATCTCATTATTACAAGGTACTCATCCCTACACCCAACCATTTGTCTCTACTATCAATAGCTATAGTTGCAATTACATAAGATACTGAACCATTAATCCATCTAACAGTTGTATAATACAACATAACATAACAATTCATAATTTCCATAATGAACTATAACATCACAATTTCATAACTTGCATAAAGGAACTATAACATCACAATTTCATAAAACAGGGATATGTTTAACACAGACTTACAGATATCTCCAAATTTATGCATGCACACCTCTACTATGACCAGTCCTCCCAACCTTAGAGTTCATTTATCTCCAGAACTCACCCGCGAGCTGAGATCCTCCAAGAACAGACTAACCTCAATCTGTTTTGGAGCAGCTTATTTAAGCTGTGCTTTCCCCAAAGCCTGTTTCCAATTCTGCGTCCAGAATTTCAGGATGCTTTATTCCTGTTTAGCCTAGGCTTCCCATTTTGGGACTCTTTAAAGCTGCTTTAAGCTTTTCCTCGGCTTTTCCAGCTTTTTCTCACCTCTTCCCAACTACTCCTCTTCATTGGGGAAATTTAGATTTTTCCTCAAAAATCTAAATTAGAAATAATTTCTTTCAAGGATTTTTGAAAGATTTGGGGAAAGTCTTTTTCCTTTTCCATTACCTCATGGATTAGGCATGTGATCTCACTTTCTCATATGGTCATAGTGCATGCACAATATTTTATTTATTTTTCATAATTAAGTATTTAACCATATCCACATAATAATTATCCATTGGGGTCCACTCCCCTATGGATGTATGTTCGAATGTCTAATTTGAAAAGCATAGAACTTGGGGGTGTTACAAAAACCAACTCTTGCAAGATATTTTCCAAGGTTATATAAATCATTTGTGTCAAATTACATTCATAAATTCTCATTTCAAGTCGAATTTGGAAGTGGGAAGAAAAAAAAAATATACTGAGGGCGATGAAAGCTATAGGAATTTCGAGCGCGGCGCACCACGGAGTAAGCCTTTTTTTGAGCGCAACTGAAAAATTTTCTGATTTGAAATTTAACTAGCCACGAAGCGCACCCAAAGGCCACGACACATTGGGTTTTTGCACGGCATTGGCCCCTCCATTAAAACTCATCAACGTTTAGTGATTTTTCAAATTCAAATAATCTTCTCGCTCCAAGTAAGTGTGTTAACGCCTATTAAATGATTTTTGGGATATGCTATGGTGGTTTAGAAGTGGAGAAAACAAGTGTTTAATGGTGAAATATTTAACCCTACATCCATTCCAAAATCTGCTCCATAGGGTTTGAGGAAGAGATAATTGTAATTTGAATTTGGGTGTCAAAGCTGCAACTTGTCAAAACAATCTCATTTCATTGTTATTGGAGTTTTTGTCACTGTTATTATCATATCATTGTCTCACTGCTATTATCATTGTTGTTATAGCACATTCCCACAGTCCCATATTCACTATCCCATATCCCTAATACCATTTCGTTCCCATGTTTTGAGTTCCCAAACCCTATTACTTATTCCCACATCCCTCCATTGAAAAAGCCTAATTGTCAGACACTGCAAGGACTATTTCTTTGTCCTTGATTTCATTTGACTCATATATATGTTGCCATTTCATTTTCACTCTTGTTCCTAATAACTACCCCCCCCATCACTACACTCATTCCTATTCACTTGTAAAATCCCCATACAGTCAAGCAGTGGCTGTCTTCATGTTCAAACTCACTTGATAGTCCTTTTCCCACTGTGGTTTTTATTATAGCATCTTGATATATATGTGTGACACGTTTGGGCATTGAAACAAATACACCAATTTGCTCATTTCCTAACCAACCAAGCATACAGTTGACAAACACATTTCAGCATCATGTCAGAGACAGATTCACCTTATGAGCAGGGGTATGAGCAGGACAGTGATTCATCTACAGAGGTTAATGTGCCAAGGAGGTCTCACAAAAGTGGCAGGCATGTCAGGGAAGAACCCACTTCTTTGGCCCAATTGCAGGCTTGCCCGCTTGCAATGGATTGTTTTCAGCGTCAGTCATGTTTCCATTATTGTGAGATGATTTCCCAAACTCAGCATCATCATGAGTTAGCTCGCCTATTTGTCTTACATTTGCATAACGGTCGTGTAAACCTTGCTGGGGTGGATTTTACTTTGTCACCAGAGACCATTTCAGAGGCGACTGGGATACCAAACATCGGGGAAGAGTGGAATAAGCGGCAGCAGTTGGATAGAGCCTATTATGAGCCATATATCAGACCTGGATATATGAGGCAGCTGAGCAGGGTATTTCCATTCTGATTTCTGAAGGATGGATATGCACCATTGATGAAACTCATCATTCGTTATTTCAGTTGTGGAGGGCGCTTTTCACGCTTGTATGCATATCACATCCGGTTGTTGATGCACTTCACGAGAGTGCGGTTGATGAGCATACCATACTTCATGTACCGTAACATAGAGCGGATGACATTTCCTGTACAGAATAAGACCCCAGCACAGCAGCATAACATCATATATCATTACGTGCTGATCAAAATCATGGTGGTACATCAGCTCGCACTGCAGGGCATCACATGGGATGAGTTCATCTCCCGTGACTTCTTTGCAGTGCTACAGCCGCCTCCCAAGGTAGTTCATGATGAGGGAAAGCCTTCACACCAGTTTGATATCCTTGAGACTGAGCATATCAGTGCTCCAGTGTATGTGACATATCAGCAAGGCCACAGAGCCTTATTTGCAGCGACACGATGAGTATTATCTCCACCCGGGGTGGAAGGGGTCTCGTTGACTTCATCAGCGGCGTGAGTACTATCTCCACATGGTGTGGAAGGGGTCTCGCCTTCGAAATCGGCACGAGTCTGAGGTTTAGGACATAGATGGAGGCCTTTGCTGCATGATGGGGAGCCCTTCGGGAGGCGGCCAACTCTTATGGTGGGACACCTTAAAGGTAAATTGATATTTTGGATTTTTAATGTTAATTTATGCATGCTCGAAATTTCCAAAGAATTTCATCAAGTTCTGGATGATCAAAGGGGCCAAAAACACCATGAAAATCACCTTTCTGCCACCTTTTGTAGCAGCAGGAAGTACTCTTGGGAGAATGAAGTTTTGGAGGGGCAAATGAGCTCCAAATTGAAAAATTCCACTTGGGTTGGATAGCAGACATCTAGGTCTTTCCAACAAGCTATCATGAAGCTCAATTAATCAATTTTAGAAGCCGGGAACGGGAAGTGCTCGAAAAGTAGGTCCAAAGAAGTAGGTCCAAATTAGCGCGACGCATCAGAAGATTGACCTATTTTTCACCTTCCATCAGAAATTCGGCCAGTATTGACTAGTTTCACCTCTTGATGTAATTTTTTATCTAGCTTGATGTAATTTGGTAACCATGATGTAATTTTGGCATGTATTTACTTGTTATAGATGATTCATTCATAAAAAAGTGAAAATCAAGTGAATGGATCAGTTTCCTAGCTTATAGAGGCAAGTTGTTTGGCTGCCTAGATTTTAGCTCTTTGTTTAGAATTGGTTCAAACTGCTCCTAGAAGCATGAGCTCGACCCATAGAGGCATGGGAAGGGGTTAGACTTGTCTATTTATTGTATTTTCTGAGACACTTTCAGGGTTGGACTCTTGGGAAAGGTTTGGCACACTATTGTACATATTTTCTGCATTTTTGGCTAAGGAAAGATCAGAGGTTTTGCAGCACCTGTTGGGATTCTTGTGGCTTTCAGTTTTTTATGGTGTTTTCTCTCAGTTATTTGTAAGTTCTTTAATTTTTAACGTATGCCATTCCCTTCTTTTGCTTCTGAAACTAAATGAATGAGTAAATGAGGTAGAATTCATTGATTCCAGTGCTCTGCCTTTAAATTTGTTTAGTTTTATATGTTTTCGCCAGTTTGGAGAGGATCCTTGTTCTCCCTTGCCCTCTTCAGCTCCTTTTCATTCTGATACATCCATACACATAATCAAAAGCATCAATACTACTGCCTACCTTGCCCCAATTCGAATTCTGCGAAGATCTGGCCTCATCCCCATGCCCAAAATTGCCATTCCCATTTTTCCAACAAAAACCCAAAAAATTTAAATCAAACTCTTCCATTTGTTTACTAACACAAATCGTGCTCATTATGATCATCTCAGCCCCTTTGAGCCTTTTGCGTGGGCTTAGAGAGCCCTCTCCTGTCCTCGTGGGGCTAGCTACGGTATCTTAGTTTTGAGGTATTTACTGCCCAGGTTTTACCTTATTTAAGGCCTAAATTTAGACTAGAGCGCTAACACATACAATGGAAGCCAGACATGAATACGTTGAATGAATTTTGTATTAATGGCACCTGGGAGGAAAACATATTTGGATCTTACTATTTCTCCTCGATGGGATGGGTTATTGTATTCCTAAACCAATTTAGATCTAATTCCTCTCTCTTGATGGTGTAGAAAGACCTAGACAAAATGGTAGAAAAAATATGAAAATCTTTGGTGGATCAAAGTTGGATCAAAAGTAAAGATCTAGAGTGATATTTAGGCAACAAAAGGTAGTGAATGAATGGAAAAACCATTCTATTTATAACAAAATATTGAGTTAGTCTAGATATTGGTGCATAATTAAAATATTATTAACCAAATCAAGATCCAACTTTTATGGAATATTTTATTATATTTGTTGGAGGGAAAAGGAATTTGACTTGGGTCAAATCCCTTTATTTGTAAATAATAAATAAATAAATGATTTATTTATCATTTAAAGGATGTGGTTGAGTAATAATCAAATAAATAATGATTTATTTAATTATTTAAGGGTGATTTAGTCATATTCAACAAAGAATATTATTTAAATAAGGTTTAAATAATTATTCTTAGGAAATAATAAGATAAATAATGATTTATCTAATTAATTTCCCTATTTTGGGTTAAATATAACTAGGAATATTAATTAAACTATTGTTTATCTAATTATTCCTTGAGGAAAATCAAACAAATGTAGATTTATTTAATATTTCCTAATGGGGTTTCCTGTTTAGACCATAAACAACTTAATAAATGTGGTTTACTAAGTTATTTTTCATAATGAATGCAATTTTACTTAGGGTAAAATTGGTATTACTTGGTGTAATTGGGTCTATCTAATAAAAATAGGTTAGATGACCAAAAAATGGTGTAACACGTATGACAAAAACCCTCTAAACCAACCAATAATGAAAGCTGACAAAGAGGCGAGATATCCACTGATAGGGTTCAATGGAAATCAAGGTACTGCACGAATCTAAGGTGTGATAATGTAAGTTGAAGTAGAACAGAAGGGAAACCACTCAATCAAAGACCCATGATGTTGATCAAATGCTAAACACAAGGTCACCTATCAATGATGTAAATATGGACAGGGTGGAGCTCTAGGTTTACTCTCAGAGCAATATATCGTAGTCGATAAGAGAAAAACCAGCCAACAAGAAGTCAATGGAGACCTTCTCAAACTAGCTTGAGAAAAGGACCAAATATCTAATGTGATAGAACAAGATACTAAGAATACCAGGAAGGCAAACAAAAAAATGAGACAAGAGACACCACAGAAAGGTCGACTCAAGTTAACTTCCCTTCAACAAAAACATGACTCATTGTGACTATGGCAGCAAATGATAAATTTGTAGAATTTTTTCATGTAGGAGGCATAAAAAAACCCTCCATATGATTTGAAGAGATAACCAACCGCAGGAGTACTAACTAAAAAACAAGGTTATGGATTCTCCTAAGTCAAAAACTAAAACTATCCCAAATGGAGGAAATACTTAGCTTTTTTGTGCTTTGTTCAAGGGCAACACAACTGAAATTGTCGCTACCATCAATTATGGAAGTAATATCCCATTCCTTCTCTTTTTGAAATATATATATAAATATATTTTTCTTTCTGTAATGATCCTTTTCAGGATCCTCAACAATGAGCTCAATAAAAACATTGTATAAGTAAAAATGTGTAAAAATAACGTAGATCAGGACTTGGTTCCTCTCATTTATGTTGTATGTGACTTATATATATAATTTTATCAGAAAAAAATCAATTTAGGCACATTAAATAGATCTCCCAAAAGGTAGACTAGCTAAAAAGGACCCAAAGAGGAAGGCTGCAGTCAAATGCAAGCATTGTTTGAGGAATTGCCTAGTTTTAGAGATGTTCATTGGAGATCAGAAAGAAGACTCATATTTCAGTAATACATCAGAAAATCAACATTATGACGAAGGGCTTTCATTATACAATAGAATGTATGAGTCAAGACAACAATAAATCTTTAGAAAAGAGAGCAAGAACACATGTATATTTGCAGAAATATTTCAACAGCGTTAGATCTATATTGGATTTAGAAACTATATAGTTTTCCCTTCAAGATCCACTTGGAATTTTGACAAAAGCATGCATGAATAAGAGTAGATCTGAGAAACAAGTTGCAGATCTGGAAACTGCTGCAGTAAATTTATAAATATAACATTTCATTACAATGGATCAGAACTAAATGGAACATGGATTAGAAAGCTAATCCATGGATCACCTAGTGGAAGGAAAACCCCAACACTAAGGATGTCTGATCTAAACTATGTGCAAAACACCATAAAGAGATCTATACCAAAATAACACAGTCTTTCAAGATGGATAGCATTGTGGCTCGAACGTCATAGATAAACACTATAAAAGTACAGATCTGAAGCATAAAGAAATGATACACTCTTCCAGGAGGTCAAATGACCCACTCAATGGAAAGAGGCTTCCAAAATACACTAGATCTCTGCAGATCTAGATCACCACTTGCTGCAGCTTGCAGAGACAGTAAAACCCTCAATGGATCAGTGCTGCCAATGTAAGTAGGAGCTTGGCCTCAAGCCTAATAGTGGTTCAATTCAGCAAAATTTCCTCCTTGAATCATCAAAGGAAGAGGTGAAACCCCTGCATAGGAATTACAGACACAGTCCTCCACTAAACAACAGAGAATGGTATTTGTCTAAGCAGAAAAATACTCAGAAATATGATCTATCAACAACCTTCTCTTGCTACCCTAATTTTCCTTTTATAAGTTGATAAAGCTCTTACAAACCCTAAACCATATTGATGAGTTATCCCTTTTCACATTAGAGGCTCCCTTCTAGAACTGCGTTGTCCCTTTTGGAGATGCAATGAACCTCGACAGAGCTGTTGATTTGGTCAAGGTTGACCCAGTCTTTAGCTCAAAACTCTTTCACACCTACAAGTGATTATTTACATAGCCCTGACTTGTCTTTGTTCACATTGGAATTGATTTATTTAGACTTTTTAGGAGTTTTATGTATCCTTCTTTATTCATTTATTCATGAAACATAAATTAAAACAAAATTGAATGTTCCCCTTAGCTAAGGCTAAGTGGGAACATTACAGTCCTCCCCTCCAAAATGTTGCTTGTGCTCAAGCAACTGAGAGGGTAAGAGCAATAGTTCTTCTCCTCTTCCATTGATGGCACCATCAAGGATCAAACTTTCATCATGGGTCGAGTGCTCATTAAGCTAATACATCAAAAATTGCTCCTCCAAGGCTAACATGATAGGGGCATAGTCCATCCCTTCAGGAGTGTAAAACTCAACAAAAATAAACATGGGTGAAGCAATGTCACATCTAAAACGTGTATCATGAAGTACAAGATGAAGTTGCATCCCATGGGGTACATAGACACTATCCACTCTTTTGCCATACAAACCCATAAGCAATACCAATATATCATCTATGTATGGAAGCAAAATCACATATATGCAAATTGAAATTTGCACTTGAGGAGGTGGGTCACAATCCCACATAAGATGCCAACTCAATGTACTCCTTGGCTAGAGTAGATCTGAATGTGGTAAGTGGTAATCCCACCACATCTTGGCTACATGTGTCACCTTGACATGGTTGAAAGTGATACCCAGGTTAGGTTCATTTGGGAAGCACCCATCATGATAGAGAATCTCCCTTTGCACCTCAAGGGAGTGGCCAGATTTAGAATTTTGATTGGCCTCATCAATGCCATGAGAGATGCATGTAATATAACTCCTTGTAGGAGCCATGGCCTACATACATCTGGTAAGAGAATATGTCAAATCAGAAAAAAAGACATGCTCCATAAGATCGGATTCTTTACCATTCAAGTCTCCCACACACATGGAGCTGGGCATGGGCATTTCTCCTCTTTTAAGAGAAGGAAGAGATGGCTAAAATGACTCTTTCATAGATTCCTTTGGCTGCTCTATCTCCTCATAACTATTGTACTCATGTAAGTGCTGATGTAGTTCCTCCTTCATACCCTCCTAATCAAAACTCCTCATGATTAGGGTGTAGATATCTGCTGACTGCATATAGCTAGAAAGGAACTCTTTGTGTGCTCTCTGTACTAACTCTTGCTTAAGCTTGGAGGCTTGAGACAATAATACTTTACTAAGATGATATATGACCCCTTCATGGACCACATAGCCTCCCCCTTGCTTCATGTCATCTAATATCATCTCGATGTGCAGATCTTTGGAGTACTCCACAAGGAGTTGAGATCTCCAATATGGATCCACACAACTCAATAATGACAGCACTACTGATACATATATGATGGTGCTTGCCTTGTTGCTGATTGCTTCTTTCAAATTATGCATGGAAAATTTGTTTGCTGGGAGGTTGATCCTCCCCTTTCCTTCCTCCGACAGCGCTATGGCTTTCTCTTTCATTGTTCCAATCCTTTCTTGGTCTATGCTTGGAGCAGCACTTTGTGAGGCTTCCCCCACATGATCAGAATCCAATGGCATTCCAAATGACTTACCATGAGGTAGGAATGTTCCTTGCAGCATCCTCATAAACATGAGAGAAGGAACTATGATATCCTTGTTTCCACTGCACAAATCCATCTCTTTTGTTTGTGTGGAAACATCAGGTGCAGGATAAGTGTGAATGCCTTGAATTATTTGTGGTTTCCCACTCTTCAAGTCCACCCACTCCATTTGCAAGACCTTCCAATCAGTCATGAATTTTCTGAAGGTAATCAACCATTGGACACTCAAGATGATGTTGGTGTCTGGTATGTCAACTACGAAGAAGTGATCCACCAAGGCGTAGGATCCCATAGTCACAAAAAGTGATGGAACATACTGCATGCACTACATAGTTCTATCTCCTAGAACCAAAACAGAGAACCCATCAAAAGTATCTGTAGGGATCCCTCTCCTCTACACAAGGTGAGCATCAATATGATTGTGGGTTGCCCCACTGTTAATAAAAATAGACACTCTTTGGTTCATGAATGAACCTTTTACTCTTAGGGTCAAGTACTTGGGCACTCCTATCAAAGAAGCAAGAGTCCCACTTGTTGGAGAAAAGGCTCCCTCTTCCTCTCTGGATGGTGATTGATCTTCCTCCTCATCATCACCAGCGTTGTGACCCCTCCTATGTCCATCATTTCCATATTCCCCCTAAAAATCTGAGAAGACTTCGATATAGTGTGCTCTTCCAGCAGCACATCTATGTACCCATACCCATGGCTCTTAACAAGTGAAACACAATCTCTTTTTCCTCAACTCCCTCCGGAGATCAATGTCAAGAGGTTTCTCCAGTGAGATCTCCTTGGGTGGAGTATTTTTCCCTTCCTTCCCCTTAGAAGGGTGAGGGGCCTTACTTTGGATAGTTGCCCTTGCTCTTGGCAAGGCATCTTGGAGATCTCTAGGTCTCTCAATGGCATCATGCAGGGTGATGGGCTTGGTAGACTTGACCAACCCATGAAAAGGTTCCTCTGGGCCATCAATGAACATGTAGACTCTCCTTTCTATAGATAGATCAGGAACCATTACTAATATTATCAGGAATTTAGAGATACAGGCCTCTGCATCTCCTATCTGTTTTAGCTTTGCTAGGCTTATAAAAGGTGCCTCGGGATCTTTCCGATCGAATCTTTCCAATAGTATTCTATTGAACTCAACATATGTAGACACATGGCTGTGTCCCAATGTAGATAGTCCATGGAACCACCAGTTGTGGGCTTCACCCTCAAAGTGCAGCGCAACAATCTTGATGGCTTCTACTTCGGGGACTTTATTCAACTAGAAATAGATGTCCAAATTTTCCACCCATGCTTTGGAAGAACAACAGGATGATCCATCAAAATTGGGCAAGAAGAACTTTCCCCTAGTGTGGTGTCCTCCATGAAAGAAACCTCCATCTCTGTACTGCTTCCATGGTCTCCTCCGATCCTTGAGATGGTAAAAGTCTTGGAAGCTCAAGTTATCCTTGAACCTCTAACTTTGTGAGTCATATTCTACAAAGTAACCTTCCAGGGAGGTCGGCTCTTGTAGTCCCTCATTATCTACATCAAAAAAGGTAGGCATATTTGAGCATTGAGATGACTGTGGGGCTTGTGGCAAGCTCACAGGTTGATCAGTTCCATAATGAGATAATTCAGAACTTTCCCCTTGATGGAATCTCCCAAGGGACTCACTCATTTTATCCACCCTCATTTCCTTGATCTCCTTGGAAATATTTTTCATGGTCTCCAAGAGATTTTTTGAAAACTCCTCTGCTTACTTATCCTTCTCATTCACAAATTCAAGGGCTTTCCCCTTGTCTTGACCTCTGTCAAGGTCTTCAGTAGTATAGTCATACTTTTTATGACTTCTAGTCTAGTATCTCATCTCCCTCTTAGTAAGAGGATATTATTCTTTTGAATGCAACATGGCTGATGCTCCAGTGCTAGCATAGGTTGTGCCAAGAGTGGAGCTCTGATACCATTGTAATAATCCTTTTTTAGGATCCTCAACAATGAGCTCAAGAAAATTGCGGTATAAGTAAAAATGTGCAAAAATAACGTAGATCGGGACTTTTTTCCTCTTATTTATTCTTATGTGACTTATATATGGAATTTCATCAGAAAAAAATTAGTTTAGGCACATTAAATAGATCTCCCAAAAAGTAGACTAGCTAAAAAGCACCCAAAGAGGAAGGTTGCAGTCAAATGTAAGCATTGCTTCAAGAATTGTGTAGTTTTAGTAGATGTTCATTGGAGATAAGAAAGAGGACTCATATTTTAGTAATACATCATCAAATCAACATTATGATGAAGCACTTTCATTATACAGTAGAATGTATGAGTCAAGACAACAATAAATCTTCAGAAAAGAGAGCAGGAACACATGTATATTTGTTGAAATGCTTCAACAACATTATTTTTCAGGAGGTTCAGTAGCTAGAAGTTACAACTAAGATCTAGAGCATATCTATGGGCCAAAAATCGGATCTATATCAGATCTGGAAACTATATAGTTTTCCCTTCAAGATCCACTTGGAATTTTGCAAAAGCATGCATGAATAAGAGTAGATCTGAGAAACAAGTTGCAGATGTGGAAACTGCTGCAGTAAATTTATGAATATAACATTTCATTACAATGGATCAGAACTGAATATAACATGGATCAATAAGCTAATCCATGGATCACCTAGTGGAAAGCAAACCCCAGCACTATGGATATCTAATCTAAACTATGTGCAAAACACCATAAATAGATCTATACCAAAATAATGCAGTATTTCAAGATGGACAGTGCTATGGCTCAAATTTCATAGATAAAAAATGTAAAATTATAGATCTAAAGCATAAAGAAATGATACACTCTTCCAGGAGGTCAAAGGACCCACTCCATGGAAAGAGGCTTCCAAAATACACTAGATCTCTGTAGATCTAGATCACCACTTGTTGCAGCTTGCAGAGATAGCAAATCCCTCAATGGATCAGTGCTACCAATGTAAGTAGGAGCTTTTCCTCAAGCCTAATAATTGTTCAATTCAGCGAACTTTCCTCCTTGAATCATCAAAGGAAGAGGTCAAACCACTGCATACGAATTCCATATACAGTCCTCTACTAAATAGTAGAGAATGGAATTTGTCTAAGCAGAAAAATACTTAGAAATATGATCTATCAACAACCTTCTCTTACTGCCCTCCTTTTCCTTTTATAAGATGAGAAATCTCTTGCAAACCCTAAACCATCTTGATGAGTTAGCCCTTTTCACATTAGAGGCTCCCTTCTAGAACTGCGCTGTCCCTTTTGGAGATGCAATGAACCTAGACAACGCTGTTGATTTGGTCAAGGTTGACCCAGTCTTTAGCTCAAACTCTTTCACACCTACAAGTGATTATTCACATAGCCCTAATTTGTCTTTGTTCACATGGGCATTGATTTATTCAAACTTCTTAGGAGTTTTACGTGTCTTCCTTTATTCATTTATTCATGAAATATAAATTAAAACAAAATTGAATGTTCCTTTTAGCTAAGGCTAACTGGGAACATTAAATTTTTTCATATTTCAAAGCTTGAAAAGAATAAAATAATGCCTATATTACAATGGATAGAACGAGTGTCAGTAAACAGATGCACTAGGTCCTGGGATAGGAACAATCCTATGCTCAATGCAAGGTGACGAAAAATGGTAAGTGACACTCAACAGAATGTTCTATCAATGGCTAAAGGTGTCAAGTTGTGAAGGCTAAGTGAATGCATGGTTAACTTGTACAAAAAGACATGGTCGAAATAGGGCTTAAAAATGAGTCGAAATGAAGCCAGTTAAAGGCTAGGATAAACAAGTAGTCAATATGCAATACAGTAATAAAACTCGACAACATATGGGAGCCTCTAGGGTAAATGGAAAAAATAAATATGTCAAAGAAGAAGAAGAATGAAGCTTCAATGCATAAGTCATGGCGGGACTAAAGAGGACTCCTGAGCCTACATAAATTGCAGTATGGGAAACAAATGATCGCAAGGAAATAACTAGGAATCCCATGTAAAGGATGGCTCTACCACCAAGTCATGATTTAAAAAACAGGCAAGTGAAATGGGTTAAATACTCATGAAACGATGGGATTGACCCTATGGAAAGTGACTAGAATGGAGGCTAGTATGAAAAAATGCAACGGAAATTGAATTCCCTACCTATATGCTAGTTTGAAATCAAATACCTGCCATGATAGGTTAGTGGTCATGATTTTGAAGGAAAACTAGTAATATCTGAAATTAAGAAGAATGTACCTGAAAATAACTTTTCCCAACGCTTACAAGACAAAAGGTTAAACAACCTTAATTAAATTTAAAAAATAGACACAAACAAAATTTGTGAAAAAATTTCAAGTTCTGGGCATAAATAAGCAATTTGACTCACATTTTGATCATTTGTGCATTGCGGAAGTGGAAAAAAGAGCTTTGGGGAAAAAATCCTCTTCTTGAATACAAAGCAACCGACCACGAAATCACCTTAAATCAGTCAGGTGAATGTTGTAATCATCTCATTTATTAATTTCGTTCATATTTTAGGCAAATTTTTGGATTTTTGACCGTATGAAATAGACCTTTTTTGAAACCCTCTACGCATACGCGAGTTTGTGATGAGGAACTCACGTATAATACACGATTGTGTACAAACGGGGTCACATATGCGCAAAGGGGAATTAAAATACTTGTATTTAATCAGTCAATTGATGAAGTTTCCTAGGATGTCGATCAGTTGCAGAGAACAAGAGCGCAATGTTATTGATAATGAAGTGATGGAGGACCAACAATCCTTCGATATACTTCAAAATTGTGGGTTACTCAAATTTTGGAAAATGTCAAATATGAAAAGCAATGCTCATTTTATTCAAATGTTGGTTGATCATTGGGAACTGTAAGAAGATTTATTTATAATTGATTAGATGCCATTACGAATAGAGGTGGAAGACATATATTTTATCAGTGGACTTTCCCGAAGGGGAGAACCAGTAGATTTGCATGGAAAGCCCACAGGAGGGCTTAACGTAGAGTATTATGTCCAATTCTATTGTGTAGATGATGTAAAGAAGGCGGGAACTCAGATCCCCAACAAAGATGTGAGGTATTTTCACATGAAAATCCTTCTCTTTACCATTGGTAGAGTGGTTGGATCAAATTCTCTACATTAGGCTTCAAGTACTCATATGAGTATAGCAGTGGAATTTTTTGTTCATCTTTATGACTAGTGAACAACCTTATTGGTGAATCTGAAAAAACAACTTACTTCTATCTAGAAGACAAAGAAAAAAACGTTGGATACGATACCATTTTGTTGACATTATTCTTCGAGAGGGTCCTAGGGCTTTGGCCCAAGGTCATCTCTAGTATCAGCAGCCCAAGGGATCCAAGCATAGCCCTATGGGAAGATTTGATGAAGAGATTGGGGGGAAGTGAAGTTCCCCAAACCACCTAGGATGATGAGTTCTTCTAGTGGTGGGAAAAACAAGTCATCTCAGTGGAGGAATATCCCTATGATGGGATGGATTTTCGAGCAGATCCTAATTTGGTTCTTCCACCTGGAGCAGCATGTGGTGCAATTGGTAAGATTTCATTTTTTTGATTTTTTGATTATATAATTTTTTTTGGATTTTTTCAAATTATATGGAAAATGAAATTTTTTTTTTGATAGGACAATATGAATTACAAAAAATTAATGATCATGATGCAGAAATGGGACTAGTTAGGCCATAGGGCTACCCAAGGCACAATCGTTGAAGAGGTGAGGCAGATGATGAAGACCCAAGAAGGACCCTCCATGATGTACAAAGAAACTTGGATATTTTGACTCGCCAAGTACCTATGGCTGCTATAGAGGACCTTCCGGAGGCTATCCAAAGGCGAGTGGTAAGGGTACCATGAGACTGTGTGCGGTGATTCTGCCATGTAGAGACTACCATTGTGTTCTATCAAAACAAAAATGTTGGCCAGGGAGCTCAGGAGTAGACTTATATTTGATCAGATGACTGTAATATTTTTTTATGATAGACATGATCGGGCATAAGCGCCAATTTTGTAGGACATGATGGTCCAAGTTTTGTATATTTTGAACACTCATATATATATATATATATATATATATATATACATAGTGATTTTATATGATGTGATGTCCCAAATGTACGATGATGAATGATGTTTTTTTTATTTTTAAAGTATTGAATGATTAATATGACAATCAAGTGCTTCATTATTCAATGAGTCTACTAACCAATTATGAGGTCAAGGAATATGAATGAATGTAATAAATTGAAATGAACATTGTACCAAATGTACCCTCATAAATAATCGATGCAAAAATGGGTCTCTAACACCATAGGTGTTGTTCAATTGTGAAACCACTAGTTGTGAATTCAAGTAAGCAACTAATGAATCAACACCAAGAGATATTGGCTCTAAGAGTAGGTTGACCACTGCAATGAGTGTGGTTACATATTTTAATTGTTAATTGAAGGGTACAAATGGTTACATAAAAAACACTGAACCAAAAATTTTCATTCGTAATGGAGAAGAATTAGGAGAAGGATATTATTTTGTGTGCCCACAATCAATTTTGGTTGATCCTGATTATGGAATCAAGCTTAAGCATAGAAGTAATCGATGTGAGTATTTAGCATATGCACTAAAACTTTCATATGTTGTTAAATAATTAATGGAATGAAAATCTAGCATGGTGGTGGGGAAATAAAATTGTGGAGTAAATCCAAAACCATCCAACAATGTGAGAATTACATTTGTAGACTATTTAATTTTTTATATATGTTTCACCTATGTTTGAGAATTAGGTTGAGTTTTACTTATGTTTTCTCCTTTTAATGTATCTTCGAACCCCACATATGTTGAGAGTATTAGTATAATCCTATTAGAAGCAAGCGATTCCTGAAGAACAAGGTGATATTCTCACAATATGAAAAGGGAGATCCAATTGTAACATGACCTTGGTCAGATTTGTATTGAAGACAAGAAAAATGGGTTCAACAAGGGACAAACCTAGATATGGATAGCTTAAATATTACATCATTCTTCTAGTTTAGTACTTTGTGCATCAGTCTCAAATAGACTTGGAGAAAACTAAGGGAATTTGAATGTTGTTTAGAGCATGATATGGACAAAACCTTTGAGAAATATTGTAGACTTGTATGGGACTATTATCCATATGGGGATATTACCCATACATTTGGTAAGATAATGGACCAATGTTAAAGGATGATTGAAACTAAAAAACATCCTTATATCCTCTTTTTTATTTTGAGTGGACAGTAATTACATTTTTGTCATGCACGAAGATTAACCTTAATTTATTCCTATGAACTTAGATGCATTTGTGGACAATATAAGACCATACTATGGCTCCAAGCTAAGAAGCCTAGGGATATGGAGGTTTCCCTTCTTATCACTGAATCAATCCTCTGCAATACAATGAACTAGGGCTAGTTGGTTGGCCCACTTGAATGCTACTTTAGTCCTTCAAAGTCTACACATACTTAGGCCCTATACACCTACCCTTATACCAGTCTTGTTGTCCTTCACAAGTACAAGAATCATGGCTCTTCTTTGAGATCCACCTCACAACCCTCTAGCTATACTTGGACTACCATCAATATGCCCAACCATATTTAATTGTTGTTGGAATCACGATTGTCGTTAGACCAAAAGCCGCAGGCGTTAGTCTCAACTATAATCACTAGAGTTAGGATACATGAGAAGCAGTTAGTCCATGTCACGAAACACACAGGGAGCGTTGAACCCCATGTCCAACAATGTCCCCCCCAGCACGAGCCAGGTGTGTTTAGAACTTGAGACCTGTTGCCCTGATACTAGTTATTGGAATCATGATTGTCATTAGGCCAAAACCCGCAGGTGTTATTCTCCGCTACAATCGCCAAAGTTAGGATCCATGAGAGGTAATTAGTCCATTTCGGGAAACACTAGAGGATCATTGAACCCAATGTTCAACAATTATTTTACTAATCTAGGGCCAAAAATATTTCCCTCATCTATGGATCTTCAAATCTACCACCTAACAATGGTTTCATTCCTCTCAAAATCACTATTCTTTTGTATCAATTTCTTTGTTTCCCAATCTATGAAAAAAATCTGAATTAATCCTCTTATCATCCTTCTAACAATATGTAGATGATTGAACTAGGGTCACAAATCAACCACTAAGAGTCCATTGACAAATTTTTTATAGGTTGCTTCATATCTCTATCTAAAACTCTATGGAAAGTCCACCAAAATCAACTCCTATTCATGTCAATCAATTATTCATATGGCACATTTCTCCTGCATGATCAATCTTCTCCTAAGGTTGCACCCTCCTTTGGATCTACTATCTCAACACATAATTATGTAGAACATCATCCATATCTATGGTCTATATTGTAGAGATAAACCTTGCTCTAAGGGTCACAACCCCTCTTCTTCTACGAAAATTTGTCACACTATTAATGGCATACCTTATGGACTAAACATGATAGGAAACCATCCTAACTAGGGTATTATACTTATGTTATAATTTCTTTAGAACAAACCTTATCCACCAATATCAAAAACAACAACTCTTGCCCCCATAAGAAATTTGATCTAGCTCATATGGATCCATAGGTTCTAGCCATTTCTTTGACTCAATATTGACATGAACTTCAGATATCTACGTCGAAACTCAAACTATGGTTACCTAAATCAATATTACACCCGCGTCTACTTCTGTTCTAGCCCTAAATTCCAGTTCAGACCCTCCTCCATTTATATTGGTATTTATCGCAGACCTTGTGGGCTAATAACCACCACAAGACAATAGGGTATCAACCCTCTCTGCTATTTCTGAATTTTTATTTCTAAATTTGATGTAGGCTTCAAATAGAGATACCACTAAAATTGCATGCCCAAATTCTCATGAGAAACCTATCTCAAGCTCAATATTCCATAAGAGAACCAAGAATATTCCATCCTACTTCCTACCTTGAACCCATGATTAAGGTATGAAACAGTCTTGTGAACCCTTACTCAGCCCTCTAACTTGACCTACCATAGGACTACGTCTCTCTTGGCCCCTTGATAAAATGAGCCCCTCCTCACTTGATGTTCTTGCCTTCATACACAAGCATTCTTAAATAGATTTTCCTAGCTAGGCCTCTTAATAACCCTCTACAACTTATGGGATTTATCCACTTAGACCTTAGGAAATTTTATTTTTCCTTTTTAATTTTATTTTATATTTTAAACCCCATGTTGGGTCCAAAAACCATTCTAATGGGTTCTTTTCCAACAAATAATTTTGTGACCAAAATCACACAAATCCATCTCACTAGGCTTGTTGACTACCTCCCAAGCTACACAATCCAAAAATTCAACAACATAGTCTAATTCTAGTAATGGTAACTTGGTGAAGCTCCTATAGTAAAGTGAGGACTTGGTTGGGTTCCCAAGTTTCAAATTAACTAAGGGTAGTTGTGAGGGAATGATAGCTAGGGATGGTTAGGACATGCCAAGGAATGAAAAGGCATGCTAACACAGTCAGAAAATGTCAATGCATCCCAAGTAATGTTAAAAAGTGGCGAGGCATCACAAGGGAGACCTAGGTCAAAATGCAGAGAAATGAACAAATAAGAGTGTGTGCCAAAGAGTGTGAGTGAATTCAAGTGTGCCAAGGATGAAGTGTGTTAGAAGAATTTCATAATAGGATTTGCAGGAGGCAAGCCTACGACTATGATAAGGGGCTCGACAAAATTTTTTTAGACAAAGGGATACTTTATGCTTGACACAACACTATTTGGCCTTTATCTATTATTTTGATATGACATGTGGCACACTTGTGTCAAATTTTCATTTTTTAAACTATTTTCGAAAATTGGATATTGTAGATTGTTGTGTATAAGTTTTGGGGCACTCATCTTATGCCAACTTATATATTTTGTGTGTTGTGTATCATGTGGTTCTTGAAAACTCCCAGTTAATGTTATATTGTTTATATGAACTCGACATACATGTGAAATATTTCCTTATATGTAAGTTATGTTGCTTAGTTGTTTTATGGCCATGGATAGATGTGATCCTTGTCATGGTAAGTTCTTAAGTGGAACAAGTTGTACATGAGTGGGCTAAGATGAGGTATAAGTAGTTCTTAGGTGAACAAGGCACAATCTACTTGTAGTAGGTTAAATTGGTCAAGTTATTGCAAGTGAAGCAGACTAATGTCACATGAGCTGCAGTAGTTAAGGACTTGATCCGGTTCGCAAGTTGTGAAAAAATTTAACTCTATTTGTGAGGGCATGAGTGCCAAGTGATGCTAGGGAATTCTAACATGTGTGAGATAGTTAGAAGGCGTGTTGAATATGCTAAGATGTATAAAGTGTTAAGTCATGCCAATATGTGCAAGGGTGTGACAATATGTGTCAGGGACTATGAAGGAAGCAAAAATGACAAACAAGTTTAACTACAAGGAAATGAATACATAAGAGGGTTAGAAGGTCATCAATTTACCTTTTCCAAGAGGGGCATGATAGGCACATCATCACTAGGTGGCAATAGGTGCCAAGTGCCAACTGTTAGTGCATTCTAAGTGCCAAATCATCCTCTGTTACTTCTCATATGCTTTCCAATAATTTATCTCGAATAATTGTAATATTAAACCACTCTAAAGCATACCAAGGCATCTTAATGAATGCTAGACATGCTAATACTTTCCAAGCACCAACACGTGCTAAGTGCCAATGTGTGGTAGGGAGTGATACACATTTTATGAAGTGGAAGGGGAGAGTGCTAAGGTGTGACAAAGTGTGCTAATGCATGTTGAGGAGTGTTAATGAGTACTAGGGAAACATAAGGGAGCACTAGGTAAAAATGCATGGAAGTGAATGAATATGAGGGTGTGTCAGGGATTGTCAACGAGTGCTAGCTAGCATTCCAAGGAGGGAGTGACAAGGTATCTTAAGCACTAGTAAGGCATGCTAGGGAATATAGGGAAATTTCAAGAAGTGCCAAAGTGTGCTAGGGAGTTCTAGTGTGTGTTAACATGTGCAAAATAGTGCCAAGACATGCAATAAGCTAGGGCATGCCAAGATGCGTAGGGTGCCAGGGTATGCATTGAGCATCATAATTATTTATTTTGACACCTCATTTCCACCTACTTTATTCCTTTTTGACCAC
The DNA here is from genome assembly GCA_034641835.2 of Pinus albicaulis. Lineage (NCBI taxonomy): Eukaryota > Viridiplantae > Streptophyta > Pinopsida > Pinales > Pinaceae > Pinus > Pinus albicaulis. The sequence continues at coordinate 106,697 of JAXQQM020058333.1, read as the reverse complement.
CATAATCACTCAAAAGACATCAAATCACATGGTTTATAGAATGGCGGGTATATAATAGTCTTGTTTTTCATAAATTATTATTGTTATTTTTTATTAGTCTAATATTTTCTTTAGCTACTGAAAGGAGATGATTTTAGGGCTAATGTCTGATTCTTCAGCCAAGTCCGTTGTTTGATAGGTTTCAAAGTGCCAGATGGAGGGAGAAATATATGGAAAGGTGGTGATAAAATCACTCAATGATTCCATCCTATCTTCATGAACTATATTGGTACGAAAATAATCTGATTAAGGTATGTTAGTAATGATGTGCTAATTCCTCTTTCATATTTTGAAGCTAATGTTTTACATGTGCTTAAGGGTTTAAGTTATCTTTCAAGTTATTGAGTCTCATGAGTGATTTTTATGTTATTTTTATGAAAAAATTAACATAAAAGAAATACTAAACAACAACAATGAAAAGTGTAGTACATCACCATACAACACATCAACATAGGGATTTGATGAAGGAGTTCACCCCTCCTAGGCTAAATCTCCTTGGTCGAGCTTCCATGGCATGGAACTCTATATTATGCTAAAATTTACAAAATGGTGTGTTTATAATGCTTTTCGGCTCTAGAAACCTACACCAATGAGTTCATAACACTAAAAAATGATACCTTAGGCACTTATTTCTCCTCATTTGGTCGAAAATTGACTGAGGTATGACCTCTACAAGTCTGCTTGACAATTTCCTCCCAAAATTTAGGTAACTCGCCCCAAATTGGGCTAACTGGCACTAATTTTGGAAAATCCAATGGATTTGTTAGAGCCGCCAAAGAAATTCAGATTAAATTAATAAATCCACATTAGTGGTTGATTAAAACGGAGTAGGATTAACTCAGTGCTACTTTAATAAAAACAATTTTAAGCATTAATTAAACGTAGGCTATGGTTAATTAATCCATGCTTAATGGTTAGGGTCCTCCCAGTTTGCCGGTGGTCGTGGGCCACAATTACATGTCTTGGGGGTTGGCCCCCTCTCCCCTCATTAATGCATGGATGAAAGTTAAAATAGAAATGGAGAACTATGAGGGTAAGGAACATGGTCTAGGTGGACTGGTGGTGTGGCTTGTTAGCTGGGTGGAGGTCTCATGTTCAACTCCCGCCTGATCCTTCATGTCCATAAAAAATTTTTTACATAGCCGTGGGGAGGACACATGGCAACCCTAGGCTAATCCACGTGCTTCCTCCTCATTGGCCCAAAACCAATGAACAGTTTCTAACACATACCAAAAAATGTGCCAACCCCCACTTGCCACTTGACAGCTCGTCATTCGCTAAAGGAAATAGTTGATTGGTCAACCTGCCATGTAACCCCACCACATAGGCATGCCCAGTCAGTAGTATGGACTGTTGACTTGGTGTATCTACACAATTATTTTTTAGAAATTTCCCTATTTAGGAAAGAATACATAACTCATTTTTGAAGCCATATAGAGTCCATTTCGCGTGAAACAAGTTACGTCAGATTCAGAATGATGAACACTATGCAATATTTCATGTTTCATGTCATTTTGTGAACTTTTATTTTTGAGCATAATTCTAAGCACCTGATCATTCCTCCCCACTAGAAGCTTTTGGACCCCAAAATATCATATTCAATTGTTCAACAGGTGAGGTTAAATTTCCCTTTCCTTCCCAATTTCCATCCATTTTTCTTTTGAAGTATTTTTTCCTTTGAGCCCCACTCAAAGATAGTCGACACTTCCTCTCTTCGATGTCCTTATTCTTCTGTCAAGTATGATGTTTTTTTGAATCTCAACAAAGAATATTGGAGAAAATTATTCAATAGATGGAAGTTGAACATTATCTCCTTCATATTGAATCAAATGAGTCTCATAAAATCTTAAATTCTCAACATTAAAAACAGAGAAAATTTGCATGTATGAAGGAAAATCAAAATTGAAGGCATTGTTACCAATATTTTCGAGAATTTTGGAAGGACCATAACATATTGGTTTTAGGTTTTACCTTCTCTTTGAATCCTCTCCTTGCTAATGTGGTTCCAAACTTAGTCACCAACTTGAAACTTATGACCCACATGATGTTTGTCGTGTCTCGCTTTGTACTTGCCTTGAATTTTTTCTAGTTGATCTTGGACTGTTTGATGCACCAATTGAATTTGATCTATGAATTTTATTTTCTTTATATATGTCATTATGGCCATTTATAGCTACATCTTTTCCAAAAATGATTTGCAATGGATATTTTGGAAAGTATTGAAGACATGCCTCAAATGGCAATGTTTATGTAGAGGAGTGTTTTTCATGGTTGTAAGCATGTTGAATGTAATGCAATTGTTCATCCCACAACATAGGATGTTTGCTGCAATATCCTTAAAGAAGATGAATGATTTTTTGATTGACCCCTTCGGCCTGACGATCTATTTGTGGATGAAAGGTTGTGCTCTTCTTCAACTTATTTTCCATCAAGTCACACAAGATTGACCAAAAATGCCCAACAAATTGAGAATCTCAATCACTTACAATAGATGGAGGCAACCCAAAATGAACCCAAACATTTTGGAAGGAAATATGAGTAGTTTGTTCAGATGTGACTTTATTTTTACATGACATCAAGATACACATCTTGTTGAACCTATCTAGAACTACATACAAATAATCATGACCTCTTTTTGACAAAGGAATACCTTCTACAAAATATATAGAAATAATCTCCCATGGACATGAAGGAACCAAAAGTGTTGTGTACAATCCTAACTTCCTATTACTAGGCTTACCGACTTCACATAATGAACAATCTTTAATAAAACGTGACACACTTTCAAGCATACGAGGCCAATAACAATACCTCTAAATATTTTCCACTATTTTTCTTACACCAAAATGTCTAAGAATAAGAGAATTTTGTGCTTCCCTTATGACATTCACTCTCCCCCCCCCGCGTGGAATACAAATTTTTCTCAAATGATACGAAAATTTATTATGTAAATGGTAATCCAATTCCTCAACTTGGTGACCTTGACTCAAGTTTTCATAAACATCTTGAAAGTAATTATTAGAAGTATATTGTTCAAAATAACTTTCATGTAAAACAGAAGTATTCTCGAGTAAAGTAGTTGCACTAATAATAGGCCTAGAAAGCATATCAACAACCTTGTTGTATATACCTTTCTTATACCTGATGACCACGTGGATTTGTTGTAAGAAACCCATCCATCGAAAGTGCCTTGACTGATGCAACTTATTTTGCGATTGCAAGTATTGCAATGGTTGGTGGTCGGTGTGAATGATGGTTTCCTTCCCCATGAAATAGTGTCTCCACTTCTTCATACTTTGAACCAACACATATAGCTCCTTGTCATAAGTAGGATAGTTTACCACTGCACCATTAAACATTTATGAATGAAATGAAATAGGCTTACCATGTTGTAAGAGGACTGTGACCATGGCATACTCACTTGCATCAGTTTGAATCTCAAAGGGTTGTCTCAAGTTCAGTAGTGTTAGTATTAGGGCTGAACTGATATTCTCTTTTAAAGAATCGAATGCTTTTTTTTCTTGCCTCCCTAGTGGAAGACCTTATTAACACTAGTCAATGCATGTAATGGAGCTCCAATAGAAGAAAATATAGCAATGAAAATTTTCCAATATTGTGTTTCTCCAAGAAAAATCCTTACCTCAGTGACTGTCTTGGGTGTCAGCCAATTCATAATGACCTCAACCCTAGAGGGGTGTATCTTCAACTCACCTCCTCCAACAATATGTCCCAAATACACTAAATAAGTTTCACCAAATTTACATTTTGACATCTTCAAAAACAACTATTCTTTTCTCAAGAGATCAAGCACCTTTATTACATGCATGAAATGTTCATCTCATGATTTGTTGAATATAAAAATATCATCTAAGTAGATAGTGAAAAAATGATCAAGAAATGGCCTCAATACTCATTCATAACTCTCATGAAAGTAGTTGGAGTGTTGCAAAGACCAAAATGCATAACAAGCCACTCAAACAATCCTTATTTAGTTCTAAATGTAGTATTCCATATGTCCCCTTTAGTTATTCTAACTTTATGATAACCACTTCTTAAGTATAACTTAGTGAAATCCTTTTCATATCTCAATTGTTTAAGAAAATCATCAATTCTGGGGAGTGGATAATGATTCTTTACTGTGATTTTGTTTAGTTTATGGAAATCCACACATATGTGCCATGTTCCATCATTCTTGGGCGCCAACACAATCGGTGAAGCACATGGTGAGGTAGATACATGAACGATACCTTTATTCAAAAATTCTTGGATTTTCTTCTTGATTTCTACCCTTTCCATTATCTACATGTGATACATGCCGATGTTAGGAAGTGGAACATCCTACTATAGTTGTATCTCATTATGGATTCCCCTCTTGGAAGGTAACCCCTTTGGTTCCTGAAACATATCGCCATGCTGACTTACCAAATAAAAAAAGTCATATTTCATTTTATCATCACAACCTTCATAATATTCATAATCCATATTATTCTTTTGTTTTATCATAAGAATCACAAATTTGTTACTTGAATTTACTAGTCTCTTCATTTTCCCGGCATTAACTAAAGAGAGGTTTAGCTTTTTGCGGTGAGATATCACAATATGCTACACTCCATATTTGAACAAGTGGCACGTGTTCTCATAGCGATATAATATTGCTTTCCTATCATAGAGATAGGGACAACCCAAATAAATTATTGATATGTAAAGTGGTACAACATCTAACTCAACTTCATCAATAAAGTTTGCGACGATTGAGTGAAAACCAAAAAATACATTTTCTTGTAACCTATAAATTTATATCCTTGGTTATCCAACCCAAAGGATATGGCTTTTGATGAGGTATGGTTTCAATATTAAGTTCCCTTGAGACCCACTATCAAATAGTGTGTCAATTTTTGTATCTTTTGAGACCACTCTTACATGAAACAACTATATCCTTGTTTCTTCACTTGGAGTGTTACTATGAAAATTTGATGAACCAGTACTTGCTATGGATTCTATTCCCTTTGTGACCATGGATGCATTTTTAGTCTCATTAGCCAAGTTGGATCCAATATCCCATTGTGTTGTAGTGGTTGTATTTTTTTCTCCTTGTTATTGAATTTCTTAAGCCTCAATTCTGGATGAAGCTTCCAATGATGGGCTTCATCATGACCCTCTTTGGAAAAATGGTCACATGTGGTTTGCTCCCCTTATTTTTTAATGGATGCATTTTTCTTTTTTTTTCCCTTGAAACCCTTTTCTTTTTCACCACCCTTAAATGGTTTCTTTTTACCCTCTTCTGGTACATTTTTCCCTCTTCCCTCAAGGTGTGTAGCTTGCACACATACCTCATCTAGACTAGTGGGGTTAAACATGAGGATTGTATGTTTTAGGTAGCTATATAGACCCCCTATATACTTCATCAAGGTATCTTGAGAATGAAAGTCAACACCTAACATAAGAGCTCTTCTCCTAAATCCTTGAGTGTATTCTTTCACACTTTGACCCTTCAATTGTCTAAAGTTTTTCAAGTTCATAATGGATTTTTGAATGTAGGATAGAGGGTAGAATTTAATTTTAATTGAAGAAATGAAATATAACCAAGAAATTGAGATCTTACCATGTTTTTTAATCTCCTCTTGTGTCCTTGGTTCCCACCATACAAGTGTTGCACCCTCCATTCTCAAGGAATCCAATTGAATATTTATGTCATCCTCTTGAAGGTTGTGAATTTTTCATTAAACCTACAACTAACGAATCCAATTATCCAACTTCTAAGCATTTAATTCACCATTATATATCGCTAGCTCAAATTTAACATCAATTTTACGTAAGGGTGATTTACTAGTTCCTTTTAAAGTATCTGTATGAATAGGTGGAAGGGTTGTGGTAGTGGAAGATGATGAAGAGGAAGGTGTAGATAGTGGTGAGGATGATGTTGGAGTGGATGGTGGTTTATTACCATCTCCATGACCTCCTACTCCTATAGAAACCTCTCCTGTAAGAGGCCTATAACTTTGTCCTTGCATCCTTAAATTCCTCTCCTCATAGAGGACTTTTACCATCTCAGTCATATCAAAAAATTTCTTTTTGAATGCTCTCTCCTCTTTTTTCATTGTAGGTTCTCCTTCATGAGACATGCTCGCTGAAGACTCAACTTCAACTTGAGGACGTGCTAGTGTTGAATACTTTGGAAACATTTCCCTTATTCCTCTTGACCTAATTGCAGGGCTTTCAACCAACTTCCCTTCTCCTCTTTTGAGTTTTAAACTTGTAAGCATGACACAAAATTTCAAACTATTAGATCCCTTCGTAAACAAAAAACCTAAAACTAAGATGCCAAAAATGATCTGATTAAGGTATGTTAGTAATGTTGTGTGAATTCCTCTTTTAGATTTTGAAACCAGTGTCTTACATGTGCTAAGGGTTCAAGTTCTCTTGCAAGTTACTAAGTCTCATGAGTGATTTGTATGTTATTTGTATGAAAACTTTAACATAAAATAAATATTTAACTATATCAATAAAAATTAAAGTACATCACCATACAACACATCAACACAGGAATTCACCCCTCCTGGGAATCATCTCCTTGTTCCAACTTCCATAGCTTGGGCCTCTATGTTATGCTAAAATTTTCAAAATGAAATGTTTACATTTCTTTTATAATCCTGAAACCTACACAAATGTGTTTAGAACACTAAAAAATGGTACCTTATCCTCTTTCCGCTCCTCATTTGGTCAAATATTGTCTGAGTTATTACCTCTACAATTATGCTCCACAATTTCCTCCCCAAATTTAGCTAACTGGGCCTGAATTGGGCTATTTGGCACTAATTTTGGAAAATCCTCCATATATTTCGAACCCTATAATTAAATTCATATTAATTTAATAAATCTGCATTAATGGTTAATTAAACTGGATTAGGCTTAACTCGATGCTCTGTTAATAAAACAGGTTGAAGCGTTAATTAAACGTGGGTTATCGTTACTTAATCCATGCATAAGGGTTAAGATCCTCCTCCTCCACTAGTAGTTGTGGGCCATGGCTACATGCCTTGGGGGTTGTCCCCATGGGGTGGCTCGCTCTCCCCCCGTTGGAGCCTTTATGAAAGTTAAAATAGCAATGGAGAACTATGAGGGTAAGGATTACAGTGTTGGCAGACTAGTGGCATGGCTTGTTAGCTCGGTAGAGGTCTCATGTTCGACACTCGCCTTCTGGTCCATAACAAAAAATTTGCACAACTATGAGGAGGACACATGGTTACCCCGGCTGAGCCACGCGCCTCCTCCTCCTTGGCCCAAAATATAACCAATGAACAGTTTCCAACGCATATGAAAAATTGCACCAACCACCACTTGTCACTTGGAAACCTGCCATTCACTGGAGGAAATAGTTGACTGGTCAACCTAACCTCTCACCATACCACATAGGCATGACTAGTTAGTAGTACCGACTGCTGACTGGGTTTGTCTGCACAATTTGTTTTACAAAATTTCCTGATTAGGAAAACAGACAAAACTCATTTCCAAAGCCATACAGAGTCCATTTCAAGCGAAACGATTTGTGCCATATTCAGAATGAGGGACACTATGAAATCATTTAGGTTTCATGTCATTATGAGAAATTTATTTTTGAGCATAATTCTGAGCACCTGATATAGTTGCACGGTCAAGGATAAAGTGAACTCTTTCAGTTGTAACAGGTGAGCAAGGAATGATATATACGCCTCACAATTTTTCTTTGTTAATAGAAAATCGTGAATGATTTCTATTATGATAATTTTTTTAGTTAAATTTAGTATTCTGTTAGCAAGGCTAGGCATAAAAATTTGGACATTTAACGATGAGATATTTATAAAAATACCTTGAAGCAACCAAAAACAGAGTGACTTTTTATGTGACAGTGAGACTTCAAACTCTGTTTTCATTCAATGAATCCTTTACATTTCAATGAGTGGTAAATTTTTTGATTGGCTCTTGTTACCACCTACTTGTGGAAGACCCCCTCAAGTAGTAAGATTTTTTTATTTTAAGAAGATTTATTTTATCATTTTGTAAGTTCATTGTTGGACACATCCTGTAGAATGTTTTATTTCCTTTATTTATTAGATAACAAGAAGTTTAGTCATTTAATTAATCGTTTTATTTTATTTATTCAGGAGCACATGAATTTAATTAGCCGTTAGAGTTTGAATTCAAAACGAGATTGTAATTTTTAAAAACAAATAATTAGTTTGCAAGTTTTAAGCATGAGTGGTGCAAAGTTTTATTTGAAAGCACTAGTGATTTATTAGTTTGAGAAAGTGTGAACATAGTTTGGTTTTTCATGCAAGAGTGTGTTATATTGATAGATGTGTTTATTCTCTTAGAAATCAGGTTTCCTTCCAATCATATTTCAATTAGTTTACAGAGTCTGTGAGTATCATTTTTCATGAATTAAATCTCATTTTGCAAGTGTGGAATTGATTTATAATTTTTTACTGGTTGTGTGTATTTCATAATCAGAGACAAGAGTGTGATCATATTTCTTAGAATTAGTCTCAGTAAATAATCCAATCATGTGCACTGATAATTTAATTCAATTTAGATAACTAATATTCCTAGCATATACAATACACTTACACTTCGTTAGTTTATTGGCCCTGGTTGATAATTTATGTAATCAATTTAAGAAAATTAAATTGACAAACAATATGCCAATATTTTTCAAGGAGTATCAAGGCAACAAAAAGAAGAACCAAGCTAAAATCCAAGGAAATGAACACATAAGATGGTTAATAAATTAGGACTTTATATTTTTCAAAAGGGGCATGCTAGGCACACTAATAATAGGTTTCAATACATGCCAAGTTCCAATGTGTGCCAAGTGCCCATGTATGTTAATGCATGCCAAAGTGTTCGAGGGAATGCTAGGGACTATAGGGCATGCGTACACATGCTAAGAGATTTTTACGCTATGGTAGGGCTTGCCAACATGTGCTTGGGTGTCCTAGTCATGGCAAGATGTTCTAGGTACAAATATGTTCTAATACATGCGGGGTGCCAAGGAATTTTAGTGTGTTCCAAACCATTTTAAGATGTGCCAAGAGTGTTGATGAGTGCTAGATATATCTCATTAATAGAATTGACAATGCTTGATTTTGTATTAAATAATATAGTTTCTACACACACTAATGGAACTTAATCTAAAGGGAATTTATTAGATAACAAACCTAATAGATATGAATCATGTATTGAATGGTAGGAAACCTATATTCTCACTATTTGAGGAAAATTATACACGCTAATTACTTCTTAAAAAAATTACTGACTCTAACCACTTTATGCCATTGGACACATAATTAAAAAGACTCCACAACAATCGTCTGAAATAATTATATTTTGACAAAAAATATAGTAACATGCACATAACATCATCAAAACTGATTGGAATGATCAATGATGACGAACATTTTTCGACCGTCACCAAAAGCAACAAAAAATAACATTGGTGACGGTCAATAAAATATCATCATTAGAAGTGTCACCAAAGAGAAAATTAGTGATGGGCCTTTAACAACCCTCACTAAAAGTGTCACTAAAAATGTCTTTGGTGACAAACCTTAAAGGATTGTCACTATATGCACTTACAACAACACATTTTAAGGATTGTCACCATATGTGAGAATGGTGATAGACCTTAAAGGTTTGTCACATGCATGACCCTAACCAATGTCCTTTTTTATTGTAGTGCAAGGAGATCATGTAAGAACACACTTGTGAAGTTAAAGAGACAAAGTGTTATGAAACCAAATCCAAAAATAGAATAAAAGAGAGATCAATGCCTTAGAAATCAACCTCTTCGAGGGGGAAACTTCTTTACATTACATAAGTGAGCAATTCTTGGATGATGCAAATGAAAAAACCTCCTTTATATATATAGGAGTCTATGGGGTCACAATATAATCCTAGCCAACCTAACAATCATAATCTAAGGGCACAAGAATAACAATAGTGGCTTTTATGGGGCACAATAATAACAATATGGGGGCTATAGGAGTACAATAATAACAATAAGGGGGTTACACTAATAACAATAAGGGACTACACTAGTAATATAGGGACCTAACATTCCCCTCTCATTCAAAAAAATGTTGTCCTCAGCGCTTGAGTAGCTCTATATGGTTCTGTATAAAATTATCATCCTCCTATGTGGAGTCTTGAGTGGGTAAGTTCTTCCACTTGATGAGATACTCTAAAATTGATCTATTTCATAGCTGTCGAGTTCCTGTTTCCATGACTGCTTTAGGTTCCAATATGATTTTTCCTTCCTCATCAATTTATGGCAATATTGTTTGAACTGGAAGTTTGTCCCCTGTAACCTTCTTTAAGCATGAAACATGGAAAACTGGGTGCACTCTAGATGAAGCAGTAAGCACTAATTTGTATGCCATAGTACCAATATTTTGCAACACCTTGTAAGGACCATAGTAATTTGTCAGTAATTTATTATCCTTATTAGATTTCTTGAGGGACATTTTTTTGTATGGTTGTAGCCGTAAAATACCCAGTCTCCTATATCAAAACTTCTCTCACTATGATGTTGATCTGCATGTTGTTTCATTCAATTTTGTGCCAAATTTAGGTTATCCTTTAAGACTTGGAGAATTTTTTGTTGATGCTCAATGTGATATTCTAGTGATTGAACCTTAGAATTTTCTCTTAAATCTGATGTGATCGACAGTTGACGATATCCATAAAGTGCCATAAATGGGGTCATTTTTTATGCAGTATGGAAGGAAGTGTTATACCACCATTCAACCAGAGGTAACCACTTGACCCATTCTATTTGTTTATCAGATACAAAACAATGAAGATATCCTTCCAAATGTTTGTTCACTATCTCAGCTTTCCCATCGGATTGAGGATGATAAGATGAGCTATGAGCTATTTAAGTACAAGAAAATAATTATGTCCAAAAATTTCCAGTAAAAATGGGATCTCTCTCACTTACAATAATATTTGGGTTTCCATGTAGCTTTTGAATTGTTTCCATAAATGCAGTAGCACAAAATTTTGCACAGAATTATTCATACTTGGTAATTCTATCAAATACCACTATGATGACACTCTTTCCTTCATATTTAGGTATATCTGTGATAAAATCCATTGAAATATCCTCCCAACGTTGACCTAGAATGGATAAAGGTTGTAAAAGACACAGGGTCTTAATTGTCTCAACTTTATTTTGTTGGCAAGCAAAAAATTCCATCACAAACTTTTGAATATCAGATTTAAGACCATCCCAAAAAAAATCTTTCTTCATCCTGTGGTAAGTTTTTTAAAATTATCAATGTCCTCCTAAGGGAGAGGTGTCCAATTCAAAAAGAGTATTTTTTTTAGTTGGGAATTCTTACAAAGATATAAGCGATGTTTGTACTGTAGGGAAATTTTTTTCCAAATAATTCTGTCAGATGTACTAGGATCTTACTGCAAATTTTGAATGAGTGTCCATAGTTCTTCGTCATTATTTCATTCATCCCTTGCTTCGGTTATCCAATTTGGTTGGATAATAGAAATGGCACAAAGCAATGCTTCCACCTCCTTATCCTTTATTGAGAGTGCATCTGCAACAAAATTTAGCTTCCCTTTTTTGTGGATGATTCCAAAGTGATAACCCAACATCTTTATGACCCATTTTTGTTGCTCTTATGAAGATAATATTTGTTCCGAAAATTATTTAAGACTATCATGATCAATTTTTACCTTGAAGTGTCTCCCCATTAGGTAAGGTTGCCATTTCTTTAGAGCATGTAGTATTACCAACATTTCCTTCTCATAAATAAATTTTTGTAAATACTTTCCTTTGATTAGACGTCTTTCAAAATAAATGGGTTTTATTTCTTGCCTTAAAACAACACCAATTCCAATACTCAGGAATTACATTCCACAATAAAGTTTTTTGTGAAGTCTGGTGTAGCTAAGACCAGTGCTAGGCACATTTCCTCTTTAAGATGTTCAAAGGCCTTAGTTTCTTCAATATTCCATGAAAATGCATCTTTCTTCAATAATGTTCTTAGAGTTTCTGTTATTCTCTCACAATTCTTAACAAACTCGTGATAATACCTTGTTAACCTGAGAAATCCTCAAAACTTATTTATGGTTGTGGGGACTTTCTATTCCTTAATAGCTTTAATTTTGTTAGGATCTTCCTTAAAACCCTCCTGAGCTATAATATGACACAAATATTCCACCTCTTGTACTCCAAAGAAACATTTCGAGGTTTTTGGATATAATTGTTTCTCCTCCAATAGTTTTGAGCAACCTGTCAACATGTTGAACATGATCCTTCCAAGACCTGTTGCAAATTAGTATCAAAATACTAACAACACTTTTCTAAGGAAGGGTTTGAAAATGTAATCCATCAACCATTGAAATGTAGAAGGTGCATTGGTAAGGCCAAAAGGCTTGACAAAAAATTCATAATGACTCTCATGAGTTCAAAATGTTGTTTTTGGAATATCTTCAGTCTTCATATTTGATGATATTTTGAATGAAGATCCAACTTGGTAAAATAAATTTATCCATGTAATTCATCCAATAATTCATCAGTCACCTGAATGGGAAATTTACCTTTAATAGTGAGCTTATTTAGGTCCCTATAATCTAGACACATGCATCATGATCCATCCTTCTTGTGCAACAATACTACTATAATAGGGAAAGAACTTTGACTAGGTTGAATTATACCAGCCTCTAGCATTTCTGCAATCATATGTTTAATTTCTCTCTTTTGTACATAAGGATATATGTAAGGCCTGATGTTTGGAGGAACACTTACTGGAATCGAATGAATAGCATGATCATGATCATGAATAGGTGGGTTACCTTTTGGAGATTTAAACACCTTGGAATGATTGTCCAAGAATTTTGGAGATCTGGATAAATATATGTTGGAAATTCTAGTGAGCATAATTGTGAAATTATGCCTCTTTGTTCCTTATTCGGAAGATTTTTCATGACATCAGAGCTTATTATCTTTCTCGGCTTCCCTAGGATACCCCGTAATTCAACTTCCTTTCCTTCTAAAAAAAAATTCAAGAAAATTTCTTGAAAATTAAAAGCTACCATCCCCAAAGATTGTAACCATTGTACTCCTAGTACAACATTAGCACATCCCATTGGAATGGAAAATCATTGGACTATTCAATACATATTCCCCCATGGTTAGCTTGATATTATGGCATTTTTCAGAGAAATTTATAGTTCCTCCATTTGCAACCATCGCTTGACACTCTGGTGTTGGGTATAGGAAGCAATTCAATTCCTTGTCTACCTTACAATGAATAAAATTATGGGTACTACCTGAATCAATAAACACTATTGCCTTTTTCTTCTTGATATGTCCTTATATATTGATATTTTGAGGTGTGGTAATTCCTGCCAATGCATTGCAGGATATGGTCGGACTCATTTCTTCTTTCTCTAGGGTTGGTTCCTAGTGTATATCCTCTTATTTTGAATATTTTTGTTCATTTTCTTCCTCCTCTTCTTACTTTATGCTTTCTTAGAATGGTAATTTTCTTGCTTTTATTGGGAAAAAGTATGTGCACCATGTCTAGAATTCATTACATTCTAAGACTTATATATTTTTTTTTTCGGATTAAGACTTCATTATAAATTTATAGATTAATATTACACTTCATTTTCATAATGTAATCATTCATTTCTTAATTAATTTGAATATTTTCTTTCAGAATTTGCAAGTTTATTTCCTAGAATATATATTTTATTTCACTTCATTATTCTATGAACCTTTAATGGAAATTTAATGAAAGTAACTTAAAAAATAAATAAATTACTCATCACAAATTAGCCGTACTTATGGGGGTCAAATGAACTATATATAGTTTGTATGTGTAGGAATATAGCGCTCACTTTCTCAAGCTAATTGGGGCCTATATAAGGAAGATAAGGGATAGTTCTAAGCTTCATAAATCATGAACCAAGAGAAGTGAAGTCAATTTGGAGAGGTTTTTTATGGGAAGTCTTTTTGGCACTCTTTGGGAAGGTGTTTGTGGTCTTAGTTATAAGGAAAGTTGTAGATCTATTCTATATTTTGAGTTTCCTACATATTGAAGGTGAGTTCTAATGTTTTTGAAATATGAAATTTAGTCCAACTGAAGGAAAATTTTGTGTCTATTACGGGGCCAAATAAGGTCAAGTCTTAGAATTTTTAAGGCAAACTTAAAGTTTTATTTGAAGGATGGTTTCTAGTTTTGTAAAGGATTATTTCAAGCAAGGTTTGTGGCCAAATTTGTAGTCCCATCATATACAATGTTCTAGTTTAATTTTTTAGGGTGTTGAGCTATGTTGGAAAATTGTTGTAGGGATATTTATGGGACGATTTTGGTTGAATAAGGAAGCATTAAGGGGGATATTATTTTAATTAATTGAGGTTTTAAGGTGAATATAAGGATGATCCTTATTGTGGAAAAAGGTGCATTAAGAACAACACTACCATGGGAGATATTTGTGGTAGGTTTGTGGGCTATATAAGGTAAGTGTTTAGTGCAAGGGTTGATAGCTTGTAGGAGGAATACATTCATGGTTGTTCTTACTTTATGCCTTGTTAGAATGGTAATTTTATTGCTTTTATTGGGAAAAATTATGTGCACCATGTCTAGAATTCATTAAATTCTAGGACTTAGATTTAATTGTTTGTTTGTTTGTTTGTTTTTTTTTTTTTTTTTTTATGATTAAGACTTCATTATCAATTTATAGATTAATATTCCACTTCATTTTGATAACGTAATCATTCATTTCTTAATTTATTTGAATATTTGCTTTTAGAATTTGAATGTTTATTTCCTAGAATATATATTTTATTTCACTTCATTATTCTATGAACCTTGAATGGCAATTTAATGAAAGTAACTTAACACAAAATTAAATTACTCATCACAAATTAGCCATACTTATGGGGGTCAAATAAACTATATATAGGTTGTATGTATAGGAATATAGCACTCACTTTCTCAAGCTAATTGGGGCCTATATAATAAATATAAGGGATAGTTCTAAGTTTCATAAATCATGAACCAATAGAAGTGAAGTCGATCTGGAGAGGTTTTTATGGGAAGTCTTTTTGGCACATTCTTTAACGATTTTTGGCACTCTTTGGGAAGGTTTTTTTGGTCCTAGTTATAAGGAAAGTCATAGATCTATTCTATATTTTTAGTTTCACACATATTGGAGGTGATTTCTAATGTTTTTTAAATCTGAAATTTAGTCCAATTAAAGGAAAATTTTGTGTCTATTACGGGGCCAAATTCATCTGTTTGAAGTCCAAGTCTTAGAATTTTCAAGGAAAAGTTAAAGTTTTATTTGAAGCATGGTTTCTAGTTTTTTTAAGGATTATTTTAGTCACAGTTTGTGGCCAAATTTGTAGTCCCAACATATACAATGTTCTAGTTTAATTTTTGAGGGTGTTGAGCTCTGTTGGAAAATTGTTGTAGGGATATTTATGGGACGATTTTGGTTGAATAAGGAAGTGTTAAGGGAGATATTATTTTAATTAATTGAGGTTTTAAGGTGAATATAGGGATGATCCTTATTGTGGAAAAAGGTGCATTAAGAACAACACTACCATGGGAGATATTTGTGGTAGGTTTGTGGAATATATAAGGTAAGTGTTTAGTGCAAGGGTTGATAGGTTATAGGAGGAATACATTCATGGTTACAAGGGACTATTTGGTTTGAATTTCATTTAAAATCCCTATGTAACATAAAAAAATATATAGTGAGATTAAAATCCACCAAGTGTAAATAACTTCTTATTGCACAAATAATAATCCTAAGTGGTGACAATCGAACAACAAATAAAAAGAGTTTTGGAAGTTTAAAATTTATATGAGAAGACCTATTTTTGATACAATACCGAGAAATGGAATGTAGGAGATCAAGTCCAAAGAGGAAAATCAAGAATCCTAGTTGAAGAGCTAAAAATTAAGGTGTACAGGTCAATTGATTATAATCAAGATTTATGGCCCAATCTTGAGGGTTGTATGGTTAGAAGGCAACTCACTGGAAATTTTTTTAGGACCATAATTTATTGATGATATATCCAAGGAACAACTTGAACACCTATTTTGGTTCCTATGTTCTTATATTTGGTGCTAAACTAGACAGGATTGGAGTCGGCCATAGGTTGGTGGCTACATTTGTTAAGTTTGTGCTCAACTGGGCCAACGAAATATCTTATAGGTTGGTGTATATAAAGGTTGTAAGTTGGTACTTAATTTGCATAAGGAAGTTTACAAAATATATATAAGGAAAAATTGTATAAATTTTTATTATGTAAATAAAAATGTTTCATCATTTATATGCATCAAATGTTTTAAAAGATAAAAAATGATTGAAAATAATAAAATACTCATCCACCCCCTCTCTCATTATTTCCAACGAAGAAAGTGTGTTACGTAAAATTGAAGGAAGTAGTGCAATATTCTAGTATAACTAATTATAAAATGAGAGATGGAAGTAAGGGGATGTCACCATGATTAAGAAATTACAACATTCATTCAAACTATAGACTTGGAAAAGAATGGGTATAATTATGATTTATTGACTCAAAAATTAAATTTACATTCGACATGTGTGGAAACAAAGGGAAATAATATGTATTGGAGTACTTCACATTTATAGTTGGTTAAATTCCATTTGCGTATAGTTTTATGTGGAGAGTTATCATTTTTTAATATTTATCCGATAGGAAAGGATCAAGCTCATCGTTTGATGGATTGCACTCGTAGGTGAAATGATCACTTAAAAAAAAATAATTTTCATTTGTTTAATTTTTTATGAGGGCTTGAGAAAAAATGGAGGTTTTTTCCTACTCATTTCTACTTTGGTTCTAAATATTTTTTTTTGTTTTTTCTTGATCGCAGCACATCTCTCTCTATTGAACAAATTAGTTACCAATGTGAGTGAGTAAAAATTTCCATTAAATAACCTGATTTGTATTGTGTATGTGACTTCTTTGGGAAGAATTTAGACTTTTTATATGGTTCTACCCTCAAAATACTCATTGAAATTGATATCATCATAATTTTAGTTATTAACAACATATTGTATATCTGAATATGTAGAAGCTAGAGGAATTAGCATTGCAGATTAAAATGATACACACTAATACTTAAATGGAAAAGGGGGGAAAAAAATAAAAGGAAAATATTAGAATACACAATTGGGTCTTTCGTAGGCCTAATATTATAAAAAATACTAATCAAACTTGTACTATTTTCTAGTTTATAGTGGATGCATTTTCCAACTCTTATGTAGTTAGAGGAATAATAAGATATTATATCAGTGATAGAAAGATAATTGCGATAGCCCCAAGAGTTAGTTCAATTGGTTGAGTTCCCATCATTAAAAAACTTTTTTCTATTGATAGGTTATTGGTTCAATTTTATTGACACTCCGGGGGGTCAATATCTATGGTTGAGCTAGAAGGAAGTGATCCCTTTGAGTGAGTCTTCTTGATATAAATATTTTGTGGACATAGTAGTCACCTTGAACCAGATAGAAAAAAGGAAATCTAAGTGGGATAGATATTAATGCATTTATAACCAACATGTATGAATATTTCTAAGGTAGTATACAGGATTT
The DNA here is from genome assembly GCA_034641835.2 of Pinus albicaulis. Classification (NCBI taxonomy): domain Eukaryota; kingdom Viridiplantae; phylum Streptophyta; class Pinopsida; order Pinales; family Pinaceae; genus Pinus; species Pinus albicaulis. The sequence continues at coordinate 89,027 of JAXQQM020058333.1, read as the reverse complement.
AGGAATACCTAAATAATGCATACATTGGATATCTTAGTAGAAATATAATTAATACCATTGCATAAATATCTATAATACCTATGTGTGGTACACCAAATAATTTTTTTATTGTAGCTACAAAATTAGTGAAGGAAAATGGAACTAAGGAGTTTTAAGATGACAATATTTTACCATCGTATTGTAGAAAATACATGGGATATTTACATACCAAATTGCTTACCAAATTGGCAAGATTTTCATATGATATTTTCAGGCACTGTGATGCTAGGAAGATCACGAAGATATTTGAGTCTGTTAGATTTTCTGATTTGAGAGAAGCTCAAGTGCCCCAATCTTCTGTGCCATAACTAATTTTCCAAAGATTTACCTAAGTAACATTATTCTTTGTAACCTTTCAATACATACAGATTGCCTGGTGTTCTAGTTCCTTTTATTACTGTTTTTCGTGTGTCAAGTTCACGGACCACACATTATTTTGAACTAAAGATAGCTTCATTTCCTTGATCACACATTTGAATTACACTCAACAGGTTATGTTTTAATCCATCCACATACCTCACATTGTTAGCATTTACCTTTTCTTTTAGAAAAACATAATCTTTTCCTTTAATGACAACAAGAGTATCATTTCCAAAGGTAACATTCTTTTCTCTTTCTAGAGCATTGTATGCAAGGAGTTTATTTCTATCACCTGTCATGTGTTTTTGAGTATCTCGCTATCAATGTACCATTGATTCTATGCCCCTTCTCGCAAATAAGGCTATGCCGTAGTTCTCATCTTGTAATTCCTTCTTTCTCCATAGCTTGGAATTTAAAGGTATATGTTATTTTGGTTGAAGTTTGCTCGTGCATTCAGATTCTCCATGACCAAATTTATTGCAACAAGAACATTCAATTTCATTTTAAAGAGGAGAATAGTTGTTATAAGTATTCTTCTTTATTCCGGGCCTCATTTCTTTTTTATTTCTTGCTTCTCTCATCATGATGGTTTTGTATGCAACACATTGAATAGATTTATGACCAAAAATGATGACATGAGAAACATTGGCCATTAAAGAAGAAATTTGTGCAATCACGAAACCTTCTATTTGTGTTTACCTACTCATTGGAAGCTCGATTGATATTTCGCTATTTTTCTTTTGTATTGAAGTGGTTATGCTTTACCTATGAAGTTCCTTTTTTTCTCTTTTTCGAGTGAAGGAATCTTGTACACTGGATTTAGCTACATTTAGATAGCTTGATGTTGAAGATCGAGAGGATTCTCCAATAAATGGAAGACCTCGTCTTTACAAAAGGAGAGCGTTGAACCTGGATAATTTCATCTAAGGTTTCAAGCCTTTGGCAAATCTATGATTTAAATTTTTCTCTTTCTCAATTTCCTTTCTTAGACTTACTATTTCACATTCTAATTTCTCATTGTGCTTCTCCTTTTCTATAAGCCGATTCTTTAGAATATCTATGGAAATCTTCCAAACATATTTTGAGTTGATTAATTTCTTCAAGAAAATAATTTTCTTCTAGAGCATCCATAATGGTATCTTTGGGGCCTCGAGAGTCTTTTTCAAAAAGAAATGACTAGTCTAACATCTTGATCGATTCTCCTTCATCACTATTTGATAGCCCATCACTATCTTCATGAGTATAATAACTTTTTCTAATGATGAACTCGATTTTTATTTTATTTTTTTCCACTTCCCTTCCTTTTTCATGTTTTTCTTTATAAGGACGCTAGCATCATAATGACCAACCCTTCCACAAGCAAAATATTTAAAAGGAAGCTTACCTTTGAACCTTCATATGCCAAGTTGTAGCTTCTTTACAAAATTTATCTCATCTTCTTCTTAAACATACCCTAATCCTTCTTGTTCTTCTCGCTTCTTTTTCCTTTTGTAGCAACTCTAATGAAAACTTTGACTTTAGATGGACCTCCTTTCTCATCTCACATGCAAGCCAAAATGCCATGAAGCTTTCAACAATAGTAAGAGTTTGTAAATCCTTATTTTCTTCAATAAGTAGGACACTTTAGACTCGAATTTGGGAGTTAGAGATCTTAAAACCTTTTCTACGAGAGTAGTGTGAGTTATGGTTTCACCTAGATTTCTCATACGATTTACAATATCATCTAGATGTAAAAAAAGAAATCCCGTAATTATTTTCTTATTATGCATCCCGAGATTTTCATAATGAATTCGAGAGTTTGGAGTTTATCACTTTTTACCTTTCGTATCACCTTCATAGCTTATAATTCTTAGGTCCCATATCTCATTCGTTGTATTTAACTACATGACTTTGACAAGATTTGATTCAGCTTCGTACTTCCCAATAATGTATCGACCGCCTTGCATTGGTTTCATATTTCTTTCTTCTTCTACATCTCGTTGGAACTGATGGCCGGATATTGATAACCTCATTCAACTATAGCCCATAAATCTTCTCCAAGAGCATTTTAAGATAAGATCTTGTCCTTGTCTTCCGTAATATTTAATTGTTTCTGCCAAGAGAGGAGGCCTGGTAGATGTTGTCCCTTCTTGATTACTCATGTTAGTGAAATTAAGCTTCTTCGAAGGACCTTCTCTCATAACAAATGTTGGGGAAAATAATAAGAGGGTGGGTGAATCATTATTTAGAACTTAATTAAAATATTTTAACTTTTTCTTTTACATAATTCCATTAATGGCTTCTGATGAACCCAACTCGCATATACACCCACATATACTAAAAATAAATTAGAGTATATTGATATAATTTTACAGATTAGAAAATTTTTTTCAGAACAATCTTTAAATACGCTTACCGGTCATGCATCTCTGTTATATAATCTATAAATATGCAGTAACAACAATATAAATCATCATACAAGTGAAACACACATGCACACCAATATTTAAGGTGGAAACCCAATTCGAGAGAAAATACCATTGTTGTCGTCTCCTCGTTCTCTCAATATGTATTATATGGAAAACTATTTACAATATTGTACCGATGCAAACTCATATTCGTACACATGCATCTAATCCCGCATAAGGCTACAACCTTCTCTCATTTTCCAACTACTACCGGAAGGGAGCTAAAACCCCTTGATCTCGTTTACTAGCTACTACTCGAAGGAGCTTCAACCACCTTAATCCGAACATTAGCTTCTAATCGAAGGAAGCTTCTACTTACATATCAAGGATTCAACCCTTTTCATAACCGCCGTGCATCACGTTTCATCAATTTTCAACCGGATCAAACAACATCAACACAACTCCTCATAAACATCAAGAATCATAAGCTTCGAATTCCAATACTTGAACTTGTTACATCAAATATGCGAACTTTAGAAATAACCCGCATCGTAATAAATATTCAAATACAAACTCAACCCCGAATATTGATCAACTTAAAGTGCATATGTTACTTCACTTCACCGAACCCATGTGTATATGCACTTTCCTTCACACCACACCGCATATAGGACCCCGTGAATAATGCTTCTCGTAATGAAATCGCCTTTAGATCTAGATCCGAGGATTCGAGTTAGATATCTCTAGAAATGCAGAACCTTCATCACTCCAGTCACCATCAACCATGTTTATTCTCTCATTCATCATATATTTGTACATAATCAACTTAAAGAACATATACAAGATTCAAACAACCCAAATCTACATGAAGACTCGATTTACGTAAAGGACACAAATAGCATGAATAACACAAAAAACTCCTACACAAGGCATTAGAAAAACCTAACTACCATAGGCGCCTTTTCTCGAAGAAAACCCGTGTATATACGCGCTTTTACCAAGATGAACTAGCATAGATCCGGAAATATAAACTTTGGCAGAATGAACTAGATCCATAGAACTTACCTGCATTTCTTCATTCGACTTCAAGAACTTGCACGAGGTCATGGGGATCTAATCATCTCTTCAATGGATCACACAAGAGCATAGTCGTTTCAAATCTAGAGATCCCGAACCATCATCACATCCATGGGTGCATCATAGATTCAGATCTATCAATTCGAAACACGTTCATCCCATATAGATATACGGTTAGAGAAACTCTGTTGAGTCACAACTCGTTACTCATGCACACTTCGCACTTATGATCTTCTCCTTATATAGATTTAGCCTTTACCAATTTACCATGAGTCAAAACCACACAAATGCCGATGGTATTCTTGGACAGAATGAAATAGTCAATACAACGCTCAATACCGTGGGCTTATACAATGGTAATGCCCCTTGGTTTCATAATTTTAGAGAGCAACTCATCAACGTTGTCGTCAAGAACAACTTCATCAAGTAGGTTTCCATCAAGGACAACATATTGCAACATATCACCAACATAGTTCATTTGGGCCATGTTTGAATTTATGTGATGTAGATTTGGACTTGAACTAATATAGTATTTAATTCCGAACTTGGCTTTGTGTAACTCCGAATTGTGGCCATATATCATCTATTTATACTTTCACCTTCGCTTAATTTTTTTATCCATAGTCTAATATAGAATTTGGTGATGTCTTAAGATTTAGTATTCAATATTTAGTGTAGGGGAAAATTTGACTTATGTGATGGATATTTGGATTCCTACACTAATATCATATTTTAATTGGGGCAATTCAAGTTTAACTCCAAGTGGCTCCTATCTAGTAGCGTTGAGCATATACAACAAGACTTCATTAATGAATCTATAAACTCAAATATGTCATATTAAATGGAGGTGTCTTTAGAGCTACTTTTTGGAGTTTTGTGTGCGAGAATCATGTTAAATTTTTTTTAAGTTAAATCTTGATTTACGTTATTTAAACTGCTTTTTTTTACCGCAGATATGGATTCACCACCCTAAAAAAACCCTACTACACTTTGATTGTGTAAGGTTTCCCATAAAACATTTGTTTTTAATCCGCATTTTAGAGAAATTGACAGAACAGAAAAAGCCTTCGACACTAAAGACAACTTGTTATTAAATAATTTATAACATTGTAAATGTTCCCGGCTATAAAGCACTACTTCTAGGGCAATAAAAATTTCAGATTTAAAATAATGTTGATTGCATTAAAGCACCACTTCCAAGCAAATAAATATTCCAGATTTAAAATTTGGTGATGTTTCAAGATTTAATATTTAATTTTCTTTTCTAAGAAATCTATGACTTTATATGATGTAGATTGGGAGTGGAAATAAAAATGCTAGATTTAAATGATGTTTCTTTCCCTAAAGTACCACTTAAGGAAATAAATATTCCATATTAAAAAATTGGTGATCTTTAAAGATTAAATATTTTGTTTAGTGGACCATCTATAACTTTATGTGATGTAGATTTGAAGTGGCACTTAATATCATATTTAATTCCCAACTCATGTTAAACTAACTTCCAAGTGTGTCTTATCTAGCAAAGGCATATACAACACTACCACATTAATCACTTTATACCCCGAAAAATATTAGTTGCCATATTAAATATCCTATAACATCAGAACATTGCTAGCAAGAAAAGCACCACTTCTAAGGAAATACAAATTCCAAATTTAAAATAATGTTGCTTTTATTAAAAGCACCACTTCTAAGACAATAAAAATTCCAAGATTTAAAATTTGGTGATATCTCATGATTTAATATTTAGTGTAGGGGGCATCTTTGACATTTTCAAAGCAATACAAATTCCGGATTTAAAATAATGTTTCTTTTCTTAAAGCACCACTAGTAAGACAATAAAAATTCCAAGATTGCAAATTTGGTGACATCTCAAGATTTAATATTTTTAATATTTAGTGTAAGGGGTATCTTTGACATTATGTGATGGAGATTGGGCCGACACTAATATCATATTTAAAATAATGTTTCTTGCCTTAAAGCACCACTTCTAAGACAATAAAAATTCCAAGATTTAATATTTGGTGCTATCTCAAGATTTAATATTTAGTGTAGGGGGCATCTTTGACATTATGTGATGGGATTTGGATCGACACTAATATTTATTTAAAATAATGTTTTCATTTTAAAGCACCACTTCTAAGACAATAAAAATTCCAAGATTTAAAATTTGGTGATATCTCAAAATTTAATATTTAGTGTAGTAAGTACTTTAAGCATTATGTGATGGAGGTTTGGACTAACACTAATATCATATTTAAAATAATGTTGCTTGGCTCAAAGCACCACTTCTAAGACCATAAAAATTCCAAGATTTAAAATTTGGTGATATCTCAAGATTTAATATTTAGTGGTAGAGGGTATATTTGACACTATGTGATGGAGATTTGGACTGATATCGATATCATATTTAATTCCCAAATCAGATTAAATCTCAACTCGGGGCCCTATCTAGCAAAGGGAGCATATACAAGTGGACCTCCTTATTGACTCTATACACCGAGGGTTGTCTTATTAAATACCCTATAACATCAGAATAAATGTGGCTACTTGTAAGAAACCACTTCTAAAGCATAAATATTCCAAATTTAAAATTTGGTGAGGTTTCAAGATCTAATATTTTTAGTGGATCTTCTATGACATTATGTGATGTAGATTTAGACTCGCAATAAAAATGCCAAATTTAAAATAATATTACTTCCAACTAAACACTACTTAAAACAATAAATATTTAAAATTTAAAATTTAGTAATATTTCAATATTTAATATTTAATTTAGTAAACCATATAACTTTATGTGATATAGATTTGAACTAGGACTAACGCAAATAACCCCAAATTGGGGCCCTATGTCATCTATTTATACTTTCACCTCAACTTAATTTTCCTCACCCTTTCATTTCTTTCTTTTGGAATGTTTTTTGGTTAGTATCAATGACGGCTTCCAAGGTGGTTTTTAGTGCTGGGCATGTGCCTCCTTTTCGCCCTTTTCTGCTATCTTCCGTCATAGCCATAGACCATGATGGTGCTCTGGAACAACTCCAGGCAACGAGCACAGCATCACTGGGTAAAAAAATCTAAGCAAAATCCAGTTATAGACACTAAAAAATATTAATCTAATATTGTGTTGCTAATTCAAAAATCCAGTTACAGACAATAAAAAATATTAATAGAATATTGTCTTACTAAACCTAAAATTGTTTGAATGTGTGTGCGCAGGAACGAAGGTATGTATTTGCGGGTCAGATCTGTGCCTTGATTTGACTGTGTAAATATCCATAATTATTTGGGTTAAGGCACATCTGAACGAAATCTAGTTGCAATAAAAAATATGAATCTAATATTGTGTTACTAATCCTAAAATTGTTTGAATGTGTGTTTAGGCTCTCGAACGGTTGATGTGGAGCGCGGTAGCGGGGCTATGTCCCTGCTCGTTGGATATGTGTGACTGCTAGGGTGGTAAATAAAGCCACACCTCGTTACTATTTAAATTTGATTCGAAGTTAATGAGCGGTGTAATAAAGTTGCAAGCTTTAATTATGACTGTTTTATTTGTGTTTGAGTAAAGGTTTTGGATACTTTGATGCGTTGGCGACATATAATGATCATCAAAGTTTCAAAAATAATAATTAAACTCTTGTAATTTTATTGTATTTTTGATTAATTACAAGAAATTTTAAAAAGTAAAGGAGCGTTTTATTTAACATTGAGTTGTGTGATTATAATTTTTTTGATGAAATCTATTAATTTATTTTTCAAAAAATTAGGTAGTTGGAGTGTTTGAATCATTTTTTTGATAGTAGAAATGGATTCAGCACCATCAAAAATATCTAAAGGACCTAAAAATATGAAGTTTAATGGTTGTAACACAAATTTTCAAAAATTTTCCGAGGGTCCCTAAATTTCTGGGATTTTTGAACTATTGTTCTCTCTATAGATATATAATTGATATGGAAACCAACATAGATTTATGTTAAATTTCAATCTACCAAGAACTACTTAGAACCATATAGGAATCAATTTTTTTAGCATTAAAAAACTCTTTTTTATTGTAAAATTTGAAAAAGGGGTTTAATACATAAAGAGATTTGATTCATACTACCTTGGTACATCAAATATGAATATTTATTAATTTTTTAATCAAGATATTATTTTATATTTTTAAAGTGAATATTTTTTAATTTGCTAAGGTAGATATTATTATATATTTTTAAATGTAATGTTAACTAGTAATGTGTGGCTCTAATATTGTATTCATATTTACTCAAGATCCATGAAGCATCACATTTCCTTCATTGTAGGTTGTAAGACCAATTTTATTTGAGAGGTGACATGTAAGCTCTATATTGACTAGTAAAGGAATTACTTCTAGACAAAATTATACTTTTTTACTATCAATTACTTTATTCTTTATATATAATGTTGATGTAAAATTATGTTATTTACACACGACACCGAAATGTTTATTTATGACACAAAGAATGTTGTATATTGACACATTTTTTTGTTATTAACATTTTGTATTAATATGTATGATGTTGAAATATCATTTTGTTATTAATTTTATTTAAGGTGTACATTATTTTAATTTGTTTTAATGTAATATTACTTGACTACATCTCTCTTTTAATGTACTTCTATCTCATAACATATATTGAAATATTATTTTGTTATTAACTTTATTTAAGGTGGGTATTATTCTATTTGTTTTTAATGTAATGTTACTTGGACAACATTTCTCCCATACTAGGCTAGAAAGATTTCCAAATTATTTTATTTAAAGTGAAAGCTAAAATATTCTCGAGTATTCTATTGAAATATATTAAATAATGCTATGTAATTCAAATATTTTAGTTAGGAGCATATATATTTACTAAATTGTAAAATACATTATAAATAGGAATAGTCAAGAGGCGAGAATCATCCTTTTCGTATCATCTTGCTTAATGCAAAATAATATTACTGTGTGTGCGCTGCTTTTAATTTAATTATTAAATTATTTCTTGATATCATGGTGCTTCAACGGGAATGTTACATCATTGATTATAAGGTTTCCTATGGTTATTTTATCTCACGCGCTAGCAGGGGGGCCCCTTGTGGTGCGTACGACTAGTAGTATAATCTTTTGACTTCACCCTGTCTTTACTCTATTTCTCTCATAATTTGTTTTCTTTAATAGTTATCCTTCACATTTACTCAATGTTTATTTTTCTCCTTTATAGGTCTATCAAGCACTTGAATTAATTATAAAACATCAGAAACATCTACCAATTATTCTCTTTACTCTCGCATTTATTTAGTCTCGTACTCACAGCAATATCATAGCCTTTTGTAAAACATTCATAGGCATATCACAAGCTTTTGATTCAAGAATGAATTATGAACCCAGCCGAACATGTTCTAAATATTTTCAATCATTTCTCTCAAAGCTTCTTTTTCAATATTGATTCATAGTTTCGATTACATAGATAGGTTTTCCTTGGCTTTAATAGATATTTGTATTCCTCTCATACATAATTGTATTTCTGCTTTAGATAACTATAATTTTCAATTATTGAATAATAATTTCCTATTTAATAGTGTAAAATTTTCTTTACACCGGCTTATATATATATTTTCCTAGAACAAATTTACTATTCCACTAATATAGGTTATTATTTACAATTTTATTATTTTATATTTATTTTTTTTATTTAGTGTATGAAGTTAGATTAAGAGTTCATCAAGGCTTTTCACTAGATTGGAATATAGATAGTTGTTCTTACTTTATGCTTTGTTAGAATGGTAATTTTCTTTGCTTTTTATTGGGAAAAAGTATGTGTACGATGTCTAGAATTCCCTTACATTCTAAGACTTAGATTTATTTATTTATTTATTTTTTTCTCGTATTAAGACTTCATTATCAATTTCAGTAGATTAATATCCTCCACTTCATTTTGATAATGTAATCATTCATTTCCTAATTAATTTGAATACTTTCTTTTTAGAATTTGAATGTTTATTTCCCTAGAATATATATTTTATTTCACTTCATTATTCTATGAACCTTTAATGGCAATTTAATGAAAGTAACTTAGCACAAAATTAAATTACTCACCACAAATTAGCCGTACTTATGGGGGTCAAATGAGGGACATTTGTCAGGATTTTTGGCACTCTTTGGGAAGGTGTTTGTAGTCCTAGTTATAAGGTGTTGTAGATCTATTGTATATTTTGAGTTTCATACATATTGAAGGTGAGTTCTAATGTTTTTTGAAATCTGAAATTTAGTCCTAATTGAAGTGAAAATCTTTGTGTCTACTACGGGGCCAAATTCATGTGTTTGAAAGCCAAGTCTTAGAATTTTTAAGTGAAAGAAACTTAAAGTTTCATTTGAAGGATGGTTTCTAGTTTTTTAAAGGATTATTTCAAGCATCGTTTTGTGGCCAAATTTGTAGTCCCATCATATACAATGTTCTAGTTTAATTTTTGAGGGTGTTGAGCTATGTTGGAAAACATTGTCAGGGATATTTATGGGATGATTTTTTGGTTGAATAAGGAAGTGTTAAGGGAGATATTATTTTAATTAATTTAGGTTTTAAGGTGAATATAGGGATGATCCTTTATTGTGGGAAAAGGTGCATTAAGAACAACACTACCATGGGAGATATTTGTGGTGTTTAGTGCAAGGGTTGACTATACGAGGAATACATTCATGGTTGTTCTTACTTTATGCCTTGTCGTAATGGTAATTTTCTTGCTTTTATTGGGAAAATAGAATTCATTCAATTCTAAGACTTAGATTTAATCTCGCGATTAAGACTTCATTATCAATTTATAGATTAATATTCCACTTCATTTTGATAATGTAATCATTCATTTCTTAATTCACTTGAATATTTTCTTTTAGAATTTGAAAGTTTATTTCCTAGAATATATATTTTATTTCACTTCATTATTCTATGAACCTTGAATGGCAATTTAATGAAAGTAACTTAACACAAAAATTAAATTACTCATCACAAATTAGCCGTACTTATGGGGGTCAAATAAACTATATATAGGTTTTATCTCAGTATGGGAAAATAGCACTCACTTTCTCAAGCTAATTGGGGCCTATATAAGAAATATATGAGGGATAGTTATAAGTTTTCATAAATCATGAACCAGTGAGAAGTGAAGTAGATTTGAAGAGGTTTTTTATGGGAAGTCTTTTTGGCACATTCTTTAAGGATTTTTCGCACTCTTTTTGGGAAGGTTTTTATGGTCCTAGTTAAAATGCAAGTTGTAGATCTATTCTATATTTTAAGTTTCATACATATTGGAGGTGAGTTCTAATGTTTTTGAAATCTGAAATTTAGTCCAATTACATGAAAATTTTTGTGTCTATTATGGGGCCAAATTCATCCGTTTGAAGGCCAAGTCTTAGAATTTTTTAAGGAAAACTCGAAAGTTTTATTTGGAAGCATGGTTTCTATTTTTTTTAAGGATTATTTCAAGCATGGTTTGTAGGCCAAATTTGTAGTCCCGTAACACATACAATGTTCTAGTTTAATTTTTGAGGATGTTGAGTCTCATGGGAAAATTTTTGTAGGGATATTTATGGGACGATTTTGGTTGAATACTGGTTAGCGTTAAGGGAGATATTATTTTAATTAATTGAGGTTTTAAGGTCAATAAAGGGATGATCCTTATTGTGGAAAAAAGGTGCATTAAGAACAACACTACCATGGGAGATATTTGTGGTAGGTTTGTGGGCTATATAAGGTAAGTAAGTTTAGTGCAACGAGTTGATAGGTTATAGGAGGAATACATTCATGGTTGTAAGGGGCTATTTGGTTTGAATTTCATTTAAAAACCCTATGTAACATAAAAAATATATAGTGAGATTAAAATCTACCAAGTGCAAATAACTTCTTGTTGAACAAATAATAATCCTTAGTGGTGACAATCGAACAACAAATAAAAAGAGTTTTGGAAGTTTCAAATTTAGATGAGAAGACCTATTTTTGATACAATACCGAGAAATGGCATGTAGGAGATCAAGTCCAAAGAGGCAAGTCAAGAATTCTAGTTGAAGAGCTAAAAAATTAAGGTGTACAAAGCCAATTTATTATAATCAAGATTTATGGCCCAATCTTGAGGGTCGTATGGTTAGATGGCAAACTTCTCAATGGACAATTTTCTAAAGGACCATAATTTATTGATGATATATCGAAGGAACAACTTTGAACACCTAGTTTGGTTCCTATGTTCTTATATTTTGTGATCAACTAGATAGGATTGGAGTCTGCCATAGATTAGTGGCTACATTTGTTATGTTTGTGCTCAACTCGGGGCCAACTAATATCTTATAGGGTTACGTATATAAAGGTTGTAAGGTTGTACTTAATTTGCATAGGGAAGTTTACAAAATATGTATAAGGAAAAAAATTGCATAAATTTTTATTATGTAAAGAAAAATATTTCATATTTTATATGCATCAAATATTTTAAAAATATAAAAAAATGATTGAAAATAATGAAATACTCATCCATCCCCTCTCTCATTATTTCCAATGAAGAAAGTGTGTTACGTAAAACTCAGAGGGAAGTAGTGCAATATTTTAGTATCACTAATTATAAAATAAGAGATGGAAGTAAGGGGATGTCACTATGATTAATAAAATGAAAAACATTCATTCAAACTATAGACTTGGAAAAGAATGGGTATAATTATGATTTATTGACTCCAAAATTAAATTAACATTCGACATGTGTGGAAATAAAGGGAAATAACATGTATTGGAGTAATTCACATTTATAGTTGGTTAAATTCCATTTGCGTATAGTTTTATGTGGAGAGTTATCATTTTTTAATATTTATCCGATAGGAAAGGATCAAGCTCATCGTTTGATGGACCGCACTTTGTAGGTGCAATGATCACTTCAAAAAACAATTTCATTTGTTTAATTTTTTATGAGGGCTTGAGATCAAATGGAGGTTTTTTTTCCTACTCATTGCTACTTTGGTCTCTAAATGTTTTTTCTCGTTTTTTCTTGATCGCAAAAATCTCTCTCTATTGAACAAATTTGTTACCAATGTGAGTGAGAAAAAAGTTACATTAAATACCTTGAGTTGTATGGTGTATGTGACTTCTTTGGGAAGAATTTAGACTTTTTTATATGGTTCTACCCTCAAAGTACTCATTGAAATTGATATCATCATAATTCTCACTTGTTACCAAGATATTGTGTATCCTCGAATATGTAGAAGCTAGAGGAATTAGCATTGCAAGCATTAAAATGATACACACTAATACTCAAATGGAAAAGGGGGGGGAATAAAAATAAAAGGACAATATTAGAATACACAATTTGGTCTTTTCATAGGGCTAATATTTTAAAAAATATTAATCAAAATTGTATTGTTTTTCTAGAGTATAATGGATGCATTTTCCAACTCTTATGTAGTTAGAGGAATAATAAGATATTATATCAATGATAGAAAAAGATAAGTGCGATAGACCCAAGAGTTAGTTCAATTGGTTGAGTCCCCATCATTAAATCTATTGATAGGTTATTGGTTCAATTTTATCGACACTCCAGGTCAAGATCTCGTGGTTGAGCTAGAAGGAAGTGATCCCTTTCTAGTGAGTCTTCTTGATATAAATATTTTTTGGAAGTAGTACCACCTTGAACTAGATAGAAAAATAGAAATCTAAGTGGGATAGATATTAGTGCATTTATAACCAACATGTATGAATATTTCTAAGGTAGTATACAAGATTTAAGAATACCTAAATAATGCATACATTGGATATCTTAGTAGAAATATAAGTAATACCATCGCATAAATATCTATAATACCTATGTGTGGTACACCAAATAAAAAACGTTATTGTAGCTACAAATTAGTGAAAGAAAATCGCACTCAAGGAATTTTATACGTGACAATATTTTACCATCTGTATTGTAGAAAACACATGGGATATTTACATACCAAATTTCTTACCAAATTGGCAAGATTTTCATATGATATTTTCACGCACCATGATGCTAGGGGAAGATCACGAAGAGATTTGAGTTCCGGCTAGATTTGCTGATTCTGAGAGAAGCTCAAGTGCCCCAACTCGTGCCATAACCAATTTTCTCGAAGTTTTACCTAAGTAACATTTTTCTTTGTAACCTTTCAATACATACGACATTTCTTGGTGTTCTCAGTTCCTTTTATTATCGCTTTTTCGTGTGTCAAGTTCAGCTGACTACACATTTTTTTGAACTAAAGACAAACTTAATTTCCTCTTTGATCACGCATTTGACTTACACTCAACAAGTTATGTTTTAATCCATCCACATACCTAACATTGTTAGCTTTTACCTTTCTTTTAGAAGAACATAATATTTTTCCTTTAATGACAACATGAGTATCATTTCCAAAGGTAACATTATTTTCTCTTTCTAGAGCATTGTATGCAAGCAATTCTTATTTCTATCACTTGGGTCATGTGTTTTGAGCATCTTCATCATCAATGTACCATTGATTTTCTTCCCCTTCGCAATTAAGGCTATGCTGCTAGCTTCTCAACCCGTAATTCCTTCTTTCTCCATACCTTGGAATTTGAAGATATCTGTTATTTTGGTTGAAGTTTGCTCGTGCATTCAGCATTCTCCATAACCAAATTTATTGCAATAAGAACATTCAATTTCATTTTCAAGAGGACAAAAAGTTGTTATCAAGATGCTTCTTTATTCTAGTCTCATTTATTTGCTTTCTTGCTTCTCTCGTGATGATGGTTTTGTATGCAACACATCGAATAGCTTTATGACCAAAATGATGACATGAGAAACATTTCCCATTAAAGAAGAAACTTCTTGCAATCATGAAACCTTCTATTTGTGTTTACCTATTGATTGGTATTTCTTTGATTGATATTTTCCGCTATTTTTCTTTGTATTGAAGTGGTTATAAGCTTTCTTTTACCCCGTGAACTTCCTTTGTTCTCTTTCCGAGTGAAGGAATGTTGTACGCTAGATTTAGCTACATTTAGATAGATTGGTGTTGAGGACCGAGAGGATTCCTCTCGATATATCCAAGACCTCTCTTTACAAAAGGAGAGTGTTGAGTCTTAATAATTTTTCATCTAAGGTTTCAGCTTCCTTTTGGAAAAATCTAAGATTTAAATTTCTTTCTCTTTCTCAATTTTCCTTTCATAGAATTACTATTTCACATTCTAATTTCTCATCAGTGCTTCTCCTTTTCTATGTTGATTCTTTCGAGAGTATCTATGGAATTTTTTTTCTTCCAAACATGTTTTGAGTTGATTAATTTCTTCAAGAAAATCAATTTTCTTCTAGAAAGCATCCATAAAAGTATCTTTAGCCTTAGTAAAGTCTTTTTAAAAAGCCATGAGTAGTCTAACATCTGATCGGATTCTCCTTCATCACTTCATTTCGATAGCCCATCACTATCTTCATGAGTATAATAACTTTTTCTATTGATGAACCGATTTTTATTTTCTTTTGCCACTTCCTTTCCTTTTTTCATGTTTTTCTTTATAAGAACACTTAGCATCATAATGACCAACCCTTCCACAAGAAAAAATATTTAAAAGGAAGCTTACCTCTTAACCTCGCTATGCCAAGTTGTAGCTTCTTTACAAAAATTCATCTCATCTTCTTCTCCCGAAACATACCCCGATCCCTTCTTGTTCTTCTCGTTTCTTTTCCTTTTTGCAAGTAGCTCTAAAGAAAAATTCTTTCTGGACTTCGTATGGACCTCCTTTTCTCATCTCACACGCCGTCAACATGCCATGAAGTTAAACAATAGTAAGAGTTTCGTTTAGATCCTTCTTCTTTTCTTCAATAGTAGACACTTTAGACTCCGAATTTGGGGAGTTAGTGATCTTAAAACCTTTTCTTTTATGAGAGTAGTGTCATTTATGGTTTCACCTAGATTTCATACGATTTACAATATCATCTATGATGTAAAATGAAACTCGGCAATGATTTTCTCATTATGCATCCCGAGATTTTCATAATGAATTCTAAGAGTTTGGAGTTTAGCACTTTTTACCTTTTGTATCACCTTCATAGCTTAGTATGATTATGTCCCATATCTCCTTCGTTGTATTTAAATGCATGAATTTGATCAAAATCTCGCATTCAGCCTCGACTTCCCAATAATTCATTGACCACCTTTTGCATTGGTTTCATATTTCTTTCTTTTTTGCCGCATTTGTTGGAACCGATGTGGCCGGATATCTGATAACCTCCTTCAACCGTAACCCATAAATTGCCTCCCGCGAGATGGAAGATAAGTAAGATCTTGTCCTTGTCTTCTCCGTAAGATTAAATTGTTCTCGTTGAAGAGAGGAGGCCTCGTAAATGTTGTCCCTTCTGATTACTCATGTTAGCTAATCTTACTTCTAGTGATTAAGCTTCTTCTTTAAGGACCTACTATGATACCAATTGTTTGGAAAAATATTGAGAGGGTGGGTGAATCATTATTTATAGCTTCGTTGAAAAATATTTTAACTTTTTCTTTACATAATTCCATACGCAGCTTTGATGAACTCCAACTCGCGTATACATGCGCATATACTAAAAGAAAATAGCGTATAGTGATATAATTTTACAGTATTAGAAAAATTTTTCAGAACAATCTTTAAATACGCTTTACCAATCATGCATCCGTTAGATAATCAATAAATATGTGTAGTAACAAAAATATAAATCATCACACAAGTGAAACACACATGCACACCAATATTTAAGGTGGAAACCCAATCTCTGGGAGAAAACCACCGTTGTCAGTCGTCTTTGTCTTCAATATTTATTATATGGAAAACCGTTTACAATATTGTATTGATGCACACCGATATTAGTATGCAGTATCTAACCGCAGAAGGCTACAACCTCCTCTCATTTTCCAACCGCTACCGGAAGGGAGCTAAAACCCCTTGATCTGTAGTTTACTAGCCACTACTCAAAGGGAGCTTCTACCACCCGATGAGAACATCAACTTCTACCGGAAGGAAGCTTCTACTCTCCATATTGAAGGTTTCAACCCTCATAACCACCGCGTACCTCATGTTTCATCAATTTTCATACTGGATCAAATAGCATCAAAACAACTCACTCATAAACATCAAGAACCATAAGCTTGACCCAATACTTCAATCAGAACAATGAGACCACCTGTAACCAAAACCTTTAGAAATAACCCAGCACTTCAGAATAAATATGCATACAAACTCAACCCCGAACATTCATCAACTTAAACCGCATATGCTACTTCACTTCACCGAACCCGCATATATATGCGCTATTTCGTTCACACCAACCTACATATAGCTCTCTCGAATATTGTTTTTCGTAATGCACGCCTTAGATCCAGTATTCGAGGATTCCAAATTAGATATATTTAGAAATGAAAAACCCTTCATCACCTAGCTACCATCAACCATGTTTATTCTCTCATTGATCATATTTTTACATAATAAACTTAGCAACATATACGAAACATTCAAACAACCTAGATCTACAAGATGACTTGATTGACAAAAAAAGAGACAAATAGCAGTGAATAACACATAAAAACCTTAATCGCCATACGTGCCTTTTCCTCAAGCAAACCTCGTGTGATATACGAGCTTTTACCGAGACGTAAATAAGGTATAGATCCGGAAATATAAAATTTGCGTAATCGAACCATATCCATAGAACTTAGCCAAATTTCTTCATTTGACTTCAAAGAAACTTGTGTAAGGTCATAGATCTAATCATCTCTTCAATGGATCACATAAGAGCATAGTCGTTTTTAGATCTAGAGATCCCTGAACCATCATTGTATCCATGGGTGCATCTATAGATTCATATCTATCAATTACAACAACATTCATCCCATACATATACCTTAGAGAAAATTGTTCCGACCACAACCAAGTTACTCATGCACACTTTGCACTTATGATCTTCTTCTCCTTATATATATTTAGCCTTTACCAATACCATGAGTCAAAACCACACAAATGCTTATGGTATTCTTGGACAACGTAACGAAATAGTCAATACAACGCTCAATAGTGTGGGCTTATACCATTGTAATGCCCCCCTTGGTTTCATAATTTTAGAGAGCAACTCATCAACGTTTGTCGTCAAGAACAAATTCATCAAGTAGGTTTCCATCAAGCGACAACATATTGCAAAAAAATATCGCCAACATAGTTCATTGGGCCATATTTGACTTTATGTGATGTAGATTTGGACTTGCACTAATATAGTATTTAATTCCCAACTTTCCCTTTCGTGTAACTCCAAATTGTGGTGATATATCATCTATTTATACTTTCACCTTAGCTTAATTTTTTGTATCCATAGTCTAATATAGAATTTGGTGATGTCTTAAGATTTAATATTTAATATTTAGTGTAGGGGAAAATTTGACTTTATGTGATGGATATTTGGACTCACACTAATATCATATTCAATTAGCAATTCAAGTTTCTCTAACTCCAAGTGGGTCCTATCTAGCGCAAATGTGAGCATATACAACAAGACTTCTTAATGAATCTATAAACTCAAAGATGTCAGTATTAAATGGAGGTGTCTTTAGTGCTACTTTTTGGAGTTTTTTTTGTAGGAATCATGCTAAATTTTTTTTATGTAAAATATTGATTTATATTATTTAAACTATTTTTTTTACTCGTATATATGGATTCACCACCCTAAAAAACCCTACTACACTTTTGATTTTGTAAGGTTTCCCTATAAAATTTTTGTTTTCAATCCGGATTTTAGAGAAATTAGATGGGAAATTCAGAAAAGCCTTCGACACTTAAGAAAACTTGTTATTAGATAAGTTATAACATTGTAAATGTTCCTAGCTATAAAGCACTACTTCTAGTGGCAATAAAAATCTATTTAAAATAATGTTGATTGCATTAAAGCACCACTTCCAAGCAAATAAATATTCCAGATTTAAAAATTTGTTGATGTTTCAAGATTTAATCTTTACTTTGCTAGGAAATCTATGACTTAATATGATGTAGATTGGAGTGTAAATAAAAATTTAGATTTAAAATAATGTTTCTTTCCCTAAAGTACCACTTCTAAGGAAATAAATATTCCATATTCAAAAATTGGTGATCTTTCAAGATTAAATATTTTGTTTAGTGGACCATCTATAACTTTATGTGATGTAGATTTGAAGTGGCACTAATAACATATTTAATTCCCAACTCATGTTGATCTAACTCCCAAATCTAGCAAGTGTAGCATACAACACTACCACATCAATCACTTTATACCCCGAAAATATTAGTTGCATATTAAATATCCTATAACATTGTAAATATTAAGCTAACAGTAGTGCTACCACTTCTAAGGAAATACAAATTCCAAATTTAAAATAATGTTGCTTTTCTTAATGCACCACTTCTAAGACAATAAAAATTCAAAAGGATTTAAAATTTGGTGATATCTCACGATTTAATATTTAGTGTAGGGGGCATCTTTGACATCTCTAAGGCAATACAAATTCTGGATTTAAAATAATGTTTCTTTTCTTAGAGTACCACTTGTAAGACAATGAAAATTCCAAGATATCAAATTTGGTGATATCTCAAGATTCAATATTTAGTGTAGGGGGCATCTTTGACATTATGTGATGGAGATTGTCCCTGACATTTCTAATACTTCATATTTAAAATAATGTTGCTTGCTTTAAAGCACCACTTCTAAGACAATAAAAATTCCAAGATTTAATATTTGGTGATACTCTCAAGATTTGAATATTTAGTGTAGGGGGCATCTTTGACATTATGTAGATGGGGATTTGGACTGACACTAATATCATATTTAAAATAATGTTGCTTGCCTTAAAGCACCACTTCTAAGACAATAAAATTCCAAGATTTAAAATTTGGTGATATCTCAAGATTTAATATTTAGTGTAGAGGATATATTTGACACTTGTGATGGAGATTTAGGATCGACACTCAAGAATATCATATTTAATTCCCAAATCAGATTAAATCTCAACTCCTGCCCTATCTAGCATCGAGCAGTATACAAGTAGACCTCCTTATTGACTCTATAAACTGAGGGTTGTCTTATTAAATACCCTATAACATTGTAAATGTGGCTAGTTGTAAGAAACCACTTCTAAAGCTAAATAAAATATTACCTTAGATTTAAAAATTTAGTGAAGTTTCAAGATTTAATATTTCTTTTAGTGGGATCTTCTATGACATTATATGATGTAGATTTAGATCTGGCAATAAAAATCTCAAATTTAAAATAATATTACTTGCAATAAAACACCACTTTTTAAAACAATAAATATTTCAAATTTAAAATTTAATAATATTTCAAGATTTAATATTTAATTTACTAAACCATATGACTTTATGTGGTATAGATTTGAACTAGCAGTAACGCAACTAACGCAACTCCCAAGCTGGGGCCTTATCTCATCTATTTATACTTTCACCTCAACTTAATTTTCTCTTCACCCTTTCATTTCTTTTCTTTTTTGGAATATTTTTTTTGGTTAATATCAATGACGGCTTCCAAGGGTGGTTTTAGTGTGTTGGGCATGTGCCTTTTCGCCCTCTTTCTGCTATCTTCTGTCATAGCCATAGACGATAATGGTGCCTCTGGAAACCCCAGGCAACGAGCACAGCGTCACTGTAAAAAAATCTAAACAAAATCCAGTTATAGACACTAAAAAAATATTAATCTTATATCGTGTTACTAATTCAAAATCCAGTTACAGACAATAAAAAATATTAATAGAATATTGTATTACTAAACCTAAAATTGTTTGAATGTGTGCGCAGGAACGAAGGTATGTATTTGCGGATCAGATCTGTCTCTTGATTTGACTGGGTGTAAATATCCATAATTATTTGGGTTAAGGCAATCAAAAAAATCTGAACGAAATCGAGTTGTAGTAAAAATATGAATCTAATATTGTGTTACTAATCCTAAAATTGTTTGAATGTGTTTAGGGCTCTCGAACGGTTGATGTGAGCGCAGTAGCGGGGGCATGTATGTGCGGGTTGGAGATGTGTATTGGTAGGGGTTTTGTCGGTAAAAAGCTAACTAGCGCAACCACATTAGTAAAAACTAATGTGGTTGATATAAGCTGATAGACATATATAAAATAGATTTACAACCAAATTTACTCAATGTGATTGATATAAGCCCATAGACCTATATCCACTACCCATCACATTAATTTATATATCAATAAATAAATATTATATATAATAAATTTATTATATTAACTTGAAAAAATATATATATATATTAATAAGAATATTAATATATTAAATATATTAATTATGATTAAAATCACAAAAATATTTTATATATATTAATAATATTATTAAAATATTAATAATATATAATAATTTATTATTAATAAAGCAAAAGAACTAATAATATATTAATAATATATATTATATCATAGTTGATTATATTATTAATAATATATATTAATAATATTATAATATTACTAATAATCATTATTAATAAATATTAGAATATTTATTTACAATGATTATTAGTAATATTAAAATATTATTTATATTACTAAATAAATATTAAAATATTAAAATATTATTAATATATATTATTAATAATGATTATTAATAAATATTGGAATATTTATTAATAATGATTATTTGTAATATTATAATATTATTAATATATACAAAAAATATTTTATATATATTTTTAATATTATAATAAGTATTAATAATATATATTAAAAATATTTATTAATATATTAATAATATTAACTATATACATATTATAAATTAACTTGAAATATATAATATATATAAATAATATTTATAAATATAAAAATAATAAAAAATAATATTTAATATTTTCATATTTATTTATATATTAATATCATAGATGGTTATATTATTAATAAACCAAAGAACTAATAATATATTAATATTATTATAATAATATTATAATATTACTAATAATCATTATTAATAAATAGTTGAATATTTATTTATAATATATATTAATATATTAATAATATTAAACTCAAGAGAGTAATAAACCATATGAAATAATATTTAAAAAACCAAAAAACCTAAGAGATTAATAAACCCAAGGGATAATTAATAATACAAACCCAATGTCATCATAAACCAAAGGTTTAAATATTATAAACCATAGGAATTGGTGAACCCAAGGGATAAATATTATAAACATAAGGGATCAATATTAAAAACACAAGAGATTAATAAACCGTAAGAATTGATATTTTAAACTAAAAAACCTACTAAATTAATAATCCATAAGAATGAATATTTTAAACATAAGATATTAATAAATGAGCGAGATTATTAACATTATAAACCAAAAGAACTAATCGAACCAAGGGTTTAATCTTATAAAGCAAAGGAATCAAATAACCCAAGGGATAAATATCATAAAACTAATCTGATGAATATTATAAACAATAAAGATTAATAAACGCTAAGAATTAATATTTTAAACTCGAGAAATCTAAGAAATTCACACAAACCCTCGAGAATAGTATTTTAAACTCAAGAGAGTAATAAACCGAATGTGTGATTAACATTATAAACCCAAGAGTTTAATACTATAAACCAAATCAATCGGGTGAACCCAAGGGAAAAACCATTACCCAAAAAATTATAAACCAAAGGAATTGGTGAACCCAAGGGAATTGATTTAAACATCGAGACAATTGTTGTCACAATGCGACGTATGGACCAACTATGACCAAGGTTGGCCATGTAAGGTGATTTTCATATTGAGACAATCTTTGTCAAAATGTGACATTTGATCATGGATGAAATTGATCAATTATTCATATTATAAACCAAAAGAACTAATAAAAACCCAAGGGTTTAATATTATAAACCAAAGGAATCGGGTGAACCCAAGGGACAACCATCACCCAAACAAATTATAAACCAAAAGGAATTGGTGAACCCAAAGGAATTGATTTAAACATTGAGACAATGGTTGTCCCAATGCGACGTTGGACCAACTATGACCATGGTTGGCCATGGGTGATTTTCATATTGAGACAATGTTTCTCATAATGTGTCATTTGATCATGGATGACATTGATCGATTATTCATATTATAAACTAAAACAACTAATAAACCCAAGGGTTTAATATTATAAACCAAAGGAATTGGTGAACCCAAGGGACAAAAATTACCCAAAAATTTATAAAGCAAAGAAATTGGTGAACCCAAGGGAATTGTTTTAAACATTGAGACAATTGTTGTCACAATGCGACGTTGGACCAACTATGACCATGGCTGGCCATGGGTGATTTTCATATTAAGACAATATTTGTAAGAATGTGACATTTGATCATGGATGACATTGATCGATTTTTCATATTATATACCAAAATAACTATTAAACCCAATGGTTTAATATTATAAACCAAAGGAATTGGTGAACCTGAGGGAATTGATTTAAACATTGAGACAATTTTTGTCACAATTGGACCAACTATGACCATGCTTGTGTGGTAATTTCATATTGAGACAATATTTGTCGAAATGTGACATTTGATCATGGATGACATTGATCGATTATTCATATTATAAACCAAAAAAAATAATAAACCCAAGGGTTTAATATTATAAACCAAAGGAATTGGTGAACCCAAGGGACAACCATTACCCAAAAATTTTTAAACCAAAGTAATTGGTGAACCCAAGGGAATTGATTTAAACATTGAGACAATTGTTGTCACAATCCGACATTGGACCAACTATGACCAGGGTTGGCCATGGGTGATTTTTATATTGAGACAATATTTGTCAGAATGTGACATTTGATCATGGATGACATTGATCGATTATTCATATTATAAACCAAAACAACTAATAAACCCCAAGGGAATTGATTTAGACATTGAGACAATTGTTGTCGCAATGCGACGTTGGGCCAAGTATGACCATGGTTGGCCATGGGTGATTTTCATATAGATACAATGTTTGTCAGAATGTGACATTTGATCATGGATGACATTGATCGATTATTCGTATTATAAACCAAAAAAACTAATAAAACCAAGGGTTTAATATTATAAACCAAAGTAATTGGTGAACCCAAGGGACAACCATTACCCAAAAAATTATAAACCAAAGTAATTGGTGAACCCAAGGGAATTGATTTAAACATTGAGACAATTGTTCTCACAATCCAACATTGGACCAACTATGACCAGGGTTGGCCATGGGTGATTTTCATATTGAGACAATATTTGTCAGAATGTGACATTTGATCATGGATGACATTGATCGATTATTCATATTATAAACCAAAACAACTAATAAACCCAAGGGTTTAATATTATAAACCAAAGGAATTGGTGAACCCAAGGGACAACCATTACTCAAAAAATTATAAAGCAAAGGAATTGGTGAACCCAAGGGAATTGATTTAAACATTGAGACAATTGTTGACACAATGCGACGTTGGACCAACTATGACCATGGCTGGCCATGGGTGATTTTCATATTAAGACAATATTTTTCAGAATGTGACACTTGATCATGGATGACATTGATTGATTTTTCATATTATATACCAAAATAACTATTAAACCCAATGGTTTAATATTATAAACCAAAGGAATTGGTGAACCCAAGGGACAACCATTACCCAACAAATTATAAACCAAAAGGAATTGGAAAACCCAAGGGAATTGATTTAAACATTGAGACAATTGTTGTCACAATGCGACGTTAGACCAACTATGACCATGGTTGGCCATGGGTGATTTTCATATTGAGACAATGTTTCTCATAATGTGTCATTACCCAAAAAATTATAAACCAAAGGAATTGGTGAACCCAAGGGAATTGATTTAGACATTGAGACAATTGTTGTCGCAATGCGACGTTGGGCCAAGTATGACCATGGTTGGCCATGGGTGATTTTCATATTGATACAATGTTTGTCAGAATGTGACATTTGATCATGGATGACATTGATCGATTAGTCATATTATAAACCAAAAAAACTAATAAACCCAAGGGTTTAATATTATAAACCAAAGGAATTGGTGAACCCAAGGGACAACCATTGCCCAAAAAATTATAAACCAAAGTAATTGGTGAACCCAAGGAATTGATTTAAACATTGAGACAATTGCTGTCACAATCCGACATTGGACCAACTATGACCAGGGTTGGCCATGGGTGATTTTCATATTGAGACAATATTCGTCAGAATGTGACATTTGATCATGGGTGACATTGATCGATTATTCATATTATAAACCAAAACAACTAATAAACCCAAGGGTTTAATATTATAAACCAAAGGAATTGGTGAACCCAAGGGACAACCATTACCCAAAAAATTATAAAGCAAAGGAATTGGTGAACCCAAGGGAATTGATTTAAACATTGAGACAATTGTTGACACAATGCGACGTTGGACCAACTATGACCATGGCTGGCCATGGGTGATTTTCATATTAAGACAATATTTTTCAGAATGTGACATTTGATCATGGATGACATTGATTGATTTTTCATATTATATACCAAAATAACTATTAAACCCAATGGTTTAATATTATAAACCAAAGGAATTGGTGAATCCAAGGGACAACCATTACCCAAAAAATTATAAACCAAAAGGAATTGGAAAACCCAAGGGAATTGATTTAAACATTGAGACAATTGTTGTCACAATGCGACGTTAGACCAACTATGACCATGGTTGGCCATGGGTGATTTTCATATTGAGACAATGTTTCTCATAATTTGTCATTTGATCATGGATGACATTGATCGATTATTCATATTATAAACCAAAAAAAATAATAAACCAAAAGGAGTTGGTGAACCCAAGGGAATTGATTTAAACATTGAGACAATTGTTGTCACAATGCGACGTTGGACCAACTATGACCATGGTTGGCCATTGGTGATTTTCATATTGAGACAATGTTTCTCATAATGTTTCATTTGATCATGGATGACATTGATCGATTATTGATATTATAAACAAAAAAAACTAATAAACCCAAGGGTTTAATATTATAAACCAAAGCAAGTGGTGAACCCAAGGGAAAATCATTACCCAAAAAATTATAAACCAATGGAATTGGTGAACCCAAGGGAATTGATTTAAACATTGAGACAATTGTTGTCGCAATGCGACATTGGGCCAAGTATGACCATGGTTGGCCTTGGGTGATTTTCATATAGATACAATGTTTGTCAGAATGTGACATTTGATCATGGATGAAATTGATCGATTATTCATATTATAAACCATAAAAACTAATAAACCCAAGGGTTTAATATTATAAACCAAAGGAATTGGTGAACCCAAGGGACAACCATTACCCAAAAAATTATAAACCAAAGTAATTGGTGAACCCAAGGGAATTGATTTAAACATTGAGACAATTGTTGTCATAATCCGACATTGGACCAACTATGACCAGGGTTGGCCATGGGTGATTTTCATATTGAGACAATATTTGTCAGAATGTGACATTTGATCATGGATGACATTGATCGATTATTCATATTATAAACCAAAACAAATAATAAACCCAAGGGTTTAATATTATAAACCAAAGGAATTGGTGAACCCAAGGGACAACCATTACCCAAAAATTTACAAAGCAAAGGAATTGGTGAACCCAAGGGAATTGATTTAAACATTGAGACAATTGTTGTCACAATGCGATGTTGGACCAACTATGACCATGGCTGGCCATGGGTGATTTTCATATTAAGACAATATTTGTCAGAATGTGACATTTGATCATGGATGACATTGATCGATTTTTCATATTATATATCAAAATAACTATTAAACCCAATGGTTTAATATTATAAACCAAAGGAATTGGTGAACCCGAGGGAATTGATTTAAACATTGAGACAATTTTTGTCACAATTGGACCAACTATGACCATGCTTGGCCATGGGCGATTTTCATATTGAGACAATATTTGTCGAAATGTGACATTTGATCATCGATGACATTGATCGATTATTCATATTATAAACCAAAAGAACTAATAAAGCCAAGGGTTTAATATTATAAACCAAAGGAATTGGTGAACCCAAGGGACAACCATTACCCAAAAAATTATAAACCAAAGGAATTGGTGAACCCAAGGGAATTGAGTTAAACATTGAGAAAATTGTTGTCACAATCCGACATTGGACCAACTATGAGCAGGGTTAGCCATGGGTGATTTTCATATTGAGACAATGTTTGTGAGAATGTGACATTTGATCATGGATGACATTGATCGATTATTCATATTATAAACCAAAACAACTAATAAACCCAAGGGTTTAATATTATAAACCAAAGGAATTGGTGAACCCAAGGGACAACCATTACCCAAAAAATTATAAAGAAAAGGAATTGGTGAACCCAAGGAATTGATTTAAACATTGAGACAATTGTTGTCACAATGCGACGTTGGACCAACTATGACCATGGCTGGCCATGGGTGATTTTCATATTAAGACAATATTTGTCAGAATGTGACATTTGATCATGGATGACATTGATCGATTTTTCATATTATATACCAAAATAGCTATTAAACCCAATGGTTTAATATTATAAACCAAAGGAATTGGTGAACCTGAGGGAATTGATTTAAACATTGAGACAATTTTTGTCACAATTGGACCAAATATGACCATGGTTGGTCCAAGTTGGTCCAACCATGGGAAAAATTATTAAAAACATAAGTTATCAAACATTGGGGTTTCTAGGGCGAGAGGGATGACAATGGTTGACCAAGGATGACCATGGTTGAGTAAGGTTAACCATGGTTGATTATGGCTAAGCAAACTTCTCTATCATTTAACAAAGGTGAGAATAACACTATGTTGGCAATGTTTGGCCATAGTTGATTAAAATGGTTAGAATGTAAGTATTACTAGTATTACTTATTCATATTCATATTAATAATATTTCTATTAACAATATTAATTTTAATATCATTAATACTATTAATGATATGGTTACAATGAATATATATTTTTTTTGCCTCAAAATCTTTTTTTATTTTAAATAAAAGATAATTATAATTACTTAAACCATTATTATACTTATTTAGATATTATTATATTCGTTTATATATTATTTTAGATATTATTTTAATTATAAATAGTTAAACTGTTTAAACAATTATAACAATAATTAATTATTATAATTATTAATTATAATTAAGGCTCATGATGGATTATTATGGTTTAAGAGGGTTACCTATGGATGACTATGGCCAAGAAAAATTGTGTATTATTGAGCACTAGTGAGAATGAGTGACATTGATTTAGTGTGTTGGAAATGTTTAACGATATTTAATTAAAATGATTAGCATGTAAATATTATTAATTTTTAAAAGTAGTCTTAATAGTATTTATATTAACATCATTAATGATAATATCATTAATACTTTTAATCATATTGTTAGAGTGAATAAAAGTTTAAATTTATTTTTATTAATAATTCTATTGTTAATTATTACAAAATAAATATTATTATTTTTATTTATCAATATTAATGTTAATATTTTTTTCAAACAATATTAATATTCTTAATAATATTAATATTATAATATAGATATTATTATCTTAATAATACTAAATATCAAAAATTTAAAAAATTTAATATATTTTATGATATTTTCAAAAATTTAAAAATTCATGATATATTTTTATATAATGAGTACTATTAATGATATTATTAATATTGTATTTAATGGTATTATTAGTAATATTATTTATATACCCCTATCTTATTTATATACATAATTAGATCTTATTTATATACATAATTATTTACCCCTATCTTTAACGAAACCAAAAAAAATAATTAATTTGAATTAATTGATTCTTGAGATTAATTACCATAATCACGAAAGCGCCCACCTCCGACAGGGGGTTACGCCTATCGGCGTAATTATTTATCCTGTTAGAGGACCCGGCTTCTTATCTTGTTAAGAGCAAGCCTTCGGAAGACTCTTACCCATCTTCACTAGACCTAGGATTACCCTGCACAGAGTCAATAAGCAACCTTTGACTCCAACAACTTTAAACCCCTCTTTACCTGTTCTTTTTCAGGGCCAAGCTCAAGCAGGTCACTTTATTCTTCATGAATACACCTTTGAATTTTTAAGGAGAAGAGGCAGGTTAAGCTTCAATCCAATCCATTTCAACTTGAGCCTCCTCAGGGATTCCTCTGCAAAGATGAGTCCTAAATGGGGAAGCTTGTAGGTTATTAGGTGAATGATGTTCTCTCTTTTGGAGACCAAAAATAACCAGGCATGTAAGGAAAGTTGATAAAATTAATTTTCTTTTAAGCCTACCAGAAGGGGAAAAGCACATCCATGCGTAAACACATGTATATATACCTTTGTTGCTTCATATGCCTCTGGTTGAGGATCATCTGATTTATATTCCCTTACGGGTGGTTCTTTTTCCTGGTTAACTGGACTCGCACATGGACTTTAGGGAAATATGTGAAAGCTTATGCTTACTCCCAATGCTTCTTTAACTGCTTACCCGCCTATGCTCCTTTTTAATAAACTATTGTCCCTGGCGCTGTATCTGGAACTAAAAATGATGTGAGTTTATATGTGTTGTGATCCTCCCATAGACACCACAACAACACTATGGCCTTCTTCTGTGCCTTTCTATGTTTTGTGATCCTCCCGTAGACAGCAGCATGCACTCACCACTTGGCACTTAATCGTTTAGTGTTTCTTAGCTTATAATAATAGCTTATAATATCAATATAAGCTAGAGGATGATTGTCTCTTTTTCACCAATCTATTCACACTTACTCAACACTTAAATGTGTTCTAGCAAAGGCTGTCATGAGCCTTCAGGAAATGGGAGGTGACTCACTAGTTGTTTCAGTTCTGTAGGAAATAAAAAGGGAACTTCAAGACATACGAATTTCTCAACATCATGCAACAGCTAGACTGAAAAGAATTGAGAGGCAACTCCAAAATATGCACCAAGTGGACATGACGAGCTCCAGTGTCAAAGACCCTACACCAGTCCAGTCCTCGGATGACTGATTTACTATTTCTCTTTTTTTGAAGTATTATGCTTTTGACAGATTGTATTTACATTTACTGTTTGCTGTTAGATAGGAGATTAAAACAATATCAATACTCAATGACTTTTAAATCATAAAGATGGCCATTGAAACCTGATTTCCTTCAAAAAGGTTGAAGTTATTGAGTTTTTGATCTGTTATAACCTACATATATTTTGATAAATAAAAAATAGAAAAATACTTCTAAATTAAAAAATATATATATAAATATAACATTTAATACTCTTAAGCCAATACTAATATTAGTTTACCATTCTTTACAATTTGAAAATAAAAACTAAACATATACAACATAATATATAGTTATAACACCTCACCATAATATATCGTTATAACACCTCCACCTTGGGAAGAG
The DNA here is from genome assembly GCA_034641835.2 of Pinus albicaulis. Taxonomy (NCBI): domain Eukaryota; kingdom Viridiplantae; phylum Streptophyta; class Pinopsida; order Pinales; family Pinaceae; genus Pinus; species Pinus albicaulis. Next base: position 58,702 of record JAXQQM020058333.1, on the reverse strand, counting down.
GCCAAATAAAACAATGAAACAACTGCAATATACTCAGTGCACTGCATAGCTAAAAACTATAGCCTAATTTCGCTAATTGTGACATGAACCAATGCTTCAAAATGAATTATGATTACTATAATCCCATTCATGACGGCAGTGACTAATAATGAAAGCATAATTTATAATTTATAACAACTAGTAAGTAGTATAATAAGATTTGATTGTAATAAATGTAAATATTTAAAAAAATATATAATTTCTTGCAATTGATTTCATAGGCTTCGATTGAAATCAATAACCACTGTTGTCGTGCCTTTTTAGATTGGTAGAGTTTAGTTTATTAACATTTCTTTGTATCATATAGCTATCCACACTACAAATTTTATATTTATGTTTGTATCTTTATTAGCTTTGGGCTTTGTAAGTGCTATAAATGTGTAAATTTCAAATATTATGTTTCATATTTTATTTCTTTGTATCATATAGCTATCAACACAACAAATTTTATATTATGTCTTTATTAGCATTTGGCTTTGAAATTGTTATAGATGTTCAAATTTCAAATACTATGCTTTATATTTTAATTGTTGAATTTATTGGTTCAAAATTTTCTCAATATTTTGTTCAAATTTAATTGATAAATCAACTATTACTAGAATGTTTTCTTTATTCTCTTAATTTTTTCTTTTCCATTTTCTTCTCGATTTTAAGTTTTCTCTTTTCATTTGGCATTCATATTTTTCTTCTCTTTACCTTTTTCTTATTTATTTTCAAATTTTTCCCTTGACATGTTTACAATATTTGACTACTTCTTTTAATATGATTTATTATCTTAAATTGTTCTCATTTAATCATGTTAATTGTCTCAAATTTTTATGTTTAAATTAAATTCATTAGCTCTCTAATTGTTTTTTGGAATCATTACAAGGGAAACACCTTTTAGTGAATATTTCTAGTGTTATATACTAGTAGAAAATGGTGAAATTAGTGACTAGGTGACTAAAAACATTAGTCAACGCAATTATTTCAAGTGAATTACTACTAAATTTGAGCAATTTTAAGTGATCGAACTAAAAATGACTAACTTAAATGACTAATTTAGTCAAGGAATAAAATATACGACTAGATAATAAGTGACTAAACTAAAAATGACCAACTTAAATGAATAATTTAGTCTATGATTAAAATAGATGACTATATAATAAGTGACACAATTAATAATGATTAACATAAATGACTATTATAGTCCAAGAATAAAAATATGACTAAATAACAAGTACAACAAGTATGTGAATTAATCATTTATGTTAGTAATTTTTAATTGTGGACATACGATTTGTTATGGGTTTTTTGTGGCATTGTTACATACAATGGTTGATTATTGCACTAGATTCATAGAGAATGATTTCATTAATTTGAATTCAAAGTATGTTGATTTATACATGGTCAATTGATATAAATCTAGAAGTTTACTCTAAAGCCATATTATTCTATAGATACATGCATCACGAAAATGTTCCCGAATCCTAATAATGCATTCACATTCTTAGAATGTGCACACACTATTATCAGAAAACCATACAAACTAAAAATTCATGTGGCTCTTTAATTATGTAGAATAACATGCCATGGCTCTCATATCCAAGTTGAAATCTGAATATCCCTTAGAGAGTATCTATGTGGTTATTTGGGGCTTAATTCATGTCCCTTGAACTCAAGAAGCTTTATTTAGGGTCTACAAACCTCTTTTATCCTACCCTCAAGATAGTACATTCCCCAAGACCCATTCTTACCATGTAAACCATACCCATGGTGAAAAAGATCCCCCATAGAGGCTAAAACTCCCCTAGAGATGTTATGTGTAGTAATTAGAATACTTTTTCAAGAATATTGATCATGCGAAGATTAAAACATGACCCAAGCACCTTATGATCCTTCCTTTACCATGGTCAATGACCTAAGTGCCATACATGGTGCAAAAATAATCCTAACGATATTAAGGCCAAACTTAAAGTCCCCAAGACCCAAATATGTGACATAAAACCTTCAAATAGCACCCATATCACACCTAAAGGCTAGATATATCTTAGATAGGATATGTGTGGTCGTTTGAGGCCTTATTCATGTCCCTCGAACTAAACAAGTTCTGTTTAGGGATTGAGGATTTTGTTTTCCGTCCATATCAATTGTAGAGGCCATAAAACCCATCCTTATTATGTAAAACATGCTATTTGTTCCCATATTTCCATTCTAATATTCTATTCATGGACATTAAATATGAGAAAAACTTGTTTTAGGCATAAGGACCTTTTTCATTCCTTGGCCAAGATATAAGACCTAACTCCTATATATGATGTGGAAAACCTCATAATGGAACCCTTATCCTAGATGGAAGCCTAAAATCCCTCAAAGATTATTTATATTATTCTTTATGGTCTTTTTCATGTAGTGTGAGCCAAAGAAGTTTCATTTTATGATTGAGCCCATTGTTCTCATCCCTTTGCAATGGTACAAGCCTAAGACCCATTCTTAATATGTAAAACATACCAATGACACTAAATATCGCCCATATATTCCTATGATCTCCTATAGAGGTTATGTGTTTTTCTTTGAGACCTACTTCCAAAGCTTAATCATCCAATATTCAAATAAGGCCTAATCCCCTTATGACATTCCTATTTTGACCAAGCCTATACTTGTAAGCATCATACGTGATTTGAAAACTTCCTAATTTATTAAGGTCTAATGATGAGGCTCCAATATCCCATCATAGTGTGCAAAAAATTTGAATGGTAGAAACATCCCTTCTAGAGGCCAATGAGTATCCCTTAGAGAATATATTTATGTGGTGGTTTGAAGATTTTTTAATGGGCACTGATTATTTAAGACTTAAGTCCCTTTTATTTAATGTCCTTCTTTAGCCATAGTAAATGCCATGGGATGAACCATTATTGTTATAAAAAACATACTAAATTCCCATATTCACAGCTAGAGGTCTTTTTCATGGAAATTGGTAATGATAAAGATTAATTTAGGGACTAAGGCCCTTGTTTTCCTCTCCTAACCATAACATAGACACAAACTCAAATATGTGGTGATAAATAATCCTATGGTGCCCATATCCCAACTTAAGACCAAATATTCATTAAAGAATAGCTATGTGGTTTTTAATTCTAGCTCACTGCCCTTGACACTAAAAAGCTTCTTGCAAGGCCTATAACCCTTGTTTACCTCCCATACCCATGGTACATTCCTTAAATCCTATACATGGTGTGAAACAATTCCTATTGTAATTGATATCCCATATATTCCTAATATTATTTAGAGATGACCTATGTGGTTGTTCCATGCCAAATTCATGGCCCTTGAGCATGAGAAGCTTCATTTTAGAAATAAAATAATTTTTAAACTTTCCTCATAGTAATTATTATCATGCAAAGAATAATAATGTTGCTCATATTCCTAGTCTAAGGCCCTTTTCATGTCAATTGGTAAAGGCCTTAAGAGTTATTCCTAGTCTAAAAAATTAGGTAATGTTGTGTAAATATTAACAAAGATAAAAGCCCCAATAGAAATTCCTCCATTGGTCATAACCTCTCATATTGCTAAATCTGGGAAATTGGCCTCATTGTGATAGGTGGAAGCTTAGTCTAAAAAAAACAATAATTGTCAAACTTTAGGAGGGGAAATGTTACCATACCTTTTTATGTCTATATTAAAACAAGAAAAAACCACATAATTTTAATTCCGAGTCTTTTAATTTTTCTCAATACATGAGAAAGGATGACCACATAAACAAATAAGACTTCAAAAATATTATACTCTTGACACACGTCAATATAATTTCATAAAACTACTAATTATGGTTGTAATTTTAACATATCAAATAATTTATATACAAATTAATATCTTATTTATTTATATTGAATTTTTAATTTCAAACTATATATAAATTTTTGTTTTAAATATTATTATTAACATTTAATTTTTTAATTTTTATTTTAGATTAATTTCAATTCCCGCTCCCAATTTCTGGCTTCAAAAAATATACCCTTCACCCATGGAACACGATGGTTGCTAGATAGATGTAGAATGGTTTAGTTGATGTGGTTTTCAAGTTGTTTGAGAAAAATACTCAATGAGATATGGTCTCAACCTTAGCAACAGATGATCTAGTCAGAAGTTTAATTAATTGGCCAAGCAAAGGCACTAGTAGCTATAGAAGCAGCATGATGAATTAAGAATGACCTTACTAGGTGGGGTTGCGAGGATCTCTCTTTATAGAGCTTAGATGTAATATTACAAAATGGAAAAGACAGGAATATAGAACATAAAACTAGAAAATGTAGTAAATACCAATACATCAAAACATGAGAAAATCATAGATCCATTTCATTATATACAACAACATAAAATCAATACAATATCTTTAGGAAAAGGTCACTCAAATTAGGAAAACCACTGATCAAATACACCCAAACATGAAATGTTGCTGCAACTCAAAATGTCGGAGGACCATGAAACGACAGTCGCACTGAGTGTCACTACTTCTAGAAAATAGAAATACATAGATTTGGTGATATAATGCTAAAAAAGTGCATGGATCAGATATATAAGCTCCCAAGAACAATTCCAAGACAACCCACAAGGGGTTTCTGGAAATACACCATATGAGAAATGCAGACCTAGGGCTGAATAACGATTTACCACTTAATCACTAATGGGAGATGGCTGATATGACAAGGAAATGGCTGTAGCTTCTCCCTCCTAGCTTTCCAGATGAAGGGCTTCTCCCCTCACTAGAAAACTAGCTCAAAAACCTGGGTACTAAGCCCTCCATTGCATTGTCATGCAAAATAACACAGTTTCTGAAGGAAACTGTGCTATAGATGATGGCTGAGGCTTTTCTTGATGCTGGATGGTGGAGTAGTGCTCAAGGAACCTCCTTTCTAGCCTTCCGGATGAAGGGTTGCTCGCTTCACTAGAAAGCAAGCTCAGAAACTAGGTATACCAACCCTCCACTCCTACTGCCCTATAAAACAACACAATCCTGAAGGAGACTGCGCTGTGAATAATGGATGAAGCTTGGCCTGATGCCAGATAGTGGAAATGGATCTAAATGAACCTCTCCTAAGTAGGCACTCGAAGGCACCTGAGGATTAGGGTGGGATTTCTGCTCTGAAACACCCTTGTGCTAAACAACACAATAGACTCTTCTAAATAGAGTTGTTGATTTGGTCAACTTTGACCCTTTCCACATGCTTTAGCCCATATTCACACCCAAAAGTGCTTTATTTAGATGATACAATTATCCACATTTACATTAGAAGTGATTTTATTCATACTAAAGAGATTTATGGGTCTCTCTACCACTTATTCATCTATCTTATTTTCGAAAGAAAAAAATAATATTCCAACTAGTTGAAATATAATTAGGAATATTACATTAGAGGTGAGAGGATTGAAGGCAATAATAACAACTATCTAGAAAAGAAGAAAAAGGAATAACGACAGTCTGGACCTGATCCTAACATGAAAACCTCTACTCTGTTAGCAGTTAAGAAAGAATGTTAGGCCACCTGGCCAGCCACCATGATTGCAAGTTATGCACAAAATGGATATTTTGATGAGGCTCTGAAACTCTTCCAATGTATGTAATTGAAAAAAGTAAAACCCAATGGAGAAACCTTCCCCAGTGTTATGCCAGCTTGTGCCAATTTTGAAGCTCTCAGGTTTGGCAAAGATCTCCACCGGGATATTGTTAAAAGAATATTTGAGTTTGATTCCTTTTTTGGGAGTGCCTGCATAGACATGTACAAAATGTAGCATCATAGGTGATGAAAGTAAAGTGTTAGATATAATAAATACAAGAAATGTCAGCTCTTGGAATGCAATGATTACAACATATTCCATGCATGGATGTGACAATAAGGCCCTCAACCTGTCTGAAGAAATGTAACACTCCAACACAGAGACAAACCAGGTAACATTCGTTGGTGTTCTCTCTACATGTTACCACACAGACCTAGTCAATGAAGGTCGTTGATACTTCAATTCCATGAGCACAGATTACCACATTACACCTAAAATGGAGCACTATTGTTGTATGGTTGACCTTCTTAGTCGAACTGAGTTCCTGGATGAAGTGCATGACTTTATCAATAAATTTCCAATAGAACATGACATTTTTGTGTGGAAGCCTTTGTTGGATGCTTGTAGAGACCATGCCAATGTGGACCTAGGAGAGAAAGGGGCATAACACCTTTATAAAGTTCGTCCACCTTTCTAAATTGAGCCCTATGATTATCGTATCTTTTGTGCATTCAAACATTTATGGTGCAACTGGTCGGTGGGACGATATTGAAATAGTATGAAAATTATTGAAACAAAAAAGAGGCCTGGATGCAGCTGGATTGGGATGAATAATTAGATGTATAATTTTCTTGTGTTAGAAAGGTTATATATCTATCAGATAAACTTTCTGCTGAGTTTGAAATATCATTTCGGATGATGAAAGGTAGCAGGGTATGCTTCTCACATGATTTGTACTAATTTTGTGAAGGAGAAGTCGAAGCAAAGTATTATTGTCAAGAAAGTGAGAAGCTGACATTTGCAATTTGTCTTTTAAACACAACCTCGGGACACCTATTTGGGTCATCATAAACTTTGAGTATGTAGTTATTTCCACTCCACCATATTGCGGAGAAAATTTTCAGTGAGAGGGTGCCAATCCTTTCCAATGTTTCAAAGCTGGAGAGTGATATTGTCATGATTATTCGACATAGTAAGTGAACTATGACATTCCTTGTAAGATAATGCTAACTTATATAATATTTTGGATATGGTGAGATGAATGTAACAAACCTGTATATACAGTGAGTATAAAAATCGTTGATTCATAGCTAAATCCAAGTTCATGACAAATCTCTGGTGTATGTCATAGTAGCTTACTCCTTTAAGCTAAAGAGTGAGATGGACATAACCAATGTTTGCAATGAATTCCATTGGTTTCATTAATGCACTATTAAAAAATAACTTCATAAAACACTAATTAATTGGTGATATCTACGTGAAACGATTCATTGAGCCAAAAATACTCCCTTTTTCCAATTTTTGAAAAAATTGGCATATGCAGCGAAAAAGTAAGATTTTTTTCTTCAGGTTTTCTAGTTCATTTTGTTTTTCAACTATTTTTTCAAGTCAGATTTTATATCCTCACTGATTTTTTCCAAATTTGTGTCCTGCAACACTGTTGTTAAGTGTATTTAATGTAAATTCTCTTGAATGAACTTTATATGAATTTTAGATGTTAGTGGATTTTATGGAAACTGTTTATGAATTGATTTCTATGGAATTGTTGAAGTTTTGGACTCTTTCGTTGACAATTTTTGAAAATTGAAAACATGTTCACGGTACTTGAGTCAATATCTACCATCCTACCATATTTTGGAAATTGTTGAAATTGCATGGAAAATGGTATTTTCCAGGACACAGAAGAGAGGAATATGGGATAAAAAGTGGTGTTTTACAAAAGCCTTAAATTGTTAAAACATGAAATGGCACTCTCCATTTCCATTGAGTATAACATGGCATCACCGAAGCACCTGTAAATGTCTTGGGACATCCCTTGGAGATAGTGGGACATATTGAGGATGAAAAATTGTCTATATCTTACATCTCAGTGAGGCCTTGAGACATCTATGTTTTCCCTCCCTAGAGTTGAGGGATGCAGGAAATGCAAGGTACATGTCCCTACAGACTACTGATAAATGTAGCTACATGTTGTGGCTATGATATTTCTAATAGCACATAAATTAAAACACTTTAATGCATTAAGTTAAATCTTCGTAGGTATATCTATTTCAAAAAACAATATTTTTGCAAACATTTATCCCCAAATATGAGAAGTATAGATTGAGTTTGCCATAAATGTTCAATAGATATTGGATAAATGGTATGACACTAAACTGATAAGGATGATAGAAAAATAGCATGGCCTTTGCGAGGGTTTCAATCATGAATCTCAAAATGGTCCAGATTATTTTCCAAAGAGAGGTTCAAGAATCAAATTCTTTTCCAATCATGAATCCCTAAAAGGCCCAGTTTTTTTACTAATGGGTGTATTAGAAATTTCCTTCTTGAATTGGGGCATGGGTGGGTGTATTGAAAATTTCCTTTGTGAATTGGGGCATACCCCACTCAGATTTTCACTAGGTGTGTCCTTTTAGGACTATTATTATCTTATATTCCCAATCCTCAAATAATATTGGTCATGTTCGACCACTCTTGTCTTGTATACTTGTCCAATCCTCAAAGAGTGTCATTCCACTTCCTATTTTATATTTTATCTCGTCAAGGAAATCACAGATGTTTATTCAATATTCCATTCACCATTATTCCTCCATGCCCTTCATTTAGATGTAGGGTTGTTAGTCCTGTTCTAGTGCATGAAACATGATGACAATAATACAAATGTAATGTTTATCATTACTCCTTATCAACCGAAGAGGAGATCCTTATTCCCACTTGATTTAGGGTATAGATCCTTCCTCCTTCAAAAATAATAAGGAGACTTCATACTCCCTTTAAAATATAGAGCATATTATCTGAGTCAACCATTTATGGATATAGAGAAACAAAATCTATATATTTATGAGAGGAAGGAGCATCTCTTACTCTCAGTGATGATTGGAAATGTATAAATTCTTCTTTATGAATATCATTTTGTCCACAAAGAATTTCCCTAGCGTCGTTCTTGATTTTACAAATAGAAGTTTGCAAACGATCCCTGGAAGTCTAGTTGTGGAATTATCTTGTATTTTTGTCCACTTCATCAATCCACATTTTATGACTCTTCTGTTGCCATTCTTGTTGAGATTCAACAAGAAAATTTCATCACCCACGCCTAGTGCATTAAGCACCTACACTAGGGTGGGGCCTATAATGCTATTTTTGGTGCATGTCTATTTTAGTTATCCCTTAAATAAGATGGACAATAAAATTTGATCTATTATCAATGATAACTTGAAATAGCTAACTAAGAGTGATAAAATTAGTTAGCTAGTGGATTTTGAGTTAGAGGTAGTTGGTGAGGCATGCAGAGTAATTCTATTTGTAACATAGTTTGAAGTGCAGTGGTGCATTAGTTAATGCATGTTGTAATCAGTTTAACTCAGTTAAGTGAGTTAAACTCGGTTGTGATAGTTGTAACTGAAGATACACTAGTGAGAGATAAAGCGAATTAACTATTAATTAATTCAAAATCAGTGATCTCACATGCAACTAAGGATTTACTATTATTAGTTGCATCCATGTCAGATCCAGTGGAGACCCAGTTGTGATCTAGGTGAAAGGGAAGTTGACTATCAGTTGTATGATTATTGGGTTTCACACATGGAACCAAACACCCATTTGAGTGCCCATGATACTTGCGCAGTCAAGGAAGGCCATAATTCATATCTTTTAGGGATTGCATTCATCAGGGATTGCGAAAACATGACAGGTTTTCTGGAGGCAGTAAACTGGTAGTAAATGGTCATTTTTATGTATGACAGTGCAAGACAATTAGAGGAGTACTAGAGGGCTCTTGTGAGAAGATTTTTGTATGTAATTGTTTCATGATCCATGCTGGATATACAATAGAAGATAGTGGGGTTTTAAGTAGCAATATTTCCCCAGGAAATTATCTTTGTTGTCGTTTGATTTTATTCTTCTTTGGTTCAAGTGATTGGTGATTCTGTTTTTAATTCTAAAAAATATTTGTAGAAGTGATTCAGTATTTAAATTTAGTACATTTTTAGATCAAGTGAATACAAGATATACATGCATGTTGTATAATTTATGCATGGTATCGAAGCACAAGAAATTGCAGAAGTGAAGTAGTAGCTGAGTTTGTGACTGGATAGAATTCGAGTTTCCAGAAACACTTTCTTGGTGCTACAGGTGATTCAAGATCGAAATGGCTTTCAATGGCTTGAGGTTGGAGTATGCACTCGAGGGCAGATCAGACTATATTTCTTGGAAGGACAGGATGGAGGGAGTACTTTAAGATAATGTCTTGAAGGAACTCGTTGAAAATGATGTTCCTAAACCCGCTGTGACAAATGCTGCAAATATTGATGCATAGAAAAATAAAGTGGCAAAGACGAGGAGGATCATGTTGGAGGGAGTACGAGACCACATTGTCTCAAGCCTCCATGGGAAAGCCACACCATATGCAATGTTTAAGGCTTTGACAGATCTATTCAAGAGAAACAACAACCATAGGGAATTGTCACTCAAAGATAAACTCAGGAAGATCAAGTGGAAAAGGGCGACTCCATATCAAAATATCTAACAAAGTTTTTCCAATGTCGGGATGAATTGGGGAGAATTGGTATAACAGTCACTGATGATGATTTGGTGAGCTTGGCTCTCCTAGGAATTCCCAAGAGTTGGCACAGTTATTAAGACTCTGTCAATGGATGGGAAAAATTGCCAGTTTGGGAATGATTTTGGTCGGATTTGATATAGGAGGAGTTCATACAGAACACCAGAGATGGATCTTCATCTAATAATGAAGATGAAGAGGATTGTGCTTTGGCTGCCAAGGCGAAGAAGGGGAATGGGAAGAAATTTCATTCCAAATCTAAGCCCAAGAATGGCAAGAAGCAAGACATGTCCAAGGTGAAGTGTTTTCACTCTAATGAATATGGGAATTTTTCTACTAGCTGTCCACAAAGGAAGAGGAATAAGAAGGGTGGAGGATTTTCAACTGGTGAGGCTCTTGCCTTGCAATTTTAGCTTCACTTCTCATTGTTCACATGCATGGTGTCAAGTCAATTGGGATCTGTGTGATATTTTGATAGTGGCGCTTCCTTTCACATGACAGGAGATAAGGAAATTTTCAGTGACTTGGAGGAGAAGGATCTCCAGATGCATATTGAAATGGGTGACAACAGACGATACAGTGCTACCATGATTGGTACCATTACCTTCTAGAGGAATTTAGGTAAACCATTTCAATTAAAATATGTAATGCATGTACCAGGTTTGAAGAAAAAATTAGTCTCGGTCACAATGTTGAAGGATAAAATTTATGATGTTTTTTTTTTTAAGGAAAAGCATTCTCGCAACACAAAACAACAGGACAAGCCAAGAGGATAGGGATTCGAGTTAAGAATATCTACAAGCTGGAGGTAGATGGCTATGCAACAGTGATGGGCAAGGCAAATCAAGTGGTGAGCAAGGATGAGGGCGAATTATGGCACAGGAGTTTGGGCCATCTTCACCATGGAGCCTCGAAAGTCATGCAACAGATTTCTATTGGTCTTCCCAGGGGTACACTTAGGCATTCAGACACATGCAAGGGATGTACTATGGGAAAATATGTAAGTTCCACCTTTCATGAGAAGGAGAACCAAGCTTCAGGAATCCTTGAGAGAGTTCACACGGATGTGTGTGGACCTTTCTCGGTTGCTTCGACAGCAAAACATAAGTACTATGTAAAATTTTTTGATGAATTTTCTCGTAAGTGCTGGATCTTCTTCATGCAGGAGACATATATGACATTCTCTAAGTTTCTTTAGTTTAAGGCACTGGTGGAGAAAGAGTCAGGGAAGCAAGTGAAGGTTATTAGGAGTGATAATGGTGGAGAATACATCTCTAATGAATTGAGGAAATTCTGCAGCAAAGAAGGAATTCGAAGAGAAATGATAACGCATAATAACCCACAACAGAATGGGGTGGCGGAAAGAAAGAAAAAAACTATCATGGGTGCAACAAGAGAAATGTTGCATGATCAAGGCCTATCGATGTGTCTATGAGCAGAATCATTCAAGACTATGGTATTTGTGCAAAACTGTTGTCTTCATAGGATACTTGGCATGAGTACACATGAAGAGGCTTTCACTGGTAAGAAACTTGATGTTTCACACTTTAAGATTTTTTGGCCCATCTATTTATGTACATGTGACCAGAGACGCCATGAAGAAGCTGGAACTGACAACTGAGATCAGGATTTTTGTGGGGTACACTGAAACACCCCATAATTATCATGTGTATTTTCCAAACAACAGAATGACAAATGTGAAACGAGATATGAAATTTGATGAGGAGAAATCCATGCGGTTGTCCCTTGAGAGAGAGTTAGACTTGCATGCAGAGGATGAATTGTTGGTTCCCAAGGATGAGCGTCAAGATGTGGGTTAGCCACATGAGGAGGTTCATGGAGTGGAGAAAAAAAATCATGCAGAGCCATCCATCAGAAATGGCAGAAGGCGCACCACAGAAGTTGATAGATTGAGACTTGATTTTGTGTAGAATGTAGGAGCCCCTAGTTCACAATGCAGATAGAGACAGTATCCTGACATATTTACTCAATACATGGCTCTTATGAGAAAATGTATTGTGATTGAACCATCTTCATTTCAGGAAGCAGCGCAACAACAAAATTGGGTTGATGAAATGGTGGAGGAGTATGAATCCATTTTCAAGAACAGTGCATGGGATATAGTCCCAATATCGGTCAAAAAATCAGTGGTTGGATCAAGATGGATCTACAAGGTAAAGCAGGCTACTAATGGGAGTGTGGAGAAATACAAGGCCATATTTGTGGCCCATGGATTCTTGTATATCGAGGGGATAGATTATGATGAGACTTTTGCACCTATTGCAAGGTACCCTTCCATAAGATCCATCCTTGCACTCTTAGCGCAGATGGGCTAGCGCATTCATCAGATGGATGTGAAAACTGTGTTTCTCAATGGGATCATTGAGTAAGAGGTGTACATAGAGCAACCTGAAGGTTTCCATATCTTCAATAATGAATGCATGTGTGCCGACTCAAAAGAGAACTGTATGGGCTAAGCAAGTGCCCCGGACTTGGTACACTTGGATAGACAACTATTTCACTAGACTGGGCTTCACCAAAAGTGAAGCAGATGAAAACCTGTACCAGACTGTGGTTGAGGTTAAGCTACTGATTGTTTTTCTTTATGTTGATGATCTAATTTTGACTAGTGATGAGCAGCTGATACACTCATTCAAGGAGGCTCTTACAAGGGTGTTAGAAATGAAGGACATGGGACTCTTTCATTATTTCCTTGGATTGGAAATATGGCAGCGAGATGGTGAAATTTTTGTGTCTCAAGGAAAGTATGCAAAGAAGATACACGGTAAGTTTCACATGGAGATATGCAAACCCATTGATACTCCTCTTCCAGGAAATTGGAGGAAAGAGGATGCTACTATCTACAGGCAGTTAGTTGCTTCACTGATGTATCTAGTGAACATTAGACTAGACATTTTATACACAGTTAACCAGCTGAGTCAAGCTATGGTTAAGCCTACCAAGATTTTTTGGAAGGATGGGAATCATGCCTTGAGATAACTAAGGGGCACATAAGAGTATGGTATATGGTACAAATAGACAGAGGGAGTGAAGCTTCAAGGCTTCACGGATGCAGATTGGGCGGGTAATCCATCAGACAGAAAGAGAACATCAGGAGGGATCTTCAATATAGGATTGAAAATATTTTCTTGGTACAGCAGGAAACAATGATCTGTGACACTTAGTTAATAATAAGCAGAATACATGGCAGAAATTCAAGATGCATGTGAGGCTATCTGGATGAGAAACATCTTGGTTGGTTTGTTTGGTTCTCAGATGGATCCAACAGTTACTCATTGTGATAACCATAGTTGCATTAAACTCTCAATTAATCATGTGTTTCATGATAGTTCCAAGCATATAGATATCTGGTACCATCATCTCAGAGATTGTGTGCAGAGAAGGATAGTGTTGCTCTAGTACATTCACACGGAAGATCAGGATGCAAATATTCTAACGAAGGTGCTCACCAGGAGAAAATTCAAATACCATAGAGAAATGATGGGGGTGAAGGATAATTGATTTATTTTTGAGAGGGAGTTTTGAGATTCAACAAGAAAATTTGAGCACCCACGCCTAGTGCATTAGGAACCTACACTAGGGTGGGGCCCACATTGCTATTTTTGGTGGATGTCTATTTTAGTTATCCCTTAATTAAGATAGAAAATAAATTGTAATTAATTCTTGATGATAAGTTGAAATAGTTAACTGAGAGTGATAGACTCAGTTAGCTAGTTGATTTCGAGTTAGAGGTAGTTGGTGAGGCATGCAGAGTAATTCTAGTTGTAACATAGTTCAAAATGTAGTGGTGCATTAGTTAATGCAAGTTGTAATCAGTTTAACTCAGTTAAGTGAGTTAAAATTAGTTGTGCTAGTTGTAACTGAAGATACAGTAGTGAGAGATTAGGTGAATTAAATATTAATTAATTCAAAATCAGTGATCTCACATGCAACTGAGGATTTACTATTATTAGTTGCATGCATGTCAAATCGAGTGGAGACCCAATTGAGATCTAGGTGAAAGGGAAGTTGACTATCAGTTGTAGGATTATTGGGTTGCACACATGCAACCAAACACCCATTGGAGTTCCCATGGTACTTTCACAGTTAAGGAAGGCCATAATTCCTATCTTTTAGGAATTGCATTCATCAGGGATTGCGCAAGAAAGGCAGGCTGTTTGGAGGCAGTAAATTGGCTAAGTACTGGTCAGTTTTATGTATGACAATGTGAGACAATTAGCTGAGTACTAGAGGGATCTTGTGAGAAGAGTTTTGTATGTAATTGTTTCATGATCCATGCTAAATATACAATAGAAGATAGTGGGGTTTTGAGCAGAAAGCTTTCTCCCGAAAATTATATGTTTTGTGGTTTGAGTTGATTCTTCTTTACTTCATGTGATTGGTGATTGTGTGTCTAATCTGCAAAATATTTGTAGAAGTGATTCAGTATTTAACTTTAGTACATTGTCAGATTGGGTGAATCCAAGATAGACATGCATTTTGCATAGTTTGTACAATTCTTATGCTTGATGCAAAAGTATTTGCGTTTTTTTTGTGTCCAATTCTGCTAATTTCTATTTTGAATACTCCAATAAGTGGTTTGTTGAATTTGGATCTTCCAGAGATTTAATATGGGCATCGATTTGTATACTTTCTATACTCCTTTCTTTTTTAGATGACAAGCCAAAAAATGAAATAATTGTTTTATATTTTTCACCTTATATAGAGATTGTCCATAGCTGAATTTCCAATGCTCAGATTGAATTTTTTCCAGAAGCATTATACCAATGAGGTGAATTCCATGTCTTTCAACCAAAAGTGGTTAAAATTAAAGGGAGCAGGCTTCCCTTTTGAAATGTCTCTCGAGACTAAAGAGAGATGAAAATGATCAAATATTTGCAAGGTAAGAACCCATGATATCAAATTGGTGATATGGTTAGCTAGACCTTTCTTCACAAAGAAGTTGTCTCTTTTTTAAATGCACTAAGACCCCCATCTACCATTCCTCCATGACGGTCCAATTATATCAGGCTAAATATCTATAAAAGAGTTTCGGAAAAATAGTTCCTTGAATTGTGTTTGAAGAGAGTCTGGAATGTTTTGAATTCAATTTTAAAGACTATCTCCATGTTTAAAAATGTTAGTCCAGACTAATATTTGCGTAAACTAACTCCAATTTAAAAGTTTAAATTTCTCCCATCAGGAATATGCTTATCATTATGAGATGTGAGATGTACATACACTCCTTCGTACTTTTTGGATAATTCATTTGTCTCCAAAAAGAACACTTTCCCAAACAATAAGGGGAAGTAATGGGAATACGAGTTGTTGGGCTCTAGGATCTCGACAAATATCGATATTGTGCCCTGATAAAAATCTAGGGCTAGCGTCACCTTGTGGTTGAGAAAATATATATAGTTTGGCGTGGCACACTTGGGGCAAGATTTGCAACACTTTGTGGTCATGCCTAGGTTGTGAGAAATGGGCTCGCCTCATGGCACTTGCAGTGGAGAGTTTGATATAACTTATGTACATGCATATAACAATTAGTTGGCTTTGTTTGTGGTGAGATGCTCTTATTAAATATTTTATTCCTTCGGTGTACCTTTGCACCTTTAGGGGAAATTTCTACTATATATATTAGCTTTATAAACATTGTTATGTTATACTATTATTAATGTAATTTAATAAATTTTTATATTATTAAAAATATGTTTACGCCATAAGCATTTCCTCTTTGGGTGAGGAGACAGTGGAAATAGTAAAAATTTGTTTTCATCATCCTCGAAGCAATTGCAATTGCATATGTGTGTTAGCTCACCCTGCCAATAGTAGACATTACAGCACAACAGAGATCAAATCTCTTCATATTCTTCTTCTTTCTTGTTGAGGAGGCGTAGATAGAAATACTCTTCTTGCTATATTTTTCTCATATCTACGGTGACATTAGGAAGAGGAAGGAGGGCAGTTTTAGATCAATCATATGTTCGATTCCTTCACAAAGATGACAAGGGAGAAGCCTCAGACAGACATTGTGTGGAATATAGCGAAGATATTTTTCAATGGAGGAGCATTGAATATGCTCGCCACATGTGTCATCGAGCCAATAGACATGATCAAGGTGCACATTTAGTTGGGTGAAGGTTTGGGTTATAATGTTGCAAAGAACATGCTAAGCAATGAGGGCTTTAGTGCTCTTTACAAGGGGTTATCAACTATTTTGTTAAGACAGAAAACCTATTCAACAACATGTATTTGATCATTTAGGATATTGAAAAAAAAACAAATTGTTTCTAATGATGGGAAAACACTACCTCTCTATCAAAAGATTCTTTTTAGATTGAAAATAAGAGCTATTGGGGCATGCGTTGGAATTCTTGCATATTTAGCTCTGATTCGCATGCATGTAAATGTAACTTTTCCTGCTGCGCAACGACGACATTACAAAAATGCATTCCATACACTATACCATATGATTTGTGATGAAGGGGTTATATCCATATGGAAAGGGGCAAGTCTAATAGTTGTCTAAGAAATGGCCTTAAATATGGGCATGCTTCGTTCTTATGATCATTATGTAGAATTTTTGAAGGACACCATGGGACTTTTTGAAGCTACAACTGTGGTTGGTGCAAGTGTTGTTTCTGGATATTTTGCATTTTCATGTAATATGTGTTAGGTCCCTATATTACTAGTGCAGTCCCTTATTATTGTTAGTGTAGCTCCCTTATTGTTATTGTTGTACCCCTGTAACCTCCATATTGTTATTATTGTGCCCTTACATTATTATTGTTAGGCCAACTAGGATTATATTGTGACCCCATGGACTCCTATATATAGAAAGGAGGTTTTTCATTTGTATCATCCAATAAATTTTCATTTATGTAATGTAAAGGAGGTTTCCCCCTCAAAGTGGCTTATTTATAAGGTGTTGATCTCTTTTTTGGAGTTGGTTTCATAACATTTGGTATCATAGCTTTGGATTCTAGGATTTTGCTGCTCCAAACAGGTCATCGTGGCCTTTTCTACGAAGGTCCAGAAGGTAAAATTGTTACCACACGAAGCAGAAATCCTGAGGAAATTCACGTAAAAATTTCAGATCGTGGTTCACAATATTTTAGGAGATATGATCTGTGGAAGTTAGGGTTTTTGCAGGCTCCCGAATTTCATCTAAAAGAGGTGACCTTGGGAAATTTTTCATAAATCCCTCTCTGAGCATCAAATTGGAATTCTGTAAAAAGTGGCCGAAAGTACACAAACTATAGTTTTATGTGTATCAATTTCAGAGCTGAAGGAGGAAACAATGACACATGGCACGTTGTACAAGTTCGCTCTACTGAATGAGTCCATAATTAGATCATTGTGAGAGATTGGGAATAACTTTGTCTTCAAGCATCCAAATCAGGTCTGACCTGTGGCATTGCAAGGAATATTAAGAGGGCTACTACAGGACCAAATTTAAGATATTGAAGATCTAAAATCATAGAGATAATTGAGGTTTAATATCAACCTCTTAAAAATCAAGAAAAAGGTTTGTATTTTTTTTTTTAATTGCATAATGTTTGTTTGAAAAAGTTGTTTGAAGTGATTCCAAGGGAATATTGAAGCATTTTTATCAGTATTGGATTCTATAATGCCTCCCAAAAATAATTACACACCCATTAAGCCCTCATAAATCTCTACTATGATGCATGAAGAGGAAGAATTGCAGTATAAGATATCAAAATTATGGTACCAAGTGCAACAAATTTTAATCTTACAAAGAGCAATCAAAGATGACATAGATGGTTTAAAAGAAAAAATGGAGGCTAATTTTGATGGTTTAAAGGATCAAATGAAAGCTAATATGGATGATAAAGTAGTATAAGACCACATTGACATCAACAACAATTTCTCCAACTCTCAAAGGATAACCTAGCTTTGGTGCATAATCAAATGAAACAATAGGTAAATAAACATCACAACGAGAGAAGTTTTGATGTAGTAGACTGGGTATTTTATGGCTACAACCATACAAAAAAGTGTCCCTTAAGCAAGCTAAGAAGGATAATAAATATCGCCAAAGTACTATGGTCCTTACAAGGTATTGCAAAATATTGGTACTATGGCATAGAAATTGGAGCTTCCTGCTTCTTCTCGAGTGCATCCAGTTTTCCATGTTTCATGCTTAAAGAAGGTTATAGGTGAAAAAAATTTAGTTCAAACAATATTTCTAGAAATTGATGAGGAAGGAAAAACCATATTGGAACCTCAAGCAGTCATGGAAGCAAGAACTCGACAGCTACGAAATCCATCAATTTCACATTATATCATCAAGTAGAAGTACTTACCCACTGAAAATTCTACATGGGAGGATGAGAATTTTATACAAAAGCATCCAGAGCTACTCAAGCATTGAGGAAAACACTTTTTTGAAGAAGAGGAGCATGTTAGGTCTCTATATTACTAGTGTAGTCCCTTATTATTGTTAGTGTAGCCCCCTTATTGTTATTGTTGTATCCCTGTAATCCCCATATTGTTATTATTGTGCCCTTACATTATTATTGTTAGGTCTCTAGGATTATATTGTGACCCCATGGACTCCTATATATAGAAAGGAGGTTTTGTCATTTGTATCATCCAGGAACTGTTAATTTATGTAATGTAAAGGAGGTTTCCCCCTCAAAGTGGATTATTCCCAAGGCGTTGATCTCTCTTTTCTTCTATTTTTGGAGCTGGTTTCATAAAAATATGCCCTTTGATTATGTGAAGACTCAGATAAAAAATATGCAACCTGATGCTAGTGGGAAGTATCCATATTTAGGCTCCCTGGACTGTTTTGTGAAAAAATTCAAACCAGGGGGACCATTGAAGTTCTATACCAGGTTTCCCGTCTATTGCGTTCAAATGTCTCCCCATGTCACGATGGCATGGATATTATTATATTCATTTGTTCTTATCATCCTCAAAGGCTATGCACGACCTTGCCTACTTACTTGAACCTTAGTTATTCGCCAACTCGACATTGGCACTCGAATGACGGCGGGGTTTGGGTTTTATTGAATCTATTTTCACTCTACGAATTGGGTTTTTGTTTTATTTCTATTTTTATAGAGGATGTATGTAATATTCCCATTTTAGAACATAGTTAAATGGTATATTAAAATTTTGTCTTTATCACGTAATAGCTTAATAAATGGGTAAGGGAACCCATTCTTATTGAAGACATGAATAAAATCCCTCCCAATGTGAAAGGGATCATCATAGTAGCTTTATTTTGCACCTGCAAGTGTGAAAAGGGGAAAATGCATGAAGACAAGGTCAAGTTTGACCAAATCAACAGCGATGCCATAGGACGAGTGGCTCACTTTGGAAGACAACGCAGTGTGAATGAGGAAGAGGATATTTGGTGGAGGAAACCCTAATGAGTGGGGCCCATGGAGAGAGTGCTTTCACTTGTTTAAAAGGAGGGAAAGGCAGCCATTGTTAGACATGCTTTTGATTATTGATTTCATTGTCTATTCAGACATTGTGCATTCTTTTGATGTTTAGCAAGAATTTTCGGGGAATTCCTATTTAGGATTTCTTCACCTTATTGAGAGGCCTCTTGAGGGATTTTTCTTCATTCTCCACATCTCTTGGCTCAAGGCCAAAGCTACTCCTTTCACTTGTTGTGTTATTTTTTCTCAAGTATAATGCAATGTTGCTGGGTGTTGCAGTGGAGGACTCCACACACCATTTCCTTGGCTCATATTTCAGAGGAGGGAGATTCTATTCCTCTGGGAGGTTAGTGAGGTAGTTTTTGGAGCTTGTTGCAGATCATTGGCATCAGGCCGAGCACTTTCCTTCACCAACAGCATAGTCCCTTCTCTAGATTATATTATTTCTGAGTGCAATTGCAGTGGGGACTTGCTCCACTATTTTGGAGGGTGAGATCTTCAGGGATTGGATCAGAATTTCACCTGAGAGATCCTTTGGATGAGATTCAACCATCATTTGTAGCATCAGTAGCTATCTCCCTCCATTTCTATTTTTTGAGTTGCAGTTGTTGCCCAACAACTACGGCTTTTCTGCATATTTTCCATTTTGTACTTATTTTAGCCAATCCTTTCAAGGATTGTGTATTGTGCGTTTCCAGGGGTTGAGATCTTGCTCCCCCTTCTTTATTTGAGCTATACATTTTCCTATCCATGTATTGAAATCTATTTGCAGTAGTTCACCTTCATAGACTACGCAATCATAGCTTGGCTTATCATATGTAGCAGCGCATTTCATGATTATTGTACTTGTGTCTTTAATGAGGAATTTTCCTAAGCTTGAGTGATCACTTCCTCAATATCTTGTACACTTCTTGAAACCATATCATTAATAATATGGCTATGAGATCTTATTGCATTTTCTGAAGTTGATGTATTCACTGCTATTCCCAGTCATGTTGATGTATTGCTGGATCTCCACATTGGTAATATCTTGAGATATTCCCAATAGTGTAGTTGTTCCTGATTTGGAATATTAAATTGGTATCAAAGCATGATCCCTGGCTTAGCCTATGAGTCTCAGCCAAAGAATATCAAGATGATGAAAAAGATGAGTTTACTCTCATCTATTTTTCAGATCCAGAGGAAACCTCTGCAAGGAGGTCAAGCAGATTGAAGAAAGGGAAGATGAAGGACCATGCGCTTCCTACTCTCACAAAGAATCAGACCAGAAGCATGAAGAACACTTGGAATTCGAAATTTTAAGTGAATACCTTGCTGACTACCAAGCTAAACCTAAAGCCTTCCAAGAGACTCTAGCTTTTCCACAATTTATTCAGCAGAAAGAAGAAATAAGACTCCACAGCTATGGGATGATGAGAGGCAATAGATTTCTATTGTCCACATTTGATGGATCACTCACATGTGCAGCAGAGGTTTGGGTGAAGAAGCTACAGTATTTCTTCCTGCTACATCCTATAGTAGACAGAGAGGCCGTAGAAATTACAGCACTATACCCTGAAGGTGAAGTGAAGAATTGGTGGATCAGCCATCTAAGCCCTACAAGGGTTTCTACTCTGGTTGAGTTTTCTTAGAGATTGATCGGGAGGTTTGGAAAAAGGAGGGAGGAGCCCTTACCACCAGTTGATGAGGCATGTACCAACGCTGTTGAGACCATGGAGGAGCAGCCTTCATCTTCAATAGTTTGGGAGGCCAAAATTTATGAGGAGGAAACACTTGCAACCCTGCAAAGAGCTTCCACATTTCACCAAGGTATGATTGGAAATCCATCTCTTGTCATTTCAGAAAAAACTTTGGATGGGTCTATATCATTGCATGCAGTTGAACTAGAGCAACAGAATCACACTGCGCTTTATAAAAATAGTGATGAAGAAAAGAGGAACCATTCCTCATGTGAGCACTCAAAGGACAACTGCATTCAGGAAGGCATGGAGGAAGCAATGAGAAGGAGTAGACATCTGGAGATAAGAAACTATTTCTCCTCTCTAGATGACACTCTCTTAATGAGCATGCCACAGCTCAAAGAGAGACTTCTACTGGGAGCAGATCCAAGGCCTCTTGGGTTTCGGATGACCATGCATGAGGAGGAGATCTCAAGGAGAGATGTCAATGCAGGTGCACTCCCACACATCATGGAGTGCAATATTCTTCAACAGTTTGAGGATGTTCTTACCTTCTCACGGGAACAAATAGAAGATGGATAACATATCTCATGACTGTGTTGGAAATTTCTTGATCCATGCACATCATGATGGGAGGTTTTTTCCTACCACCTATTTGGATCCTCATAGGGTCAAATTGATCCTCAAGAAAATTGCTTTCAAGATCCCATGAAATGCACGAATCTAATTTGGGATGATGGTAGCCCTCATGGGAGGAGCACCAAGATAAAGGATGGAAGGAGACATCCAAAATTGATTGAGTAGATGTGGATGATGAGCAAGAAGCTGGTGAGCTAATTGCACATTTATGATACTGGGCAGTAGGAGGCTTGGCTGCACTGGTTACTCTTGAAGGAGTTTGGCCATCACTTGGCATACACTCTTTCCAAGGGTATGAGGATGGAGAAGATGTGGCAGGATGTTGGCATCATGGAGTAGCAAGGATTATGGGTGCATAGTGATGATGCAACATTCATATCATACACTATGTCCTCATCAAATATCTTGTATGATGAGAGCATGAGGAAGTAGCAAAAACAATTGTTGTTGGGTTTATTATTTGAAGAGCAAGAGAAGTTTTGCTCTCATTTCTTGTATGATGTTGTAGGAGTAGGAGATGGCACTATCATGGTGCAAAGGGGATACTCCTTGACCTCTGATGATCAGGAATTACTTCCACCTTGGGAGAGATTCCATATTTGCAGCAACATTATTAGAGGGTTTCCCATCTATGTTGAGGAGGCTGAGGGCAAAAAAGTTGTGCCATCTAGATATTATCTTGTGCCCCATGCAGAGGGAGGAGGACCTCTTGCTCCAAGTAGAGGGATTCTTGCATCCTTGCAAGGGAGTCCCCAGGATCTCATTGTTGTCCACGTAAATCCCCTCTGTAGACAGAGGCAATCCCTCTAGCCCGAGGGTGGGTGTAGCAACTACGGGAACATAGTAACATCTACCTTCCTAGATTGTATATGAATTTCAGAGCAAGGAAGATGTCCTACCTCGTTCTAATGCTATGTTGTCATCTTCCGTTGAAGCTTCTTGATGTGTTTCTCTTCTCCAGCTCGATACATGTTGCTAACAACGTTCGATTACCTGTACAGACAGTCAAGACACCACAATAAGTGTAAAACCACGAAAAACGTAAAAAAATTACAACCTATCTAACTGATCAAGGAATACTATAAAACTCGTTATAAATGTAAACAAGAGTGGAAGATAAAAATTAGATGCATTTTATTATGATAAAGACAAGGGAGTTTACAACCAAGCCTTGATGTTGAGGCTCTCCTTCAGTAGGTCTGTATCCAATCAAGTTTTCCAGACCCTCATGAAAAAAGGTCCAAGATCCCACTATGTTCTCAACACACACAAAAAATCACACTCTGCACTATTCTCCCGAAGCTATGATTGCTTCTCCTCTATGCTAACTTTTTCAGTTATCTGTTCAACTAGAACATGTTCAACTAGCACATCAATGGAAGATGGCTATATTTATAGAGGAGAGGAGGAGGTTTGGATCCCTAAAATAGTGGAAGGGAGGCCTTATCCCTTGGAGGTTTCCCCATAAGGTGGAAACAAGAGGCCAAAGGAGGAAGGCCGTGGTTATTCAGTCTAACCACTCCTTATGACTCATCCACGAAGTTGTTGTGATCAAAACTTTGCCTCTTTTTTTAAAAAACTTTCCATAAACAGATTGGCGTGGGTAGCTTACTAAGACAAAGCACCAACTTACATGGGCTTAGTGTTAATTTTCCAGCTCATCTCGGGCGTGTAACTGGCTATTTGCGCCAAGGAAAAAACAGGTGTTTTTAGTGGTCTGCTCAGGAAATGGTCAACAGAAGGAATGTTTTCCTGATGGAAATGGATGTAATGATGGTATTTGCAAGGCATGACACTGCTTATTGGTCATGGAAATGACCCTCCAATGGGTGAGATGGGGATTGTAGGGACAATGACAAATGACTGTGTAACATATGCCCCCTAAATTATGAAGTCTGAACATGAGTGAGGGGTGAAATGCTTTACAAGTACATGCAAGGAACCAGATGTTGCTGTCGGGAGACCTGAAAATCAAGCATAGATACATATACATAGCTGAAATGTCTATTTAAAATACATGAATCCATGGTATAGGCGCGGATATCCATCAGGAAGAGGATCATGTGCATGGATCCTCGACATGGACGTAGCCATCTGAATAAAGGAATCATATGAAATAGATCCATGGTATGGGCACAACCATCCATATAGAGAGGATCAAAATAAGAGAGCCCACGGTATGGTCATAGCCATCCGTCTAAAGAATCATGTATATAATCATGAATGACTCATCACTCCTTGCAACCTGGAATTTTGTGATCGAAGCCCAGGGTCTTGCGCTCCAACATCACCCTATCAAAGTACAAATTCCAACATGTGAATAGATGTGTTGAAGTTGAACATGCTAGAAAATCACTTGATTACCGGTCAATGATGTGAACCATTAAAAAGTGTTAGAGAAACCACCCATAATGTCAATGGCTCTCAAGGTACTACTAGTACAATCCACAGAATGTGAATAGTGATCTGAAGTCGAACACCTGTGAAATCACCAGATCGAAGGCCAATGATGTGAAACTGTCGACGAATGCAAAGAACTTGCCATTAGGGCATGCAAGCTCTAAGGTACTAGAAAGAAGTCTCTAGATAAACTTCCCGAATAATGAGCTGAAGTCGACAGGAAGCAATCCGTCTAAGGAGGGTCATAATGAATCCCACATCATCGACACGAAACGGAAGATATAATATGAGTGTGAATCAAGACTGAAACAGAGGATCAGGAATGTATAAAGTGAAGAAGAATTTTCTTTTGAACATATCGGCGACACAACTCTGGAATTTGGCAGCATTTGACTCAAACAGGATCAGAGGTCATGTTGACAAAATTGGTAATCGAATGAGAGGAAAATGGATTTCCCCAACCCATGGAGGGATAGTGACAGAATGAAGATATCCCAACCCGATACGAACTGCAGACAAGTGTCATGTTCAAGAGTGACATACTGCCGACACAAATGATGAATAATTTTCATCTCCCCCCACCATTTCTGGAGAGTACCTCTTTATTTTTACACAAGCTTGAAGAGGATACCATATGCTTGTCATATAAGTTTGTCCTTCGGACAAATCCTACCTAGTACATTTTACAAGCCCTAGGAAGGAGATAATCGAGTAACGTCATCATGACGGAGTCCTATGTCGTCAGTTTTAATGAGTCTGACAAAGGGATAAATCAGCGTCTTTTCATGTTTAGAGAGTTTGAAAAGAAGGCGGAAAAGAAAACTCTAGTAGTCCCCTTTCGTAATTAGTCTCACAGATTCGAAAGGGTAGAAAAAAAAGTCTGAAAGAACCTCTTAGTCTCGATAGGCTAAGGTATTCCTTTTTCGTAAATAATCTATCCCAGCCCGAAAAATGGGTAAACATATACTGGGTAGATATCGTTTTGCAGCCATTTAACGAGTTCAAAATAACAAGCATCTCGGAAATCTTTTCAGTTTTAGAGAGTCAGAAAAGAGTTGAAAGGTGACTCCTCCTGGAGGAACGAGTGGTATTTGTTAGTGACCTATAAATATATGATTCATAATTTTGACTTGACTATTGATAATCTTGTAAATATGTACATACTTTGCCTTCTGCAAGTTGTATTCACATATTTTGTAAAAAAATCAAAAAAATCAAAAAATCAAAAAGAGGGTAAAAAGTCCTAAAAGAACAATCAAAGCACTTAGTAAAAATAAAAGACCCTAAAAGAAAAAAGAATAAAAAATGAAAGTGTGCAAGTACAAATGCCACTACTTTTACCTTTTGACTATGGTAGAGTGTCAATAAATACCATATTCCGTGATGATGTTGAACAATTTAATCTTGACTTGTCATTTTTCAATTTAAAATGTTGTAGATAGAGAATAAAGAATTGTCATATATTTTAATCATGACAATTCAGTAGTTAGGTAGAGAAATAAGTGAATCCAACAGTTTAATTTAGATTCATAGATGAAATAAGTGTAGAATTAGATAGTTTTATTTGCTTTTAGAAATAATAAACGCTGTAAAGGTTGCTAGCTCAAATGCACCTTACTAAAATGGAAGAAAAAAATGTTAGCATGGTAACTTGGGTAGGTAGAAGAAGGTGAGAAGCATCAATGTAAATATCATTCACCAGGATTGCAAATAACTAACTTCCCCTCCCCATAGCCATTAAACATTCTAAACTATCAATCATAAAGGCTCAAGGCATTTCCTTGACTTCTGTTGGGACCGGACCCAAGGCTCTATGATTGATCAGTTGAAAGTGTAAAATTTCTATATTAATCCCTAAAATCACATCATTACTCCATATCATGCATTCATTCCCCTAAATAATCCAAAGTAAAACCTCATTTTCACTTAAATATACTATAATTCCCCTTTGAATAATTTCCTTCATCACATGAAAACATTAAACCCTCAAAATCACATTTTAATATAAGTTAAAATGATGAGGTTAGTATGATGCAAATTTACCTTTAAAACTTCACTTTACTTGTTTATGTTTATGTGTTTTGAGTATACCTTGTCCCATTTTCATATTAATTTTAACTTATCTATTAACTCCCTATAGAAAAAACCTTTTCCTATATTATATAACTCCCTTTTATATAATAAGCCCCAAAAACCCATTAATATAATTTTAGCCAAAGTTATTTATTCCCACATGTTTAAATAAAAAATCCACCTTACAACCCCTTTGGCTAAAATATATTTTTATATAAAATCCCGCCCCTATGGTAGTTAAATCACTTTGATATAATTACTATATAATAAAAATATGTGAAAAACCTTTAAACATGTTTTATTACGTGTTGAAAACAAAAATATCGAATTTTTGTTTAAACTAAAAATTTAGAAATCTATCCCTTTGTTTGTCTCCCGATCACCTTTAACCAAGGTTAAAACTATACCCTTTACAATTTTCCCGATACATATCCCATACCCCAGTTATTAACCTTGGTTAAAATCCTTTTAAAAACCCTTCCTGATCACTTTTCCATTGAATAAAGTCTGTTTGTATATAAAACTTGACAAAATCCCTTTACCCCATCGTATTAAATTCTGACCCTCTGATCCCCAATGTTATCACCTGATCTGAACCTTAGGCTGAAAAAGGGAAAATCAGGGTAACATCTAAACCATGCTCAGCCTTGTAGCTAGCCCTACAAGTTCAGGAGAGGGCTCTCTCCGTGAAAGGATATTCAACAAAGTATAATTATGAACTGATTTTAGGCTAGGTATAAGAATGGAAAAATGTTTTAATGGAATGAATGAATTTTTCAGGGATATGTGGGACAAATGGGACATTTTGAATCCCAAGAAAGTAGCTCCAGCATTCTTCATTCCGAATGGCATTTTGGCATACTGGAAGGTTCCCCACAGTGTTGTGAAGGAAGTTTTGTCTTGGTCTTTCTCATGCACCAAGATCTGGTTGTAGCCCGAGTAGCCATCAAGTAGTGACATTCTAGATGCTCCAACTACTCTCTACAGAATATGGTCCATCTTCAGAAGTGGATAATTATCCTTTAAGGATTCTTTATTCAAATTTTGAAAATCTATGCACAATCTTATTTCTCATGTCTTTTTACGTACTAGGACCAAATTTTAAATCCAGTCATAAAATCTAATTGGGACTATGATCCCAGCTTTGTATAATCTATTTACCTCTTTTTCAATGGCTGGCAGCAGTTTCAGATTGATTATTCTCAGCTTATATCTAAATGTCTTTTGATCCAGCTTGATGGGAATAGTATGCTGAATTATGTTTTTGTCATACACCTTCAAATCTGAATAATCCCATGCAAACACATCAGAAAAATCAAAAAGCAATTTAACATGCTTTTCCTTTACCTCAGGGGACAATGCCTTTGACAACTTGACAAACTTGGGTTTGTCCGCTGTTCCAATATTCACATCTTCAATTCCTTTCTCAGTAGGCACCAAGCTTGGTTTCTTTGCAACATCATCTTGATCAAAAAGCTCCTCTAGATGTATCAGACCTCTAAGAATTACATTATCCTTCAGCTGCAATATGTCCATTTGATTTGTTTCAATTTCTTGATCATCAACATCATAATCACCTTCTATTAGAGTATCTTTGAATTTTCCATCACTCTGCAAAAAAGTATTGATCTCATTGTCATCCCAAAACACTTTCCAATACCTTAAATTGTCTGGAACAATAGGCCTATGTTTGACATAAATCTCAAACTTGTTGCTGGAGTTCATTGGAATCTTCAAGTTGCTTGAAGTAGTGGCAAGACAATCAACAATAATATTCTGCATCCTGGGTACTGCTGTCAAAGTGTACTCAGGAAATGTCTTCAAAATGTCCAGGACTGCATTTTTGTATGCCCTCAACCGCGGATGTTTTTCTTGGTACTCTCCTTTAACCTGTTTGATTATCAGCTCTGAATCTCCATAGACAACAATCCTCTTTGCATTTAACTTCTTCAAAACTTTCAGAACTGAAATCAAAGCCTCATACTCCCCTTCATTGTTAGAGAAATCAAAAGCCAGCCTATAAGCACATACTCTAACATTACTAGGAACACTTTCAGGCTGGAAAACAGGGCTTCGAATCCATATTCCTATACCAGCTCCATCCTTACGAATAGTTCCATCAAAATCCATGCTCCAAAGGCCTTCTTCTTCTTCTTGTAGATGCTGAAATTTTTCTTCTTTCTATTCTTTACCTTGACTGATTTCTGCATCTTTCTGCTGTTCACTGTCTTTTTGCTGCTGGCAGGCCAGAGGCTCAGAAGTGCTTGCTGCTTTATCTTTTTCCTGTTTGAGAACTTCTCTAAAATTCTCTGAAATTTTAGGCATGTCATCTACTTGTACCAACTGAACATTTTCATCATTCAAACCACCATCTGAATATAAGACAAAGGACTCTAAATCTGTGTGGACTGCATTAATGGGATGATTTACTGGCTTCTCTTTGCTAGTGATCATGTATTTCATTTTCTTCTCCCAATATAGCTTTCTCAACTGGCCAAACACAAGGATGGTGGCATAAGAGAAGTCAAGCTGCATGGTTCCTTTAAATTTTGCACCCCAAGACCTAGATAGAAGCATTCCAAACCGTGGTGGGACATCGGCAACAACTACATCCATCAAAACATTATTGGCTGGGATTTGATCTAAAGACACTACCAAGTCTTTGATAAGACCAATACAATGGACCCTACCTGAGTCAAAAGAATACAAGTCATGGTATTTATGGGTAATATCAAGTCCTAACTTCTCCATGATGGCTTTGGGCATTAAATTATGTGAAGCTCCGGAGTCCAACATAGCATTATGTAAGATGAACTCATGTAATCTAAGACTCAGGTAAAAGGGAGGGACTTCGCTTTCTTCAGATTGATCTTCTATGGCTGGACCAAATATGAGTTCAGGGTAATCATCTTCAACATTTACCATATCTGAAACAGAGTCTATTTGCAAAATTCTAGACACCTGAATTTTATAAGTGCTATTTTTCACCAACTCAATCAAGGGCATGGACACTTTAAGCTTACAAATTTCATTCTCCAAATTAAAGGAAGGAACATTTTCTACCTCTTTAACTGAAGGATATTTCTTCTCTACTTGCTCCTTTGCTACACTCTGCTGGTTCTTTTCAATTGTGGTGTTAATCGCTGAAGGTGTTTTTCTGGAAGAAGGATCGGCCAGCTCTTTTCCTTTCTTCTGAGAATTGTTCTTCATTTGGAGCTCTTTTCTTTCTGAATGGGACTAATCAGAAAATCTATGTTCCTCAAAGAGTACTTCCTTTTTTGGGTTGATAAAGTGTTCATATACCCTCTTTGATAATCATTGGACTCTTATTCTAACACTGCATCATTAGCCAAAATGAAATTTTCATCCTTTTGAATGTCTGCAGTCACTGTGTATTCTTCGTCTTTAGTGAGAAAAATTGGCGCACCATCGGCGATGAAGAATTAGTTGGCTTCAATCACAGGGTCATCATCATTATCTTTCTCTATTCCCTGAACATAATTTTCCTGTAATGGAGTTATAATTTGTTGTTGTGGTGGCGCTTGGTCCTACGCTCTCCGATCTCTCTGCTTAATTTTGAATTGTGGCTGCTACCCTTTGAAATTCAGATTCCGTATTTGTGCTTTTGGCCTGTCTGAAATGGTTAATCGATCAACCATCTTTTCCACTGTACGAATCAAGGTGTCCATCTTACTGTCTGAAGGGGACGCTTCTTCTTTCACGGTGACTCTCTTTTCAGCTCTACTCGGTGCTCTCTTGGATAGAAAATTAGCTTCCATGCTTACAGCTATCTTCTGCATGTCTTCAAGCGTAGTGGGATCTATTTCTCGCAGCTGATATGCCATGTCAGGATCGAAACTATCTGGAAATTTGAGCAAGGCTAATCCCACAAGAGGTTTCAGGTTAGTCGGAATAGCATTATATACAACATTAAATCTTAAACAATAATCTTGTACAGTTTCACCCACATTTCTTTTAATATTCTCATATTCAGACAAAATTTGAAGTGGGTTTTTCTTTACCTCCCACCGGTATAAGAACTATGTATGTAACTCCTACAAAGTGCGAATAGAGCCTGCTGGTAAGGCTTTGAACCAATTTCTAACTTCACCTCCAAAAGCTTTGGACAAACAACCTTGTGGTTACATTCTCTGCTTCTACCTCATGAAGATCAAAAAAGTCATTCATCTTATCAAAATTTTGCTGGGCTATGATGCTTTGAGTGGCATCAAAAATAGGAATTTTACTTTGATAATTAGCAGGCATATCATTCAGAACCTGAGGTAAAACCAGGGGTGCATACCGGGCAGCCATGACTCTAGGTGGATTCACAACATTGTTTGTAGTACAAGGATTCAAGGGAGGTGTTGATGGGGGAGATGAAAGCTGAGAATTGACTGACGGGAATGCTGATGAATTAGGAGGAGGAAATGCTGTTCCTGATGACTCTGAAGGCTCGGGGATATTAGTCACATTGATAGATGACTGAGGGGAATTTAAGATGTAGTCATCAATTGAGGAATTTTCCCTTTGAACTTCAATATCTACAATGAATTCTAGATCTAAAACTGTGTCATCAATTGCAGTTTCAGACTTACTTCTAAACAAAGAAAGCTCAAAACTCTCATCAAAAGAAATATCTTCTATAAACAACCACTCACTGGGCCAAGTATGGGATCTGAAGATAGGTCTAGGACTTAGTGATCCTTCTTATCTCCTAACAATTCTTGGAATCAGATTAGGATTCTCAAACACAGGGGGAGGATTTGGATCTCGATTGGCCCTTGTGTATCTTCTTGAAGCCAGTGTGGTTAAATTTCTACTGTACAATATTTATTTTCAGCCTAGCAAACTCTGAACATCATTTTCTAGAGTTCGGGAATTTACAAGGAAAATATTACTGGGGTGATCCGTCTTTATGCTCTGATACGATGAATATATTATGACTGTGGATCTTTTGGAATAAGTGCTTGTAATTGTATTCCCCTCCCAAAAGCACTTTAACCATGTCCACTTTGTCGATAATATTCAAATCTCTCGAGCAAATCTTTAAAGTTTAATGTAATATAGGGGAACACATTAAAAATACTTGAGAAAACCTTACTCCAGTCGTAATATCAAATTATAACAATGGCGCGATTCTTTTAAAAAACACCAACCTTCAAACTTATAACATAAAACCCATTTATTCTACCAACACGGCACACATTTCATTCAACGGGGCCCCACACATCCATATTTCGCCTTTTTATGAATTAAATAAACATTAAATAATATAAAACCGCCGGACCATACCTTGATTTACTGCTCGTGCACTTCACTACATGATTGCTGTCAGATCTAATGCTCTCCAGATCAGACGATCCTTGTCAATTTCACGTTTTTTCAAAGGCCGAGGTTTAACATATGAAAGTTGCATGATATGGGTGGTATTTGGGAGATGACGTGCCCAAATATTACTGGATCGCATTTTTTTGGTGTGGTTTTGCTCCGGGCCAAAAGCGGTGCGAAAAAGGCGGTTTTGGTTTCCGAAACCCGTTTCTGGTAAATAAACTGCGCTTTAACTTAGGTTTCTCACTGTGGTTTGGCGCTTAACTCCTTGCGTTAACTCGATGGCTGGGTCCCACTAATATTACTCTACCGGCAATAGAACCAAGCTTTTTACTTCGACAACAGATATTTATAAGGAATCATTGCGTTCTATATAACCTGGGTTTAACCTTAAGACAACGGTTTTTCAATACTTGCTCACTTACAAGGCCTGACTATGACTTTCTTCAAAATAGAATAACACATTCAATTCAAGTGCTGAGAATATGTGCTCGTAGACAGTCAGATCTCTCCCAAGTGGAGTCGCCATAAATGTTATCACTTGATTTGAACCTCAGGCTAAAAAAGGGCAAATCAGGGTAACATATAAACCACGCTCAGCCTTGTAGCTAGCCCTACAAGGTCAGGAGAGGGCTCTCTCTGTGAAAGGATATACAACAAAGTATAATTATGAACTGATTTTAGGCTAGGTATAAGAATGGCAAAATGTTTTAATGGAATGAATGAATTTTTCAGGGATATGTGGGACAAATGGGATAGTTTGAATCGGGGAATTAAATCATGGATACAGGTTATCTCATAGGGCAAGGTAGGCAGGAAATTTAAGCAATAAATTTTAAATAATGATGGAATGGAAAGCCTGGTGAGGAGCTGAAAAGGGCATATAATATGGATCCTTTTCAAACAAAAGAAAACACAGAGTATCGAATGATTTCCCAAGGCAGAGCATAGAAATAGATTCTACCTTTCTATCTTGAAAGCATTCAAATAGAGATGTTTATGGATGAATGGTACACATAACAATTCACATATGAACACAAAGGAGAGAACAAATGCTAAATTTCATACCACATGGATCCCACAAATCAGAGCTGCATCTCTTTATTAATTCCTTGTCCAAAACTGTTACAATGGAGCGAAGAGTGTTCTCCTTGATTTCCAAACTATTCCCCTACTTACTAATTTACAGACTGATTTCAATTGACTGAAATAATTACATTAAATAGACCAGAATGTGAGTGAAGTAGATCCACAAAAACAGGATCTATTTGCCAACTCAAGAGCTGAAGTCCAATCATAGAAAAGAAATCCAACAATCTGCCCCTGAAAATAAGGAACAACAATACATTTTGAGCACTTGAAAATTCGTTGTTATACTGGATGAAAGAAAAATAGGCAATCCGAAAAATAGATTCCTACTTTGCTGCTGCTGTAGCAATCTCTATCTCATTTTAGCTTTCGACCCTTGGACTGTTTCTCACTGTTTTTATCCTTTGAAGAAATCCGTCTTTGAAGAAAATGCCTTTGAAAAAATGAAATTATGCCTTTAGTGAAGGAAAGACTCATTTTGAGCGAAAGGAAAGGTGGTGGGGTTTCAAACCGCAATTTCAAATAGAATTGATGGGGGAGAGGGAATACAAAATATAATGGAACAATACTTTGCAATGGTGTAATCGCAATGAGGGATCGGGGGGTTAGATATATGTGAAACAAAGCCCAAAAGCTCCGATGCGATTGGAAAAATGGAAATAGGGATAAAAGATAAGCCAAAGGGTTATTTCCACATAAAAAACAGTTTGGCACTTTTACAAAGGGGAAAACAATTTTTGTGTTGAAAGGCCTTTAAGGTGGGACCCGGGAGTTATACATCGCAATCGGAATCAAAGAGGAAAGGGGAGCGAGGGTATGTCAAAAACTTGCGATGCGATGGGGAATGGGATTTAATTGTAATCGCAAATTGGGGACGGAAGGGAAGCAGGAGAAAAGTATTATATGGGAAAGAAATGTGCGATGTTGTGGAATTACTTTGAAAAACTTTGAAACCGAATTATAGCGTTTAACCAAGGGAAAAGCGCTCTGCTTTGGAGCGGGGCAGAAGGGTCTTAAGGTGGGACCAGGGTATAGCACAATCGCAATCGGAATCAGGGGATTGGGGTGGGCGTGTTGCACAACAAAACTTTGCCGATGCGATTGGGGGGAGGTGATGGGGAATCCTTTGTATAAACAAAATAAAACAAAATTCGATTTTAACAAAGGGAAAGACCCTTTTATTATGAATGGGTGGAGGTTTATGTGGTGGGCCCGAAAGTCCATCGGCATCGGGAGATTGAAGGAGGGCGGACACAAAGTCTTAATGAAATCACCGATTGCGATGGAGCGATGGTGTATGGGCCATCCGATTGGATGACAGATCGACGGGGAGGTGTAATCGGAGGGTGTCAATCGGGAGGAGTCAATCGGAGGGGATTATTTTGAAAGTGCCAATTGCATACAGGCCATCGGATCATTGATCGGATCAACGGTCAGGATAAAATCGGGCGGGGTCAATCGGGGGCATGGAAATTGGGAAGGGAGAATCGGAGGAAGGGATTTCAATGCAAAACTTGAAGTTTTATTATAAAGTTAAAAGGCACGAGGGGAAGTGGTTTAATCGCATCGGAGTTTTACAAGGGCCAATCGGAACACACATTCTAAATGTTGCGATTGCGATGGGAAGGGAAGGGTTTGGAATGGCAGGGAGGATTTATAATAGAACATTAACTTTATTATAAAGTTAAAAGGTATGGAGGGGAAGTGGTTTTGTTTTATTGAGATTTAAGGAAGTGGGAATTTATAATAACAAACTTTGAAATGTTATTATAAAGTTTAAAGGAGTATGGAGGGGAAGTGGTTATTAAATCGCATATATGTTTAAAGGATTTTAATAATGCAATTTTTCCATTGGATGGGGAAAAGGGGGTTTTATAAAATAAAATATTAAACTTTAATAATATAAAGTTTAAGGGAAAGGTGGGAAAAAGGGGAAGGTTTAGGGTATAGAAGACTTTATTCACTTAGGCATAAATTTCAATCTAGGAGTTAGTTTTGAGAGTGTAGTATACCGTTGGAAAGCGCTTTTTGGGCTCTTTCTGATGGATCCACTTAGAACATGATTTGAGACTGAAAATTTTGTGGAAAACCTCTCTGAAGGGCAGGGTGGTGACTATGTGGAGATAGCAGCTTTTGAAATGTGACTTATTACATATGCTGACATAAAATTACATAATAAATAATAATAAAGGCAAAGTATCATGTTTTCACCTCAAAACATGGTTTTGAGGTGAAAATTACATAAAACTGAATAAAACATCTCTTTGATCTTCCAGGTGCTGTGATTTTGATTTTATTGACTTCCTCATGACTTTGCTGATATTTATTGACACTTGACTCATTAATTTGACCCTGGTGAGATCCTAGAACCTAATGAGACCCGTCCTGTGACCCACTGACATGACTCACAAAGTGAAAGTAACTCATGACTAAATGCCATAGAGAGGAGAATCATCAAGTTTCAAATGAGGAAAAAATGATGAAAAATTACTACCATCAATGGATCCATGACCTAACAGAATGGTGAAAATTTATGGTATGGGACTCCTAATATGAAAATGCAAAAGAGAAATTTTGATCACTGATGGCAGTATGAATAGACT
Organism: Pinus albicaulis; assembly: GCA_034641835.2. Lineage (NCBI taxonomy): Eukaryota > Viridiplantae > Streptophyta > Pinopsida > Pinales > Pinaceae > Pinus > Pinus albicaulis. The sequence goes on along the minus strand of JAXQQM020058333.1, from coordinate 23,118 downwards.
GACACTAACATTGGCTCTAATGGGGATGGTAGCTCCTTGGAGGTGCCAAGAACACTGTAGACCAAGTAGCCTTATCCATTGGGCATGGAGTCAAAACACTGAAAACTGACAAAATGAAAATTGACTCTGACTCAAGACTAAGAATGAAAACTGAAATAAAACCAAGCCATACACATGAAATTCAAGTTTTATAGCCTTCACCTCGGGCCCCAAACTCCAATGACTGTGTGCTTGAACTCTGACCAAAAATAACATGGTATATACAATGATGATGACATAGTTTCTGATCCATTATCTTCAACAATGGTAGTGCTTCAAAAGCCTACCATTCACTGCTCCTCTAGGGAAATCTTGGCCATCCATTTCTAAAAGCAAGAAGGCATTATGTCCCCTGTATATTGAAATCTTGTATGGTCCTTTCCACAGGTTGTCGAATTTACCATGCTTCCCTTTCTCCTCATTTCTTGCATCCCATTTCAACACCACATCATCCAACTGAAACTTTTCTACTTTGGTCTTTCGGTCATAGATCTTCTTTATCTTCTCCTGCAACTGAATAGTGTTCTATGACACTTCCTCTCTTGTTTGCTGAAGGTGGATCATTTGATTGATCCTTCACTGATTTTCATCTTCTTCACTACCAACTTCTTGCAATAACCTCATGACTGGAACTCTAAGTGATGTAGGGAAGACAAAATCAGTACCATAAACCAATTCAAAAGGTGACATACCTATGGATTTCTTGTTGCTAACTCTGTCTCCCCATAGTGCGTTGATGAGCTTTCGATGCCAATTTATTTTGTTTTCCTCCAACATTTTCTTGATTATATTTATCAGAGATTTGTTCGATGATCATGCCAGGTCGTTGCCTTGTGGATAGTACGCTGTTGAATGGCCTAGCACGATATTGTATTTTCCGCAGAACTCCACCATCTTCTTAGACTTGAACACTGTTGCGTTATCGTACCAATTGCCTGCCTTGCTGGGACAACCTCAATCAATTTAGTAAAGTAATATGTTCCAGTAAATATCCATCGATGCTGCGCTGATGATGCGGGATGGATTTCTCCTATGAAATCGAGTCCCCACTGATGAAAGGGAGCGTTTACTGAAATTGATTTCAAAGGAAGAGGAAGCAATTTCTTCTTCCCTTAGAAAATTTGACATTCATGACAACTCATCACTGTTTTATATAAATATGAAAATAACGTGCGCCAATAATATCCTGCTCTCAACACTTTGTTAGTTGTAGTATTCCAAAACAAATGACCACCACAATCACCTTTGTGAAAGTCATGCATTACCTTCTGAGCTTCTTCTTCAACCAAACAATTGAGCAGAATACCTCCTGGATCTTTCCAATAAAGAGCACTGTTTAAAATACAGTATTTAGCAGATTTAAGTTTTAGTGATCTACCTTTGCTTTTAGACATTCCTGGAGGTGGTGAAAGATGCTGAAGAACATAAACAATATCTGAATACCACGGTGATTGTAGAAAAATATCTGAAACTGGAACAAGCAAACCTTCATCTTCATCTTCTGACATTGTTGTTATGAGGTTTATATCCAGGGCACGTAGATTTGATTGGGCCATTAATTTTGCCAAGCCTTGGCCTTTAATCAACTTTGTGGGTTTAATCTCCAAATCGTACTCCAACATAGCTGCTATCCATTTACATCTTCGACCTTTTGGATCAGTTTGCATCAACACATCCTTCACTGCTGCATTAGGAACATATGCTATAGTATGTGAATGCAGAATATAGACCCTAAAATCCTTCAATGCCTTTATAAGAGCCAACGCTTGTTTCTCAATAATATTATACCTTAAAGCAGCAACTCTAATAGTCCTACTGAAAAGGGCAATTGGCTTTTCAACCTGATCTCTCTTTTGTATCAAAACCACAGACACAGTATGCTCTGATGTAAATGAAAAAATATTAAAATATTGAGTATAATCAGAACTAATCAAGACTGGGGCATTGGACAAAGAAAAATTTACCAGATTAAATTACTTGATATCTTCCTCACTCCATTTGACAGTGTTATCCTTCTTCAACATGTTAGTCATTTCCCGTAGATGTTCATCCAAATTGGGTATAAATCTGCGCAAGAAGTTCATCTTACCATTGAATGTTTGAATTTCCTTTTTTTTCTATGGAAGATCTATGTGCTGAATTGCCTCCACTCTTGAAGGATCGACGTGAATACCATCTTTAGAGATGATATGCCACAATAGCTTGCCTTCATCCATGGCAAAGAGACTCTTCTTTAGATTAAGAGAAATCCCAAACTTTCTGCATCGCTGAAAAACAACTATCAAATGGTTCAAATTCTTATCATCGAACTAGAGAATACTGTCAGATCATCAAAATAAACAACAAGAAAAACATCTTTTTCATTTGTGAAAGAAATTTCCATTGCTCGCTGGAAAGTAGCTCCAACGTTCTTTAGTCCAAATGGAATTTTGGCATACTGGAAGGTTCCCGAGGGTGTTGTGAAGGCAGTTTTGTATTGGTCTTTCTCATGCACCAAGATTTGGTTGTAGCCCGAGTAGCCATCAATTAGTGACATCCTAGATGCTCCAACTACTCTCTACAGAATATGGTCCATCTTCGAAAGTGGATAATTATCCTTTAAGGATGCTTTATTAAAATTCTGAAAATCTATGCACAATCTTATTTCTCATGTCTTTTTACGTACTGGGACAAAATTTGAAATCCAGTCAGAAAATCTAATTGGGACTATGATACCAACTTTGTACAATCTGTTTACCTCTTTTTCAATGGATGGTAGCAGTTTCAGAATGATTCTTCTCAGATTCTGTCTAAATGGCTTCTGATCCGGCTTGATGGGAATAGTATGTTGAATTATGTTTTTGTCATACACCTTCAAATCTGAATAATCCCTTTCAAACACATCAAAAAATTCAGAAAGCAATTTAACATGCTTTTCTTTTACTTCAGGGGACAATGTCTTTGAAAAATTCACAAACTTGGGCTTGTCAGCTGTTCCAAGATTCACATCTTCAACTCCTTTCTCAGTAGGCACCAAGCTTGGTTTATTTGCAACATCATCCTGATCAAAAAGCTCCTCTAAAGGTATGAGACCTCTAGGAATTACATTATCCTTCAGCTGCAATATGTCCATCTGATTTGTTTCAATTTCTTGATCATCAACCTCATAATCACCTTCTATTGGAGTATCTTTGAATTTTCCATCACTCTGCAAAAAAACATTGATCTCTTTTTTATCCCAAAACACTTGCCAATACCTTAAATTGTCCGGAGCAGCAGGCCTATGTTTGACATAAATCTCAAACTTATTGCTGGAGTTCATCGGAATATTCAAGTTGCTTGCAGTAGTGGCAAGAGAATCAACAATAATATTCTGCGTCCTGGGTACTGCTGTCAAAGTGTACTCAGGAAATGTCTTCAAAATTTCCAAGACTGCATTTCTGTACGCCCTCAACCGTGGATGTTTTTCTTGGTACTCTCCTTTAACCTGTTTGATTATTAGCTTTGAATCTCCATAGACACCAATCCTCTTTGCATTTAACTTCTTCAAAATTTTCAGACCTGCAATCAAAGCTTCATACTCTGCTTCATTGTTAGAGCAATCAGAAGCCAGCTTATAAGCACATACTCTAACATTACTAGGAACCCTTTCAGGCTAGAAAACAGGGCTTCGAATCCATATTCCTATACCAGCTCCATCCTTACCAACAACTCCATCAAAATCCATGCTCCAAAGGCCTTCTTCTTCTTCTTGTAGATGCTGAAATTTTGCTTCTTTCTCTCCTTTACCTTGACTGATTTCTGCATATTTCTGTTGTTCACTGTATTTTTGCTGCTGGCAGGCCAGAGGCTCAGAAGTGCTTGCTGATTTATCTTTTTCCTGTTTGAGAAATTCTCTGAAATTCTCTGAAATTTCGGGCATGTCATCTACTTGTACCAACTGAACATTTTCATCATTCAAACCACCATCTGAATATAATACAAAGGACTCTCAATCTGTGTGGACTTCATTAATGGGATGATTTACTGGCTTCTCTTTGCTAGTGATCATATATTTCATTTTCTTCTCTCTATATAGCTTTCTCAACTGTCCAACACGGGGATGGTGGCATAAGAGAAATCAAGCTGCATGGTTCCTTTAAGTTTTTCACCCCAAGACCCAGATAGAAGCATTCCAAACTGTGGTGGGACATCGGCAACAACTACATCCATCAAAACATTCTTGGTTGGGATTTGATCTAAAGACACTACCAAGTCTTTGATAAGACCAATACAATGGACCCTACCTGAGTCAAAATAATACAAGTCATGGTATTTACGGGTAATATCAAGTCCTAACTTCTCCATGATGGCTTTGGGAATTAAATTATGTGAAGCTTCGGAGTCCAACATAGCATTATGTAAGATGAACTCATGTAATCTAAGACTCAGGTAAAAGGGAGGGACTTCGCTTTCTTCAGATTGATCTTCTGTGGCTGGACCAAAGATGAGTTTAGGGTAATCATCTTCAACATTTACCATACCTGAAAAAGAGTCTATTTGCAAAATTATAGACACTCGACTTTTACAAGTACTATTTTTCACCAACTCAGTCAAGGGCATGGACACTTTTAGCTTAGAAATTTCATTCTCCAAATTAAAGGAAGGAACTTTTTCTACTTCTTTAACTAGAGGATCTTTCTTCTCTACTTGCTCCTTTGCTAGACTCTGCTGGTTCTTTTCAATTGTGGTGTTAATCGCTGAAGGTGTTTTGCTGGAAGAAGGATCGACTGGATCTTTTCCTTTTTTCTGAGAATCGTTCTTCATTTGGAGTTCTTTTCTTTTCTAAATGGGACTAATCAGAACATCTCTGTTCCTCAAAGAGTACTGCCTTTGTTGGGCTGATAAAGCATTCATATACCCTCTTTGATAATCATTGGACTCTTCTTCTAACACTACATCATTATCCAAAATGAATTTTTTTTCCTTTTGAATGTCTGTAGTCGTTGTGTATTCTTCATCTTCAGTGAGAAAAATTGGGGCACCATCGGCAGTGAAGAAGTGGTCGGCTTCAATCATAGGGTCATCATCATCGTCTATCTCCGTTCCCTAAACATAATTCTGCTGTAATGGAGTTCTGATTTGTTGTTGTGGTGGCACTTGGTCCTATGCTCTCTGTTCTCTCTGCTTAATTATGAATTGTGGCTGTTGCCCTCTAAAATTGGGATTCCTTATTTGTGCTTCTGGCCTATCTGAAATGATTAATCGATCAACCATATTTTCGACTGTACGAATCAAGGTGTCCATCTTACTGCCTGAAGGGGATGCTTCTTCTTTCACGGTGACTCTCTTTTTAGATCTACTTGGTGCTCTCTTGGTTATAAAATTAGCTTCCACACTTACAACTATATTTTGCATGTCTTGAAGCGTAGTGGGATCTCTTTCTCGCAGCTGATATGCCATGTCAGCATCGAAACCATCTATAAATTTGAGCTAGGCTAATCCCACAAGAGGTTTCAGGTTAGCCAGAATAGCATTATATACAACAATAAATATTAACCAATAATCCTGTACAATTTCACCCACATTTCTTTTAATATTCTCATATTCAGACAAAATTTGGAGTGGGTTTTTCTTTACCTCCCACCACTCTAAGAACTATGTATGTAACTCCTTCAAAGTGCGAATAGAGCCTGTTGGTAAGGCTCTGAACCACTTTCTAACTTCACCTCCAAAGCTTTGGACAAACAACCTTGTGGTTACATTATCTGCTTCTACCTCATGAAGATCAAAAAAGTCATTCATCTTATCAACATGCTGCTGGGTTGTGATGCTTTGAGTGGCATCAAAAATAGGAATTTTAATTTGATAATCAGCAGGCATATCATTCAAAACCTGAGGTAAAACCAGGGGTGCATACCGGGCTGCCATGACTCTAGGTGGCTTTACAACAGTGTTTGTAGTACAAGGATTCAAGGGAGGTGTTGATGGGGGAGATGAAATTTGAGAATTGACTAATGGGAATGCTGATGAATTAGGAGGAGGAAATTTTGTTCCTGATGACTCTGAAGGCTCAGGGATATTAGTCACAGTGATAGATGATAGAGGGGAATTCAAAATGTAGTCATCAATTGAGGAATTTTCCCTTTGAAATTTAATATCTATAAGGAATTATGGATCTAAAACTATGTCATCAATTGCAGTTTCAGACTTACTTCTAAACAAATAAAGCACAAAACTCTCATCAAAAGAAAGATCTTCTATAAACAACCACTCACTGGGCCAAGTATGGGATCTGAAGATAGGTCTAGGACTTAGTGATCCTTCTTGTCTTCTGACAATTCTTGGAATCAGATTAGGATTCTCAAACACACGAGGAGTATTTGGATCTGGATTGGCCATTGTGTATCTTCTTGAAGCCAGTGTGGTTAAATTTATACTGTACAATATTTATTTCAGCCTAGCAAACTCTGAACATCATTTTCCAGAGTTCGGGAATTTACAAGGAAAATATTACAGGGGTAATCCATCTTCATGCTCTGATACCATGAATACATTATGACTGTGGATATTTTGGAATAAGTGCTTGTATTTGTATTCCCCTCCCAAAAGCACTTTAACCATGTCCGCTTTGGCGATAATATTCAAATCTCTCGAGAAAATATTTAAATTTTAATGTGATATAGGGGAACACATTAAAAATACTTGAGCAAACCTTACTCCGGTCATAAGATCAAATTATAACAACAACGCGATTCTTTTTAAAAACACCAACCTTCGAACCTATAATATAAAACCCATTTATTCTACCAACGCGGCACACATTTCATTCAACGGGGCCCCACACATCCATATTTCTCCTTTTTATGAATTAAATAAACATTAAATAATATAAAACCGCCGAACCATACCTTGATTTATTTTTCGTGCACTTCACTGAGCGATTGCCGTAAGATCTAACACTCTCCAGATTGGACGATCCTTGTCAATTTCCTGTTTTTTCAAAGGTCGATGTTTAACATATGAAAGCTGCGCGACATGGGTGGTATTTGGGAGATGACGTGCCCAAATATTATTGGATCACGTTTTTTTGGCGTGGTTTTGCTCGGGGCCAAAAGCGGTGAGACAAAGGCGGTTTTGGTTTCCGAAACCCATTTCTGGTAAATAAATTGTGCTTTAACTCAGGTTTCTCACTGTGGTTTGGCGCTTAACTCCTTGTGTTAACTCGATGGCTAGGTCCCACTAATATTACTCTTCCGGAAATAGAACCAAGCTTTTTACTTCGACAACAGATATTTATAAGGAATCTTCGCGTTCTATATAACCTGGGTTTAACCTTAAGACAGAGGTTTTTCAATACTTGGTGACTTACAAGGCCTGACTATGACTTTCTTCAAAACAAAATAACACATTCAATTCAAGTGTTGAGAATATGTGCTCACAGACAGTCAGATCTCTCCCCAGTGGAGTCACCATAAATTTTATCACCTTATCTGAACCTCAGGCTGAAAAAGGGAGAATTAGGGTAACATCTAAACCACACTCAGCCTTGTAGCTATCCCTACAAGGTCAGGAGAGGGCTCTCTTCATGAAATGATATTCAACAAAGTATAATTATGAATTGATTTTAGGCTAGGTATAAGAATGGAAATTTTTTTTAATGGAATGAATGAATTTTTCAGGGATATGTGGGACAAATGGGACAGTTTGAATCAGGGAATTAAATCATGGATACAGGTTATCTCATGGGGAAAGGTAGGCAGGAAATTTAAGCAATCAAGTTTAAATAATGATGGAATGGAAAGACTGGTGAGGAGCTGAAAAGGGCATAGAAGATGGATCCTTTTCAAAGAGAATAAAACACAGAGTATCGAATGATTTCCCAAGGCAGAGCATAAAAATGGATTCTACCTTTCTATCTTGAAAGCATTCAAACAAAAATGTTTATGGATGAATGGTACACATATCAATTCACATATGAACACAAAGGAGAGAATAAATGCTAAATTTCATACCACATGGATCCCACAAATCAGAGCTGCATCCCTTTATTAATTCCCTGTCCAAAACTGTCACAATGGAGCGCAGAGCGTTCTCCTTGATTTCCACACTATTCCCCTTCTTACTTATTTATAGACTGATTTCAAATGACTGAAATAATTACATTAAATAGATCAAAATGTGAGGGAAGTAGATCCACAAAAAGAGGAGTTGTTTTCCAGCTCAAGAGCTGAAGTCCAATCATAGAAAAGAAATCCAACAATCTGCCCCTAAAAATAAGGAACAACAGTACATTTTGGCCACTTGAAAATTCGTTGTTATACTGGATGAAAGAAAAATAGGCAATCCGAAAAACAGATTCCTACTTTGCTGCTGTTGTAGCAATCTCTGTCTCATTTTAGCTTTTGGCCCTTTGACTGTTTCTCACTGTTTTTATCCTTTGAAGAAAACCGTCTTTGAAGAAAATGCCTTTGAAAAAATGAAATTATGCCTTTAGTTAAGGAAAGACTCATTTTGAGCGAAAGGAAAGGAGGTGGGGTTTCAAACCACAATCGCAATCGGAATCGATGGGGCAGAGGGAATACAAAATATAATGGAACAATACGTTGCGATGGTGTAATCGCAATTGGGGATCGGGGGGTTAGATATATGTGAAACAAAGCCCAAAACCTCCGATGCGATTGGAAAAATGGAAATAGGGATAAAAGATAAGCCAAAGGGATATTTCCACATAAAAAATAGTTTGGCGCTTTTACAAAGGGGAAAATAATTTTTTTGTTGAAAGGCCGTTAAGGTGGGACCTGGGAGTTATACATTGCAATAGGAATCAGAGAGGAAAGGGGAGCGAGGGTATGTCAAAAACTTGTGATGCTATGGGGAATGGGATCTAGTTGTAATCACAAATCGGGGAAAGAAGGGAAGTGGGAGCAAAGTATTATATGGGAAAGAAATGTACGATGATATGGAATTAATTTGAAAAAATTTGAAAGTGAATTATAGTGTTTAACCAAGGGAAAAGTGCTTTGCTTTAGAGCGGGGCGAAAGGGTCTTAAGGTGGGATCGAGGTATAGCACAATCGCAATCAGAATCAGGGGATTGGGGTGGGCATATTGCAGAAAAAAACTTTGCCGATGCGATTGGGGGGAGGCGATGGGGAATCCTTTGTATAAACGAAATATAACAAAATTTGATTTTAACAAAGGGAAAGACCCTTTTATTATGAATGGGCAGAGGTTTATGTGGTGGGCCCGAAAGTCCATCGGCATCGGGAGATCGGAGGAGGGCGGAGGCAAAGTCTTAATGAAATTTCCGATTGTGATGGAGTGATGGCGTATGGGCCGTCCGATTGGATGAAAAATCAACGGCGGAGGTGTAATCGGCGGGTTTCAATCGGAGGGGATTATTTTGAAAGCGCCGATTGCATACAGGCAATCGGATCGTTGATCGGATCAACGGTCAGGATAACATCGGGCGGGGTCGTCTGGATAACATCGGGCGGGGTCAATCGGGGGCATGGCAATCGGGAAGGGAGAATCGGAGGAAGGGATTTCAATGCAAAACTTGAAGTTTTATTATAAAGTTAAAAGGCACGAAGGGAAGTGGTTTAATCGCATCGAATTTTTACAAGGGCCAATCGGAACGCACATTCTAAATGTTGCGATTGCGATGGGAAGGGAAGGGTTTAGAACAGTGGGGAGGATTTATAATAAAACTTTAACTTTATTATAAAGTTAAAAGGTATGGAGGGGAAGTGGTTTTGCTTTATCTGGATTTAAGGAAGTGGGACTTTATAATAACAAACTTTGAAACGTTATTATAAAGTTTAAAAGAGTATGGAGGGGAAGTGGTTATTAAATCGCATATATGTTTAAAAGATTTTAATAATGCAATTTTTCCATCGGATGGGGAAAAAGGGGTTTTATAAAAGAAAATATTAAACTTTAATAATATAAAATTTAAGGGAAAGGTGGGAAAAAGGGGAAGGTTTAGGGTATAGAGGACTTTATTCACTTAGGCAGAAATTTCAATCCAGGAGTCAGTTTTAAGAGTGTAGCATACCGTTGGAAAGCTCTTTCTGGGCTCTTTCTGATGGATCCACCTAGAACATGATTTGACACTAAAAATGATGTGGAAAACCTCTCTGAAGGGCAGGGTGGTGACTTTTTGGAGATAGCAGCTTTTGAAATGTGACTTATTACATATGCTGACATAAAATTACATAATAAATGATAATAAGGGAAAAGTATCATGTTTTCACCTTATAACATGGTTTTGAGGTGAAAATTAAATCAAACTAAATAAAACATCTCTTTGATCTTCCAAGTGCTGTGACTTTGAGTTTATTGACTTCCTCATGACCTTGTTGATATTTATAGACACTTGACTTATTAATTTGATCATGGTGAGATCCTAGAACCTAATGAGGCCCATCCTGTGACCCACTGACATGACTCACAAAGTGAAAGTAACTCATGACTAAAGACCATAGAGAGAAAAATCAGCAAGTTTCACATGAGGGAAAACTAATGATAAATTACTACCATCAATGGATCCATGACCTAACGAAATGGTGAAAATTTGTGGTATGGGACTCCTAATATGCAAATGCAAAAGAGAAATTTTGATCACTGATGGAAGTATGAATAGACTGACACTAACACCCAACACCCATTTGATCCGATGGTTAAAAAATCAACGCAATCACCCACCTTTTCCCTCCTCATCACGTTAGAAACTATCCATCCGATCATTACTTCATTGAAATCCAATGATTGTTATCAAAGGCGACAACTTATTTCATTTCTATCCCTTCCCCTATCGCATAGCATGATAACCCTTAGATCTTTATTCACTTCAAGATCCGACGATCCATATTAAACGCGGTAAAACTACACTTTCCCCACATCTTTTCATTAAATCTCGACCGTTCACTTTTTAAATTCCAATCTGATGGTGGATATCCCATATCGTGCAAATAAAGTGATCGATCCATGTTTTATAAAAGTTATGTGATATGGGTTGTTTTCCCAAACCTCCCATTACTGACATGTCAAAATTTAATTGGATCACGTGCAAAAAGCTAAATTCCACTTACCACTTCATAGTTGCGCGAAAATCGCCCAAGCTAAATTCAAAACCGCTCTCACCCAACCTACAGTTAATGTGATTAAACTATGGCTCAAACTATGATTTAATACATTATAACTTAATGTTGTTTATCACATTTTACCTATTTTCACCATTTAAACCTTTGAAACCTTCGCAGAGCCTTCTTTCCATCACATTTCACTGCAAACCTGTTACAAATCCTCCCGGCGCCATTTTTAAGCCTCCTGTGAAACAATTTCCATTTTAAAAGCCATTTTTCTCTGCAATTCACTCATAGAGAGCCTTCATAAACTCTGATAGCCTAATTCAGCAGAATTGAAGACTGAAAGTTCACCTGCAACTCCTTCGACTACAATTGTATCTTTAAAGGTATTTTTCGTTAATCCTATCCATAAAAACTTCAATTTCAAGGGACAATTCATCTTTTAAATTTCCATATCTTAAAATTCAGTTGAATTGTCCATCCTCAAAAGTCTAATACCTCCAAAATATAGGGGAAACCCTGTCAAATTTTCCCCAGAATCCCTCCTTTCCATTTTAGCAAGTTTTACCCACTTCCTGATCATTTTTCACTGCTGAAATTGATCAAAGCCTTCTTCTGAGCATTAAAAATCCATTTTATTATTCAGAACCCTGCTCAGAGTCCTATTTTACCAGAAAATCCTTAAAAAATCCCTTGTTTCCCAAAAGAGAACTCAGCAAATAGTTTAAACTTGCTTTGTTCAATTAAAAAATGACTAAGAAAAAGTAATCCCAAAAGCAGGAGGCCCAAAATCTCAGAAGAAAGCCTCTGCCAAAATCCCTTAGCCTAAGCCTTCTAAACTTGATAAACCCAATCCTTCACTTACTGCTGAGTCTACTGAAATTGTTAGACCTGTTCAACCTCTAGTTAATTCACAAGAAAATAGTGCTCTTGTTGATCTTGATTACAGAATATTTGACCCTTCAGTTGAGTTCAACCTACTAGATGTCTATAACTGGTGTTTTGGAAAATCTGTAGAGAAAAGTGATAAGGGCGTACCTGTGTGGGATTCTAATCTACCAAATTATATTGTCCCTCTTACTCATTCAGCCCCTGATTTTGTCACATTGTGTCAATATTATTATCTTCCAGACTAGAGATGCATTGTCAATAAAGATAGGGAGGTCATATTCTATATTAATGCTGAATCCATAAACTCTATGCTGCAACTAAACCATGACCCCAATGTTGTTTCATTGTCAATAGAGGATTTAACTCAAATCTACTTGGATTTGAACTTTTCTTCCAGATTTAACATCTTCCAAACTTTTTGCCCCACACAGGTTGATATCCCTAAATTTAATCCTCCATTTGATACATTTGAATTTCCAAGTGAAACAGGGCAGATTGTCTCCATGCTTTCATTTATACTGGGATATAGCAGTGATGAGTTCACTAATGTTGCTATCTTGGGTTTTCTGTCTACTTTACGTCCTAGCCAGCCTCCATCCATTGTATACAATTTTTCCAAGTTTATTGCAGAAAACATGTATTATCAATTGTCCAGATTACCAGAAGAAGGAGTCTTTAGATATACTTCATATCTACTTCATCTCTTTTTGTATTACCAAACAAAAAAATTTCCCATTGAGTTTTAGAAATAAGATCCAGAAGGGAATTTACTTTCAGTTGTATTTTGGTCATCAATTTTGAGGAAATGCAGCAAGGAATACACATATGGAGACTTCAATGACTTGTTTATAGTACCTGCAATGAATTTTTTGAATAAGGAACAAAACCTTAGAATTAATGAAGGAACTATGAGGATCTTATAGCTATCTGAGAGCTGTAAAATAGGGGATTGGTACTTGTATAAGAACTACATAGAGATCAGAGTGTATGGTGCACTCTTGGCCCATATAAACTACCTAGATTTGTGACTACAATGATTTTTTCTCTAGAATATTTGAGGCAACTTTTGAATGTAGATGAAGTCAATTTTATGGCCTCTAGGAAAAAGACTCAATTTAAACTCAAAAATCAAGTTGGGCCATTCATTGTTAACAAAAGAGAAGCAGAAAATGAGATTAATATCAAGTTGAAAGAATACAAATTCCCATACAGCTTTATGTGGAATTATGATCCTCAGGGTGTTTTAAGTCAAATCAGATTGAAATGCAAATTGTCTGCTTTCTTGCATGATTCCAAGCCTCAAATTGAAAAATATGCCAATAAAATTGAGTGGGAGGAAAACACTTTATTTAATGATGACTCACAGGGCATACAGGGAAACAGTGAAAAGGATGAACAGGTGGATCAAGCACAGGTGGTTATAGTCAACAAAGAAGCTGAAATTTCTCATAAAAGAAGCAAAGAGGAAGGCAGTTTCACAACAAAAACTATTCTAAACAAAAGATTCAGGACTCCATACAGTAAGAAGAGTAAATTGACTGATGAAGAAAGGAATAAAGCTATTAATGTTGAAGATAACAATGGCCATCAAACCGATGATGAGGCCACTTTAATTGTAAATGAAACACTCAAAGAGCTTCAGGATGCCCAACTTGAAGCACAAAAGAAAGACACTATTATGATTGAGAAACAAACAAATGTTGATATTCCCTCTTCTTCCAAAGAACCTGATAATACAGAGTCAGATATTCAAATCAGGTTTAGACAAATCAGAAAAAAAAAATGAAGAACTCAAAAGTGAAGTATATTCCAAGTTTCTTAAATAAAAGCCTGGGAATAAAGATAGACTCCTCTCAGCTTTTTATTACTCTTAAAACAAATTGGTAATGTCATTTCTGAAGTCCACAGTGACTGATCCAAAAAAAATTCTAGACTACTCAAAGACAGATTTGGAAGTAGATGCAGATGCTGTCCATGAATTGAACCAAATAGAATTCCACAGAATCAATACAGAAATGATGTATTCCAAAATAGTCAACAAGACTATGAATTATATTAAGCTTGAGAAAACACTGAAAAATCTTCAGAATCAAATGAAATTGGATAAAGAATCATTGTATGCCAATGGTACAGTGGCTTAAGAATCAAAGCATTGGAAGATATAGTAATTGAAGCGGGAGCTGACCCAGCAAACATTGAAGGGGCAAAGGCCATAATCAGACAGAAAAATGAATACATAGCAGCTCTCAGGAGACAACTGAAATTGCCTCACAGTGAAAATCCCAAAGCAAAGGAAATCCTTCAACAAAAGATAGAGAATGACGAATTAAAACAGCTTGTTCTAAATATGACAACCCAAATAAAGGAAATGGAAAGCTAAATAGAAGCTTTCATGCAAGAAAATGAAAATTTTAAGAAATCATAGCAAGTTTCCATTCCTACAGTTATCCCAAATGTAAGCACAACTATCCTCTCAACATTGGCAGAAAATTTGGCACCACAAGGAGTATTGGCAACTGCAGTGTCAATTACTTCTAAAGATATCTCTGCCACTTCTTCATCGACATCAAAGATAAACACAGTAGGGGAAACAACTGCAATAATCAAAGCTATGGAAGACATGTCCATAAAAGATCAAGAGATAATCAGTTTAAAAGGCACCATAAAAAATCTGGAAGAATCCAACATATATGCTTTAATCACTTCCAAAGGACATGAACAAAGGGCTAACAGATTACAGGAGCTGGTAAAAATTCTTCAACAGCACGTAAATCTCACTGAATAGGTTGCCTACATCAAAAATCATTTGTGGACAAAAATCACTGAAGGTATTCACTCACAATGACCTTCTATTCAGATAATATATGAGCAAAAAGATCTGCTACAAGATGCCTTAGTAGAAATTGATAAAAAAAAGAAGGAACTTGGCAATAAACCACCATAAGAAATTCAACTCATATAATTTTTTAATAGTAAAAATAGGGAGGAATTAGAAGAATTGAAAATTCCTGACAGGACAGAGGCCATCCTTGAAATTAGAAAGGTCCTAACAAAGAGAAACATTATGAATAATCTGGAAGAGAAGTGTGATAATATGAAAATATCAATCAGTAAATTCAAGACCAAATATGACTTGTTGCTAGAAGCAAGACTTCCAGATATTCATGCATTGAATGAAAAATTAATGCCACAGAAGGACTATGACCAGAAAATTAGAGCCCATGCTAAGGAGTAGGCTAAAAAGCCTGAGAATTTGTTCTTTTTGGAGAATGAAATTAAGCACATGTTCATAGTAAAGCCAAAATTTTCCAAGTAAACAGAAGCAAGTGAAAGCTATAGAAAATTGAAGAGTATAAAGATCCCCACAGCACAACAGTGGAAAGAATTCATAGATCTGATGTGAATTTGACAGGTAAAAGAGCAGGAAAATCACATGAAGAAATCAAAGTTTACTGTTACCTTAGGGTAAAAATTCAGGGTCAAAGAATATCAGATGTCAAAGAGTATCAGTAAAAAATAATGTTACTGCTGGTTATTTATCAATTACAACAGTAAAACAATGAAAATCAAAGATAAAGAGTATCAGGATTGAAAATGAAAATAAGGAGTGATCTACAAGCCATCTTCCACGAGATAATGCATCCAATGCCAACAATGCTCCCAGCACATCATGAAATCATTTTGATTAGGATAATCAGTTCTATATTTTCTTGTAAAAGAGAATAGCTTGCAAACTGTTTTTCTGTTGTCCCTCTTCTTATGTTATATTTCCTATTTTTCCTTGAAATATTATCTCAAACTTTGAGATATTTTGTAAGTAATTCATTTGTATAAATACTTCATCTTTCAAAGTATTCAGTGTGGAATAATATTTATCAAGACTACTATAGTCATTTTTCTGGATATATTGAAGTTGGTGTGAGTCAATTAGCAAAGCAGCAGACTGGAATTGAGATTAAAGACATCATAACTCAGGATTCTTGTGCTAACCAAATAAGTCTAGTTTTTTTTCCTGTTTTCATTATTTTTCTTTCAAAAGTTTCCATATATTCATTTTAATGTGTTTCTATATTTATTGATCAACTAGGAGAATTTAGACAGGATTAGTGATAAAAAGCTCCCTGTTTTTTACTAGTTGGCATTATTATGTTTTCTGCTTGATAACCGGACTATAGAATTCTTAAATTCTCTAGGTCCGTGTTTGATCCCCTCCTTCAATCTTCTTGTCTATAACTTAAGGATTCTTAAGTGCCCTTTTGTTCAGATTTCACCCATTCCATCAACAAAGCCTATTCAAAGCCTTTGAAGGTCATCTACCTTGCCCTTAGTACATTTGCATCTTTAAGTCTTATTTCCTAGCTCTGCTTACCTAGAAAGTTGACTCCATAGCCCAATGTTCTGGTAGATCCCTCTGGTTTACCTTGAAACACTTTTTATTCCCACCACACTTTCAAAAAAATTCCCACTGTCCACTCATAGCTAGCCTAAAACCTAATTATAAAACAAAGTTAAATATTTAGGAGAGATCCCTCTCCAGAACTTAGGAAGGCTAGATCCTGAATTCTAAAAGAGGTTCTTGGTTACCCCTGGTTTTCTTAACTACAAAAATCCTGATCCCACAACCTAATAATTACTAGGGTGATAACAGTATTAAGGGTAGCTACTGGTTCCGGTAATGGCGAAACTACTTAGAACGGGTAAAGGTCAAGAGGATGGCTAACAATACCACTCACTGCAGCGGTTCCTTGGGAATTGGTAAAACAACCAAGTGAAGGCATATGATTGGCCAAGTAGATAGGGATGATGGAATGAGAAAACCAAGGTTCATCTGGCAAGACAAGCTGATAAAATGGCAATCAAAAGAGGTAAAATTAGAATGGTTTCATTTTTACACAAGCTTGAAATCAGGAAACTCTGCTTGAAGTTGGTTTCATTTTTACACAAGCTTGAAACAAAGATAAACTATGCTTGAAACTGGTTTCATTTTTACACAAGCTTGAAACAAAAACAAACTATGCTTGAAAAAATAAGCATGCCCCCAGCATGGTGACTCAATTCGAGGAACATGCCCCCCAAGCTTCAGTCCATATGAAAGGCAGATGGAGTGAAGGTTCAAATTACAATATCAAGAGAAAGACTCGACTGGGATTTTACGAGATTTGATCAAAGACTCGAATTGAATGGGAACGTGTTTCATTGTTTTAACGAGGTTGACACATTAAAATAACTATCCTCATGACACCTTGTTTCATTTTTTAAGGAGCTTGACACAAGAAAAACGAACTCTGATCCGACAACCTTGTTTCATTTTTTAAGGAGCTTGACACAAGAAAAATGAAATTTTCTCTTTGGATTATCCGGGAAGTTGATTTGGAGACTCCTTTCTGGTACCTTAGAGCTTGCATGCCCTAATGGCAAGTTATTCGCATTTGACGACAGGTTCACATCATTGGCCTTCGATTGGGTGATTTCACAGGTGTTCGACTTTAGATCATTGTTCACATTCCGTGGATTGTACTAGTAGTACCTTGAGAGCCATTAACATTATGGGTGGTTTCTCTCACACTTTTTAACGGGTCACATCATTGACCGGTAATCAAGTGATTTTCTAGCATGTTCGACTTCAACATATCTATTCACATGTTGGAATTCATACTCTGATCGGGTGGTGTTGGAGCACAAGACCCTGGGCTTTGATCACAAAGTCCAGGTTGCGAGGAGTGATGAGTCATTCATGATTATATACATGATTCTTTAGATGGATGGCTATGACCATACCGTGGGCTCTCTTGTTTTCATCCTCTCTATACAGATGGCTATGCCCATACCGTGGATCTATTTCATATGATCCCTTTATTCGGATGGCTGCGCCCATGCCGAGGATCCATGCACATGATCCTCTTCCTAATGGAGATTTGTGCCTATACCATGGATTCATGTATTTTCAATACAGATTTCAGTTATGTATATGTATCTATGCTTGATTTCCAGGTCTCCTGACAATAGCATCTGGTTCCTTGCATGTACTTGTAAAGCATTTCACCCCTCACTCATGTTCGGACTTCATACTTTAGGGGGCATCTCTTACACAGTAATTTGTCACTATCCCTGCAATCCCCATCTCGCCCATTGGAGGGTCATTTCTGTGACCAATAAGCAGTGTCATGCCTTGGAAATACCATCATTATATCCCTTTCCATGAGGACAACATTCCTTCTGTTGAGCATTTCCTGAGCAGACCACTAAAAACACCCATTTTTTCCTTGGTGTGAGTAGCGAGTTACATGCCCACACTGAGCCGGAAAATTAGCATTAAGCTTGTGCCAGTTGGCGCTCTATCTCAGTGAGTTGCTCGCACCAATCTGTTTATGGAATTTTTTTTAAAAAAAGAGGTGAAGTTTCGATCACAACAACTTCGTGGACGAGTCATAGGGAGTGGTTCGACTGAATAACCATGGCTTTCCTCCTTTGGCCTCTTGTTTCCACCTTATGGGGAAACCTCCCAAGGGATAAGGCTTCCCTTCCACTATTGTAGGGATCCCAACCTACTCCTCTCCTCTATAAATATAGCCATCTTCCATTGATGTGCGAGTTGAACAGATAGCAGAAAAAGTTAGCATGGAGAAGAAGCAATCATAGCTTTGGGAGAATAGTGCAGAGCGTGATTGTTTGTGTGTGTTTAGAACATAGTGGGATCTTGGACCTTTGTTCATGAGGGTGCGACAAAAATTCTTGGATACAGACCTGCTGAAGGAGAGCCTCAACATCAAGGCTTGGTTGTAAACTCCCCTTGTCTTTATCATAATAAAATGCATTTGATTTTTATCTTCCACTCTTGTTTACATTTATAATGAGATTTCTAGTATTCCTTGATCAGTTATATAGGTTTTAATTGTTTTACATTTGTTGTGGTTTTACGCTTATCGTGGTGTCTTGACTGTCTGTACAGGTAATCAAACGTTGGTAGCAGCATGTATTGAGCTGGAGAAGAGAAACACATCAAGAAGCTTCGACGAAAGATGACAACATAGCATCAGAATGAGGTAGGAAATATTTCTTGCTCTGAATTTCATTTACAATCTAGGAAGGTAGATGTTAGTATGTTCCCGTAGTTTCTAGACCCACCCTAGGGCTAGAGGGATCGCCTCTATCTGTAGAGGGGATTTACTTGGACAACAAATTGGCGATCCACTGGGGAAGCCTGAGGAGCGGAATTGTTGGAAGAATTTGATTTATGCTTCCCATTAGAAGACTGACGCGAAGTCTGAGATACGGAACCAATAGTGTCGTCGACTGATGTGGTAGCTAGCACTTTAGAGGTCCCAGGATGTAGAGCTTCAGTCAAGATGTCATACAAAATGCCTGATTGGGAGTACACTAAATCGAGGTACTGGGCATAAGCAATGGCTTTTTCCTCGGTTACACATGCCCCCATGGCGATATCTTTCGCAATCTGATTGAAAAAAGAGGTAGTGAACGAATGAGTAAGAAGCTGATCAAGAATTTCGAACTTGATCATACGTCGACACCGTCTCCATTCATGAATATGGTCCGAGATATGGGTAGCTCAGTCCCGTTTCAAGGATGTCAGGAGGTGTGTCCCGGCTTCATAATGAACCGGTAACTGGAAATGAGTCAGGAATGCCATAGAGAGAGTGTTGAAATCTTGAAAAGTTCCACGAGGAAATTCGATATACCACTTAGTAGCAGCACTGGTAAGAGTGCACTGGAAAATATGAAGTCAAACAGAGTCATCCACCCAAAAATTTGAGGAACACCATAAATGGTATGCCATGACGTGCGCTTGGGGGTCTTCTCCAGATTTTCCCTCAAACTTGGGACAATCACTAGGCACCTTTGTCGGCACCAGAGGCTAATATGGATTATGAATAATTGGATCATTGTTCAACTTGGACACATCCAGCAACACCAACGTGGTGACAAAAGGTAATTTAGGGTTGAAAGGCATGACAGGTCCCCGATAAGGACCTATACCTGTACTCCATCCCGGTTGAGCATAACTCTGCCCCCATTGGTTCTGTCCTGGAGGATTCTGACCATAGGGGGTATAATCCAAATAGTTCGGTTGATATGGTAGCTGGAAACAAGGATACAGGGGTTGATAACCAGGATACTGATTCTGAGTATACGTTGGTCCTAATTAAGCAGCGTAAGGATTTTTCTGCGGAGTATAGGTATAGCCTGGCTATTGAGGGTAATAGCCAGAATGTTGAGGCGGGTTGTATACCAGTCGAGATTGACCTTGAGGGTAATAGCCGCCTTGGGGTCGAACAGGCTGCTGGTAAGTAGGGCTCTACTGAGATGAATAAGTCAGGTGCACAGGTGGATTCAAATGTGGCATAGAATTGATCGGCGACTTCGCAGGGTTGACAGGCTGTGCACGTTGTCCTAGTTGAACAGGTTGACCTGGCTGATGAGGGCCACTAGGTTGCCCCTGCGAAGCATGTTGTCCTAATGGCGGGAGTGGGCTAGGTTGTGTCTGATAACTAGGTTGATCTGTGACAGGACCATAATATGGCCCTGGCTCTGCAAAATTTTGACCAATTGGAAAATAAGGATGTTGTAGTTGCACCAAAGGTTGAGATGGATGGGTTTGCCCCCCAAGTTCGTATGAAAGTTTGGGTTGATACACCGGTTTCCCTACCGGTCCTTGAGGTTGCCTTGGTTGGACCACAAGGTGAGGTTGTAAAGGTTGACCTTGAGGATTGTAAGGCTGCCCTTGCAGGCCATAAAATAATCCCTGTTGGACCGAAGGTTTTCTGTGTAAAGGTTGTCCTTGCGGGTCATACACATACCCTTGCTGGGCCGAAGGTTGTCCCTAGAAGGGTTGTCCTTGTGGGCCAGAAGCATACCCTTGCTGAACCAAAGGTTGTCCCTGGAAGGGTTGTCCTTGTTGGTTAGAAGGTTGCACAGGGAAGGTAGGTATAAAACCATTAATGTATTGATAAGCCGTAGGAGCAGGAAAATAGACGGGGTTGCCCTGCTCATCATATTGAATTGGAAATGAATATATCGAGGTACCATCCGCTCCATAATGAGAAAAATAAGGATGATTATGATCCTGAGAGGACTAATCAACCTGGGAGTTTGGTGGCTATAAATTCATCCGATACTCCTCAAACGAAAGGCCTTCATGGATGGACATGACAATCAAAGTCTCTACTAAAGCATAAACTCCTGAAGGCTAAGTGGCAACAACAGGAATCGATGCGGCCACACAGGAAATATGATTAGTGGGGACGGACGTAACAAAAGGTTTCGATGAGACAAGTGTCATTGGCGACATCCCTAATGACAGGAGAACCGGTCCCCTTGATGGGGTTGAACTTTCCATGGAGGCAATATCGTCCATAATCTGACCCAAAGACGTATACCCTGCTGGAAGTGATACTGACAGTCAATACTAAATAGGATGTAGGTGGATGTCTTATGGAAAAAGGTGGTATTATTCATCAGAAACTGGAATTCCCTCACTGCCATTAGGACCATATTATTCCATGTCTGAATCCACCATAAGATATTGCAAAAGAGTACAGGGGCTAGGAGGTATAATAGCAGCCAAAAATGACGATCCTGATGTGAGAAAGAGAAAATGTTCCCCAAAACCAAACCCAAACCAAGCATTGGAAAGAGGCCAATGGAACTCAATTGGTTCTCCAAAGGGGTACTCTGACGGGATGACAGGCAACTAAAGCTCGGCAGACCCAGAAGTATGCGAAGTTTCAGATGAATCCTCCTTATAGTGACTACTAGTAGACAAAATAGATGGTTCTACCACTGTGACTGTTAGCACACAAAAAGGGGGAAAAAGGTCAAAAAGAGGATTATTGGATCAAAACCAAGACAAACAAAAATAGGCCAAGTAATCAATATTTAAAGGGCTTGTAATCGTGGGTAGTTTATTTTACCAAATTGAAACCAAATATTTGTTGTTTTATGTTTTAAGAGTCAATAAACAGTCAAAGATGACTCTAGTCTCTTTCAGTTTGAAACAAGCGTGAAAGGAAAACTTCTCGATGATCTTTTAAAATTTATGGAGTCAGTAAAGATCGAAAATGACTACTTAGGTAGTCTAGGTAGAAGGGTGTACCAGGTTCTCGTGAACTGCCATATACACCTTGGTTATAAAATGAATGAGAAATCAACCAAGGACTTGACGTACGTGCAGGTAGTCTCCCTGAATGCTGTGTTCTGTGTATCACGGTTACAAGGCGATAGATTCGACTTCCTACGGATAAAAGGATTGCAACCTAGAGGGGTCTCCCTTTATATACTTGATGGTATGGGGAGCACAAGTCTGTACTAGCGTTATCTGAAGCCAGATGCGAGCGACAGCTGCTAGGTTTAAAGACGTCGGAACACGTCTCTAACTTAGACCACTAAATATTATGTTAGGTTTCAATGTTGCCTTAGATTAATTCAGTAAATTTTAAAGTTGATATTCAATTTACGTTTCAATTCCAAGGCCCTATCGAATGTTGAATCTCACAAAATCCCTAAATGCAAGCTACATGCCATAAAATACCATTTCGTTTAATGAAAGGCTATCTACAAGAGAGTTAAGAGCTTCCAAGTGATAGCAATAATATGAACATACAAAAACATCCACTACTAAATCTGATGCAAGCTAATGAAACTAAAAAGCTCTTCCCTAGAATCATATAATGCTAGAAATGCGAAATATTTTCAAGCTACATGCCATAAAATACCATTTTGTTCAATCAAAGGCTATCTACGAGATATTTAAGAGCTTCCAAGTGATAGCAATAATATGAACATACAAAAACATCCACTACTAAATCTGATGCAAGCTAATGAAACTGAAAAGCTCTTCCCTAGAATTATATAATGCTAGAAATGCGAACGATTTTCCAATTTTCACTATGCTAATCAAGAATGCAAAAGATATTTTCTTTTTTTTAATATATCAGAGCAAGTGCACTAAATGACATGAAAAATAAATCAAAACACCAATTTGAGAATGGTGAAGCGAGAGCTGAAACAAAACAATTTCACTCAACTCAAAACAAGCCCAACAAGACTCAAACCAATGACGAAATCCCTGAAATCATCGAAAGATCTCAAAATACACCCAAACAAGCTGTGTAATCTAGGCT
>JAXQQM020080372.1:0-17751 GCA_034641835.2 Pinus albicaulis | reverse complement strand
TCTATGCAAATTCATGTGTTCTTTAAATTCATTATCTCTCGTATGTATCTTGAGGCCATAAGAGAGCATCCCAAGCTATTCCAACTTGTCAAAATTTTGATGTGTATCGAAATTCCAACAGAAACTCGTAAAGTTTTACCCACTTTAGGGGTTAAAGAATTAAAGCATTTTAAGGGGTTCTTTAATTAAATAGTCTTGGCTCTTCCCATTTTCCATTCCTAGTATTGTATGATGGGAAAAATTTGGATTTTATTCAGATAACAAAAGTTTTAGAATGATATATATGGAGCAATGGATGTATTTGGGGTTTATCATCTTACTATATTTCCAGTTTGGAAGCTCCATAATATATTTCCATTTGTGAAACTGGGCATGTATGAAGGAAAAGAAGTTTTAAATGCATACTTCCCTTCAAAATAAGACAGCACATTAGTAAGCCTTTTCAATGTAATATTTTTGGAACCTAGTTTATACATTGGTGGAGATTGTAGAGCTGCTTTATTATTAGAAGCATGGCAGTTGTCTTTAATATATTATACCGCTATAGAAGAGGCAACATATGATGGATTTGATTTCATTGAGGTTGGATTCTTCTTTTTTTTCATGATATCTATATGAGTTCTTAGGAATAAATTGTTAATTTCTTGCTCTTGATATAGGAAATTGGTCATGCACAACATGTATATGTTGGTGGTCTTCCTCTAGTGGTCAATGAAAAGGTAAAATTTTGTGCTTTTTTTTGAAAAATTCTTGATATGTTTCTAATAATATAGTTAACAACCATATAAATTTTAAAGTTATACTTTCAAGAAGTTGTAGATTTTTTCTCGCGATTTTGCATTTCTTAGATATTTCTTTATTGAATTGTATATACTCAATAACGAGTGTTCAGTGCAACTCATTACTTAAAACATTTGAACATTTTATGAACTTCAAATGTGTTCAACACACTCCTTTCACAACAATTGAGACAAGTCTCACAAAGTAATGATGTTTGATAATATGAAAATTCTATATGTGTGTTCTTAATTGCACCGATGATCCATCTATTAAATCTCCACCTGAATCAAGAGATTGATTGATGTTTTCATGTTTAGAAAGGGTATTTTTTTGTCGAGTAATATAAAAGTATAGATAATGTAAACTATCTAAATATGATTAGAACTTTAAAAGTGATGTTGAAGTGGTGTAGAAGGTAGTTACTCCCATGCATCTTTTTATGGTGAATTGAATATTTCTTTTCCTCATAAATTGATTTCCAGAAAATTGCTACATATTTTAGTCAGGTTATAGCCAATATAGGAGGAAACACTATTGGGCTAGCTATGGATTATCAGGAAGTATTTTTAGTTTGTATTTTTTACATCATTATCATAAACTCTAGAGCATGGAATTGAAAATTGTATTTGCGAGTAGGTGATGTTTCTATTAATTAATATATAAATCATGAATAGAACTTTGTGTTTGTGGAGATGCGCACAATTTAAGAGGAAAACATTTCAATGGCTCTTTATGGTATCATGTTTGAGGTACATTATTCTATAATTATGTTCTAATTACCATTCTATGTAAGTTTAAAAAAGGGTCTTACTCATTTGTACAATAGTAGACAATTCTGTAATATTCCCAATTAGCCAAGATAATGGGAATATGCAACTTTTCTTTAAATTTTTTGTCTCATGAATAAAATTGTGAAGGAGGATCAATAAAACTCCTAAACAACAAAATAAATAAATGCTCAATGTGAACAAGGTTAAATTTGAGCTTTTTTCATAAACACACTTAAGTGGGAAAGAGGTTGGATCATTTGATTGTGTCAATAGGACCAAATCAACAGCACTATCCAAGTGCAATGTGTCTTCTAGAGGAAAAGAGAATTCCATGTTGGAGGCCACTCATGTGAATGAAGCTAATTCATCAAGATGGTTTAGGGTTTGACAATGTTTCCATATTATAAAAGGAAGAGGAGGACACCAAGGAGGGGGTTTATGATTCAATATTTCTGAAGGTATTTTCTATTTAGACATCCCTCATTCCTTGACTTTTTAGTAGAGAATAGTGTTGTTTATCACTTGGGTGTTCCCAGTTGGGAATCCCACCTCCTTCCTAGAGCAACTCTTGGAGGAGTCTTGTTGCATCTTATCCACTACCCGGCATCTGGCCAAGCTTCATCTTCCAACCACAATTTATATCCTCTTGAGGGTTTGATTGTTTTTGAAAGATGTAGCAAGTGGAGGCTAGATCTTCTCAGATCTAGGAAAAACTAGAGGCCCTTTTCAGTGGGGAAGCTGCCTATCCCATTGGCAAGAGGATTCTGGATCTTTTGAGACACCATTTGATATCTTCGCATCAGGCCAAACCATTGATAGAGCCTACAGCGTAGTTTTCCTTCCATAACTGCGTTATTTGAAAGTACTCAGTTGCAGGGTGTTTTGACTGTTTTTTGGAGGAGAGATTTCCGGTGATAGGATTCTCCCTTTTACTGTGGTGATCCATGGATTGGCCATCGAATCCATGTTTGTTTCAGATATGATTTACTTATGTACTTATTTACTGCAGAATTCCTGAATATTGCTGCAGATCTATAATTCTAGATCTCAAATATACTCCTATACATTCATGTTTTGATCAAAACCCTAAGGGGAATTTGTAGAGGAACTCATCTAGAGTACAGATCTGATATAGATCTATATTTTTGTACACAGATATATTATAGATCTGAAATGTAATATACAAATACTTAAGCCCATAAAATAATGTTGTCAAGCTTTGCAGTCTCATTTTGTTGTTGCAACACCTCAATCTTGAGGGTTTCTTCTTGTAAATATTATATTCTTCTCTTATATATTGTATGGGCCACATTATAGATTTTTTTGCTGATGTAAATGTAATTATTCAGCCTCCATATTTTTATTCTGCTTTAAATCAAAGGGACTGCCTTATTTCTAAAGCAGATTTGATGTGCATGACTGCAGCCCCATTCTTTGGGTGTTTTTCAGCCATACTAGGTGGTGGGAGATCTGTTTACCTCACCTAATTTGATTTGTTTTTTCTCTCTTTTTGGATTTAGACATTAGATCCACTAATATAAGGGATCCAGGAGCTTCAAACTCATTTCCAGTAGGCTTTTTTGTGCATTCCCATTTTGGGATATTACAGTGGTATGAAAGCATCTTTCTTGCCACAACCTGTGCTTTTATTGCAGATCCAATATGTCTCTAGAATAATAATAACCTCTCACTGACAGAGAGGAAAGGTACCAAAGAAGAAGACAATAAATATTACATATAGGACAAAGAGAATAAGGGTGAAACCCCTTTATCTGGAAGGATTAGAAGGGAAGATTTTTCTAATACTCTTTCTAAAGCCATGTATGAGCTGAAGGAAGAAATACGGGGGATGAGAAGGGAAAGGCATGTAGATCCCTCAAAGATATTCTCATATCAAGGAAGCCCCAGTACTTCCTATTATGTGTGTGAGCATTCAACTACACAACCTGATCTACAACGCTGTAACATGCCCACTTTCTTGTCAAAGGGAGAAGAAGGAACACCAAAGGAGGAAAATCTTAGTGAATATCTCCAAGAGTATGAATCTCAATCAAGGAGATTTAGAGAACATCTCAGTTTTCCAAAGTTCTATCAGCTTAAGGAAGAAACGAGATCCTACAGCTGTGGTAGAAGAAGAGGGTGCATGCAACCCACTTTTGGTAGATTTTCTCTACCTATTTTTTATGGATCACCTAACAGCTCAGCCCAATCTTGGGTAGGGCAGCTTGACACATATTTGCAGTTGCATCGAGTATCAGAAGAAGAAACCATGAAAGTAGCAGCTTTGCATCTCCAAGGTAAAACATATGCCTGGTGCTTATTTGAGTCTTCTTCATTGAGAAATGTAAACATATCTACTTTTGAAAAGTTCACTAGGAGGTTAGTGAAAAGATTTGATTCTATGCCATCTGGAATTTCTGTGGGTGAACAAACTAAGCCCAAGAGATTAGAACCTTTGCATGAGATGGAAAGATCCATGAAGATGAATCCATTTCAGAACATTGTTGAAGGGGTTAAAGATCTGCAACATGATTTTCCAAGGGAAAAGGCCTTACTTCAGCAAGAAAATTCTTCTCAGGAAGAAGACATGAGTGTCCTTTACTCAAGGAGAGATCAAGAAAAAATATCTCTTATTGATGAGGCATACTCCATTTATGAGGAGAATAAAGGAGAAGAACTGAAAGGTTCCTCTAGCACCATGAAAAAAAGAGGAGATCTATTGCTATTGAGAGATGGAGATGAAGCCATTGCTTCCACTAAGAGGGCTCTTGCATATTTGCAAGAAGGCCCCAAGGATCTTGTACATGAAGAGGATGAGCATCAAGTGTCTATGCTAGTAGACAATGGGACAAAACAAAGGAAGGGTCACAATGCTGTCAAAGCAAGAGATGATCCACTAGTGCATGAAGAAAAGGGAGCACATGTTCCAATCAAAAGCACTCTTGCATATTTAAGAGTGACATCACTTGATCATGGGACATCCACACAGAAATCAGAGTTGAAATTACATAGTGGAAGCAAAGATATGTTGATCCCATTTGACAAGCATGTGAGGATGAACCATAAGGCATGACTGTCTTGTGGGAAACCACCTGTAAGACCACCTTTAAAATTGGTGAAAGGTGTATCACATCTTGGTGCTCCACTCATGAATCCAAGAAGAATTGGAGCATTATAAGACAGAGCTATAGCATTGGGAGGCTTGGGTAAGCTCAAGAATAAGGGAGATCTTGTTCCCTTACCATCACCACCCACTTTCATATCTAGATCTGCGTTGTGGAAAGAGGAAGATGGGAGGATCAACCTTCCAACACACACCTTTGACATAGGAAATATCAAGGAGGGGATTAGCAACATCACAGAAATTTCTGTTGATGCATCATTTGCACTGTCACTGTTGATCAGTCTAGATCTGTATTGGAAATCCCAACTTCTAGTGGATTATTCCAAGGATCTACACACTTGTATGATACTTGATGACCAGCTACATGAAGAGGACTATTTAGTCCAAGAAGGGGTCATATGTCATCATAGTAGGGTCTTCTTGTCTAGCTCCTCCAAGCTCAAGCAGGAGATGCTACAAGGAGCTTACAAAGAGTTATGTTTCAGCCATATGTACTCCATGAGGATCTACAACCTCATCATGAGAATATTTTATTGGATGGGCCTGAAAGAAGAGTTGTATTAGCATTTTGAAAGATGCATGAAGTATGTGGATTTGGGGTAGCAACATGACTCCATAAAAGGGTTATTTCAGCCATCTCTCCCTTCTTTGGGAAGAGGAGGAACATCCATGCACAACTCCATGTGTATGAGAGGTATTGATGGTGAGGAATCTCATTATGTAAGTCAAGTTTTATTTTATGATCATGCATATTATTTCACCATGTCTATGAAGGCCATGGTTCCAAGGAGGAGTGATACATCATGTAAACCTCATGGCAAACAATGGGCCACTCAAATTTCTAAATTTGGCCACTCCCTTGATGAACAAATGGATATTCTCTATCATGATGTGTGCTTCCCTAAGGCACCAAACTTATCTCACACTTTCAGCCATAGTGAGGTAACATGGGCAACAAGTAAGTGGTGGGAATACCACTTACCACACCTCGATCTGATGCAGGTAGGAGATGCCCTGCCCTGGTACCATATGTGGGACTATGACCCACCTCCTCTTGTTCAAATTTCTGTTTATGTGATTGTAACTTTGCTTCCATACATGGATGATGTACTTGTCCTATTTTTGAATTTGTATGGAGGAAGAATAGGAGGCATGGGTGTACCACATGGGATGGAGGCTCTCTTTGTATGCTTTGCTACATATTTTAGGGAGAGTAGGGGTGCAGCCATGTTTGTTTCAGCAAAATTATTGACTCTCTGTGGGATGGATCCTGTACATCTCATAATGATCTTGAAGGGACAACTCATGGAAGGATGGATTGGTGAACACTTAGCTTATGCAGAAAGCGGGATCCTTGATGGTGTCACCAATGGGGAAGGAGAAGTGTTGCAGCACTCACCCTATCAGTTTCTTGAGGACAAGAAACATTTTGGAGAGGAGGACTGTAATATTCCCAATTAGCCAAGCTAATGGGAATATGCAATTTTTCTTTAAATTTTCTGTCTCATGAATAAAATTGTGAAGGAGGATCAATAAAACTCCTAAACATCAAAATAAATCAATGCTCAATGTGAACAAGGTTAAATCTAAGTTGTTTTCATAAACACACTTAAGCGGGAAAGAGGCTAGATCATTTGACTGGGTCAACAGGACCAAATAAACAATGTTGTCCAAGTGCAATGTATCTCCTAGAGGCATAGTGCAGTCCATGTTGGATGCCACTCATGTGAATGAAGCTAATTCATCAAGATGGTTTAGGGTTTGACAATATTTCCATATTATAAAAGGAAGAGGAGGACACCAAGGAGGGGGTTTATGATTCGATATTTCTGAAGGTATTGTCTATTTAGACATCCCTCATTCTCTGGTTGTTTAGCTAAGAATATTGTTGTTTAGAACTTGGGTGTTCCTGGTCGGGAATCCCACCTCCTTCCTAGAGTAGCTCTTAGAGGAGTCTTGTTGCATCTTGTCCACTATCCAGAATTTGGACATGCTTCATCTTCCAACCAAAATTTATATCCTGTTGAGGGTTTGATTTCTTTTGAAAGCTGTAGCAAGTGGAGGATAGATCTTCTTAGATCTAGGCAAATATAGAGGCTCTTTTCAATGGGGAAGTTGTATATCCCATTGGAAAGAGGATTCTTGATATTTTGAGCCACCATTTAAGATCTTGGCATCAGGCCAAACCATTGCTAGAGCCTACAATGTAATTTTCCCTCCATAA
Organism: Pinus albicaulis; assembly: GCA_034641835.2. NCBI lineage: Eukaryota > Viridiplantae > Streptophyta > Pinopsida > Pinales > Pinaceae > Pinus > Pinus albicaulis. The sequence continues at coordinate 10,853 of JAXQQM020080372.1, read as the reverse complement.
CTGCGTTATTTGAAAGTATTCAGTTGCAAGGTGTTTTGACTTCTTTTTGGAGGAGAGTTCTTCGGTGATAGGATTCTCCCTTTTACTGTGGTGATCCATGGATTGGCCATCCAATCCATTTTTGTTTCAGATCTGATTTACTTATGTATTTATTGACTATAGAATTCCTTAATATTGCTGCAGATCTGTAATTCTAGATCTCATATCTACTCATGTACATTCATGTTTTGAACAAAACCCCAAGGGGAATCTGTAGAGGAACTCATCTAGTGTACAGATCTGATATAGATCTATCTTTTTCTACATAGATATGTTCTAGATCTGAAATGTAATATACAGCTGCTTTAGCCCATAAAATAATGTTTTCAAGCTTTGCAGTCTCATTTTGTTGTTGCAACACCTCAATCTTGAGGGTTTCTTCTTGTAAATCTTCTATTATTCTCTTGTACACTGTATGGGCCACATTATAGATCTATTTTGCTAATTTACATGTAATTATTCAGCCTCCATATTTTTATTCTTCTTTAAATTAGAGGGACTGCGTTATTTCTGAAGTAGAGTTGATGTGCATGACTGCAGCCCCATTCTTTAGGTGTTTTTCAACCATACTAGGTGGTGGGAGGTCTTTTTACCTCACCTAGTTTGATTTGTTTTTGCTCTCCTTTTGGATTTAGAAAATAGATCCATTGATATAATGGATCTAGGAGCTTTAAACTCATTTCAGTACACAAATTTTTGAAGAGAGCGCTATTCCAGCAGGCTTTGCTGTGGATTCCCATTTTGGGATATTACAAATTCCTTTCCACCATTTTAATGAAATGAGAAGTTGATTTTGTTAATTTTATTATTATTATCATTAGCTTTCATAGGGTTTTTCTATGAGAGTGAGGAGACCAAGTGATTACAGTCTATCATTCGCGGCAGCCCTTGGCCCCAACAAACCCAATCCCCACCTTAATTTAGGTGTTGTTGGTCTTACACCAAGGTAAGTTATGTAATGCAACATTTGTATATTAGTGGCTAAGAAGTGAAATAATTTATTTTGTTTCTGTGCTTGTTTTTTTTCTATTCCTATATAAAAATTATACTTGCATATGTGACATATTTACGTGATAAAGGAAAGACAAAGGTACCAATTATAAAAAAGTCACCCAACAAAAACATTGATATTTTTCTTTCATTCAACCTGTAACATATTGCATCTGTCTTCATTAATGCTCTTCTTCCATATGCTATTCACTTATGACATTTCATTTGAAATATTTGATGCATTTGCGAGTTACAGGTCATTTGTAGGCTATAAATGTCTTTAGAGTTTCAATTCTAATTGATTATTCAACTGAACATATTGAGTCTCTTATACGTAAATATTTTTCTCTCCACCCACTTTTCATAACTTCCATAAACATTAGGTAGGGACCTGCAAATTCGATGATGTTTTTTTTGTTTAGTAAAAGATTTTCGAGACTTTAATTTATTGAAATTTATAGAATTTACAATCTATAAAGTTTCAAGATATAATTTTTAAAAGTCTAATGCTTTAAAGGGTGGAAGAGAACCTTCGTTACAATAAGGAGGTTGGTGGTACGATTCCATCGTGCCCTGATATTCATGTGGAATGGTGGAAATCAGTTTTTGGTGACAAAGGATATTTTTACCATCACTAATGAGCTTATGGTGAAATTTTTTGACCCTCACCAAAATATGAAATGGTGACGGTCAACGAATGCCACCATATATATGCATCAATAGTGACAACCATGAAAGGTTTATCACCATAAATCGTTGTAGTTGATATGCAATTATGAGGGTCACTATTTTTCATTATATTCATTACTCACAATAGATCTTGAAGTCACAAATGAGCTTATCATGACATTTTTTAACCCTCACTAAATATGAAATGGTGACAGTCAACAAACGTTTCCATATATATGGGACCATAAAAGGTCCATCACAATAAATCATTTTTGTTCATATGAAATGGTGATGGTCACTATCCGTCATTATAATCAATATTCGTGATGGACCTTGAATGTCACCACAACACATATTTTTCGGTGACACCACCTTTAGTGACGTTCAGTTTTTTGGTGACTAAGGCTATTTTCCATCACCATTGCTCATATGAAATGGTGATGGTGTTGGATGGATAATTCGCTCTTGCGGACAAGACAGACCACCCAAGTGTCCTACGGATAGCTAGCAACAAACCGACAAATAAAAACCACTTTCTCTAGGTACTGTTTGATTTTAGAATTAATTATAATAGGTTTTGGAAACCTACTTGTAGTCCAGCATTGATCTTCTTTCATGTCACTTTGAATATCCTGTCGCTCCGAATATGTTTCCTTTCGGGACCTGCAATCATAAACACGAAAGAATCAGAAGCACCTGTATAATACTAATTCATAAACCATAAACCTATCTTGATGATCAAGGAATTCAAGAAATTAGATAGTTAATTAAATAAGCCATTAATAAAACATGATAAACAAGACACTTAATTTAACAAGATCATTGAGAAAACAATATTCATTTGTATTAACTTAAATAAAGAAGAGCCTTACAACCGTGTCTGCCTTGATGTCATATAGGCCTTCCTGGAGTACTGAATAGGTGTTTCCTTTACTCTGACAAGCCTTACACTCTCTCAACTAAAGCACATGGGTGTGTAATCATTCCCATATAAAGATCATCTATGAGAGTCTGAGTTTTTACAACATTTCTCCTCAAAAAGTCTTCAAGTCTAACTCCCTTTTAAAGCTGCACTATGGCTTCAATTTATAGGAAGAGAGAAGGTTATGGTTCCCCTTAAGAAGGGATAGAATGCTATTCTGAAGGGATTGGGCTCCATAAATCAAGGGGTAGGCTCCCATAATAGAGGAATGAACATACATGATAGAAGCGAACCTTCGACTGGATAATTGCTTCTAGAAGCTTCCAGATTTGACTGTTGGACTTATAAATGTTACTTTTCGCCTTCATTTTACCTTTACAAGGATCCACACCCTTAATGAATAAAAAGTGTGTTTGGCTCCGCATGATTTATATCCAAAAGGTGCGGCACTGCAGGTAATGCTAACAGAAAGTGCGGTACAAGTGTTTTTAAGACCTTTATGAGCTTTTCTATGAATTGCAAGGCTTGACTTTAGGAACTTTGATGTTGTAGACTTCTAAGGGAGTAATAAAACATCATGGTGACAAATTTCAGTGTAACAAATTGCTCCCTAAAGTGCGAAGTTTGAGAGCATTCGAAGAGTGATGTGCTTTATCATTTCAAGGATTAGCCTGTGGACACCACAGTCAAAACCCTGTAAAAACATTCAATGCAAAACATATATATATATATATATATATATATATATATATATATATATCATCGCTGAGGTAGGCATTCCCATACTCAGATCAAAACTAACTAACTTTTTTTGATACAGAAATGATTTTAATATTACATAAATAGTGTAGACACAACATGGATGCAACCATTTGTAATGAAGAGTCTACTACATAATGAATAATAAAACTCCTTGCAGCTTGGATGGTGAAAACTAGATCCAGGGTCTTGATTTCTACTTCTCGAATTAGTACAATTCTATTCATGCGATTAAATGTGTTGAAGTCGAACATGGTAGAAACCACTTGATTACCAATCAATGATGTGAACTATTAACAAGTGTGAGAGAAACCACCAATAATAACAATGGCTCTCAAAGTACTCAGTACAATCCATGAGATGTGAATAAGTGATCTGAAGTCGAACATTTCACGGAATTGTTCGATTGAAGGTCAATGATGCAACCTGTCGTCGAAGCCGAGAAACCTGCCATTAAGGCATGCAAATTTCAAGGTATTGACGGATTCTAGATCAACTTCCTAGATGATGAGCTATCCTCAATAGAAAGCGATCCGTCATAAGCAAGCTCACAACATGAAACCATAGATCAATTTTTGAAGAAACTTTTTGCAAGGACAGACTCGGGGATGATCAACGTGAATGGAGACAAATTTTTGCAGATGAATGGTTTGTTTGACTGTCCTCTTGAACACATAAAGACGCAGCAGATGGCTTGGTAACAGCTTCCCTAAGCTAATACCCAGAAACTGGCTGAAGACCTTCAATGTGGTTTGATTAACTGATAGGTAAAGGATTTTCCCAACCCAGGTAGAAGTGTGACAAAAAATGTCGTATTCAAGAGTAGTATAATGCTTTTATAAATCAAAGTGTAATAAATGAATTCATTTTCTCTCTTTTCCCCCACCATTTCTGGCAAGTACCTCTTTATTTTTTGACATGCTTGAGGAGGATAACATTTGTGTGTTTATAAGCTCATCCTTCAGATGAGTCCAACTTAGTTTAAAATCAAACCCTAAGAAGGAGTGGTCTATTCCTTTTTGTAATCAACAGGTCCTTTACTGTTAAGTTTTAATGAGTCCAGTATAGAAGAAACTCGATATTTTTCATTTTTAGGGAGTTAGAAGAAAAAAATTAAGAAAACTCCAAGGGTGTACTTTTTCGTAAATTTAGTCTCTCAAGCCCGAAAAAGGATAAAATAATACAGGAGAGAACTCTATTGACCATGATTAGTCAACATATACCTTTTTCGTAAATAGTCCATTTCAGTCCGAAAAAGGGGTAAACTTATACTGAAAGGAGGAGTGTTCATTTCCTTTAACGAGTTTGAATATTCAAGTACTCGGCAATGTTTTCATCTTTAGAGAGTCTGAAAAGGGCTTAAAAGAGAACTCCAGGGTTTTTCTTTTTCGTAAATTTTTAAGAGCCCCAAAAAGTGATAAAATTATACTCTTATTCAAAAATGATCATTTCACTTGAAAACTCTGGTATTCTGCACAAAAAGTCAAAAAATTAAACGTACCTGCTTCAATAGTAAAAATATTTTGAGAAACCCTCTTTTTAAAGTGAAAAATAAACAAATTTTAATTTCATTTATTCAAAAAAACTTATAAAAATAAGTCTTCCAAGTTCATTTTTACCGTTTGAGTTTGGAGTGAAAATTTTAGAGCTTTTGGCAAAAAATGCTTTGGAGAAGATTCCGGACAAACTGACCGTTGAAATAGAAAACCATCTGCTCCAGGTAATCCACATTCTCTTTAACTCGATTTTTGTCTGTTCATTTCCTTAATTTAGGCTTTAAATTTCATTTTTGGAGAGGAAATAGGTTCAAAATTCTGCCCTCGGGGGTCCACAGGTAAGACACATGGTACCTGCGGACCCCGAAATTTTCTTACAAAGGAAAATGTTGGGGCCCCTCACTTTTAGCACAAAGTACATGCGAAGCTACGCACTGTCTATGAACGTAAAGTGCAAGGGCGCCGTAATGAATTTAAAAACACAATTTCCTCCCAAATTACCCAAAATTTTTGTTTTAAAATTATTCTAATCTTTCATTTTTCTCATTGTAGGATATTTACAATGCTCATTTGGTGGGAACGTGAACATGAGGAGGTATATGAAGCAACAATGATTCATCAACCTACTTTGAAAGTTTTGAGAGCATGTGAGCTATTCAAATTCTGGGCTATCAGTGGCATGAGAGCTCAAGTAGATCTTCTCACTTTGTTGGTAAACAAGTGGGATGTGCAGGACCAGTGTTTTATAATTGGAGGAAACTGGCTCGAAATTGAGCTGGAGGATATATATTTTTTAACTGGTTTGTCTAAAAGGGGCAAGCCACTTTCTCTATTTGGAACTAGGCCAAGTGGCCAATCTGTCGATAGCTTGCAATTAGAGTTTGCAATGAGAAGGAAAATCCCAAAGACAAACGCATTGATATTAAAACTATCATCCATCCTCAATTAAAAGTTATTTCATTTACCGTTACCAAGTTGTGTGGAAGCGCAACGTTGCATGTTGCTACTAGATCTCAAATGCGGATTGTAGTAAATTGTTTCCGAGGCACCATATTCAACTAGTGCGAGGCAGTGTTGGCTAACATCAAAGGCCAACTTACCAGAGCAAAGAATGGGAAGTTGAATAACTTCGGATATGGGTCAATCGTAGTTACTTTTTCTCTGGAGAGGATTCCCTACTGGCCCCAGAACACAGTCCAGTTGATGCTGGTAGAGTTCGAGAGCCTCAGATGGTTCGATGGGTTGCTTTGATGGCCTGTCGCAATGAGGGTATAGAGATTGTTTGGTTTCCTTCGACATACTTGCATTGGCTAGAACACCAACATTTTGTGATAAACGATTTTCCTTATGCAAGTATAGATTTTTGTGGCGACCAAGACATGCCACTTCCTCCAGGAGCTCAGTGGGATGAGTCAGGAAAAAATATTTTTGACATGTTCTATTTTCTAATTTTTATATATTTTTTTAAATCGTCCAAAAATGATAACAAAAATTTCTAATGCAGATGTGGGTCCAAGGCGACCAATCACTCTCTGCCCCTTCGAGAGGAGGCAAAGGGATGGAGCTGTAGCTGTACCACCACCACAGGATCAGACAACAGAGATCCTCACCAATTTGGAATACCACCTAGAGCACACTAACTATGGATATCCTTGAGAATTCCATATATTACATCCCACTTCATTTACAAAGATATGTCATTGGTGTTCCTGGACCATTCAAGAGATTTCTAAGTATAGTGGCACGAGAAGTAGTGTATTATCATGATCATTACCACGGATAGTGGATGATTGACTGTATAGACTCATTTTTTGTATCACATTTTTCCCCATCATAACGCATTTTGAACCCATGATCGAGGACAATGTACTATTTTTTAAAACACTACATTTATACTATGATATACTATTATTTCCAGTTACTTGTTCAATCATGTTATCGAATGTTGATTTACTACTTTATTATTGCAAATGTCTACTTATAACACTAGAATCTATTGCATATGCTAATGTGTTTAAACTTCTTGGAATGTGTTGATACTCAATATAATCGAACTCTCATTCCAAGAGACGAACTCCTTAAAAATAATCTTAATAATACTGGGTTTCTAATGGCATATACTCAATTTAACTGTAATACAAGTTCATAATTTAACCTAACGATCAAACTCTTAATTTCAAATGAAATGGATTCATACAATAACTCAATAACTGCACTGTATTCAGCAATATTGTTCATTGTTTGACCGAGGCTTACCCCATGCATAGATACTAACTCGTTTGTGGGTGAATAAATAACCCAGGCTGCGGAAGAGATGTTATGTGTACTATGACAAGCGCCATCAGCAAAACCAATATATGTTTGAAAAGATGTCAACATCTGCGATATCAAGAGTAATCCAGATAAGCAGGAATAGTAGTAAAAGCACAATTAAACTAGGTACACGTTTCTAATCTACAACACACCATCTAGAAAGTAACTAATATATAGAAAATATCTTCACACAAAAATCAAGCATAATATCTCTTCAGATAAAACCCATTTCTGGGTTTGCCTAAAGAGACCTTGTCAAAATAAATCAATTCATAGGCCCCTTTTGCAAGCTGTCGCTTAACAATATAGGGACCATGCAAAATGGGTTCGAATTTTCCAGCCCCTAGTTTATCGTTGGCTTGATCATAAATCAAAACTAAATCTCCTTCTGAAAAACTACGAGGTGTAACACTTCTATCATACTGAAATTTCATTATTTTCGCATGAGTCTCGGTAGCTGATGCAGCGGTGCGCCGATTCTCATCTAATTGAGCCAAGTATAAAAAACGTTTCTCCTCTTTAGAAATGGCTAGTATTAACACTATGGCTAGTTGGAGTGACGGTATCTCAGATTTAATGGGTAATACCGCTTCTAAACCATAAACTAGTTGAAAAGGGGTAAAGCCTATCGATGTTCTTGCTGAGGTTCGATATGCCCAAAGTGCTAAAAAGAGCATGGTATGCCAATCCAATTTATGAATTACAATGATTCGTTTGATCATGGTGACTAAAACTTTATTAATTGCCTCAACTAAACCATTAGCCTGCAGATAATATGGTGTATATTTGTCATGGCGTAGGCCAAGTTGGTCTATTAGCTCGGTCATCATGATATTTCGAAAATGGCTCCCATGATCAGTAATTATTTCTTCGAGTACACTGAAATGAGAAATCACATGATTGAACACGAATTTAGCTGCAATTCTACCATCTGCCGCAAATGTAGGCATCGCCTCGGCCCATTTGGTAAAATAATCTACTGCTAGAATAATATACCCATGCCCCCCACCCGAGTGAGGGTTACATGTAATGAAGTCAATGCCCCATTTTTCAAAAGGACGGACAACAATTATAGGGTGAATAGGAGCAAGTGGTGCACACATTTTTCGATTGAATATTTGACAATTATGACATTTTTGGACCGCATAAATACAATCTTTAAATAAGGACGGCCAAAAGTAACCTGTGTGCAATATCTTTTGGGTTGTGGCATACCCAGACATATGACTGCCACATGCTCTAGAGTGACAATAATTTAACACCTTTTCGGCTTCTTCATGGGTAAGACAACGTCAAAAAACAGAGTCCGCACTGTGACAGTATAGTGTGTCCCCAACAATATGATATTGTTATGACTAGAAATGGGTTTTTCATCGTTGTGGCCGTGAAAGCTTAGGCTGAAAAGAGTGGGTATAAAGATAAACAATAATATCTCCATACCAAGGATCAATGGTACTAATAAGAAACAATGATTCATCCGCGATTGGTTGTTCTGCCACAGTTTTTGTATCAGTACGTGGGAAATCACACATAAGTTCAAAAAATATCAATGATTTCTTGGATTTGGATTTTTCAAACTCCAAATCAAACTCATGCAGGATAACAATCCATTTAGACTATTTTCCCCCTAGCAATTGTTTGGTCAAAATGTACATCATAGGGTCATAATCAAAGATCACTGTTGTTTTGCATAAAATTATGTAATGATGAAAATGTTAGACATCTTGAACAGCTGCCAAGGCCAATATCTCCACATGTGAATATTTTATTTCAGTCGGATGCAAATTTTGACTAAGATAGTAAATCACATGTTCACCATGAAATTCATGTTCCTGAACTAAAACCATCCCTATCGTGGAATCGGAAGTGGCGAGGTACAAAAAGTAATCTTGGTTGTAGTTGGGAGGATGCAGTAATGGTGCATGGGTCAATGCATGTTTCAGAGCATCAAAATATCGATCAGAGATCTCATCCCAAAAGAAAGGAATATTTTGTTTCAACAACCTAGTGAAACCTTTCATTAACTCGGCGTAGTTAGGAATGAATCGACGTAAAAAGTTTTCTTTCCCTTGCAAACTTTGGAGTTGGCGAAGAGTAGAAGGAGGAGGTAAATTGATGATTTCCTCAACGTTCAACTGATCAACACGAATGCCCGCCTTTGAGACAATAAATCCCAACAATTTTCTGGATTGTACGCAGAAAACACATTTGTGAGGATTCAGATGAATCTTATAATTCCTACATCATATAAAAATGGCTTGTAAATGAGTAATATGATCTACTCTATTTGATGAATGAGCAGGCAAATCATCGAGGTAGGGCTGCACAATGTGCTTAATGTCGTGAAATGCATAAGACATGGCCCTTTGAAAAGTGGCGCCAGCATTATAAAGGCAAAAAGGTAGTTTTCGATAAGAAAAAGTTCCCCATGGACAAATGAAAGATGTTTTAGGTTGATTGGCAGGGAGTATGTTGATTTGATTGTAGCCGGAAAATCCATCCATGAACGAAAACATCTCACTTACAGCACAATCGTCAATAATTTGATTGATGTAAGGGGTTGGATAATTGTCTTTTGGACAAGCTCGATTTATATCCCTATAATCAATAAATACTCTTATTGTTCCTTGTTTTTTATTAACTGGAACAATATTAGATACCCAGTCCGTTAGCGGAATTGGATAAATAAAACCTGCACGAAGTAATTTTTCAACTTCTACTTTGATAGCGGTAGCTTTTCGCGGATGTATTTGATGTAATCGTTGTCTGACAGGTTTAGCATCCGGGTATGTCTTAATTTGATGAACAACAATCAAAGAATCAATCCCTGGAATTTCTTCATATGACCAGGCGAAAATTTCGTGAAATTCCTGAAATACGACTTTATATGCTTGGATTTCATCAGTCGTACAAGAATCACCTATATGAATGTTTTCAACAATTCTAGATTTTACTGAAATGTTAAGAGGAACCGTTGTAGAAATATTTTCTAAATTCAATTAAGAATCGAAATGTGAAAGAGGATTCTAAGGTTCTTTGACACATTCAGTGGTAAAAATGGAGGAAAAATCATTCTCAAAATGATCGAGATCAGGTAAAAATGAAGACCTATGATGAAGATAATCCCATGGTAACTCATCTATTGACAAGAATTCACGAATATGTTCATCAGTATTAAATACTTGTTGACCAAGATTGGGAATTAGTGTTGAAGCTGAGCTTGATATTGAAAATGACTCCTGATTGATCACATTCCCTGGATCAGATTCAATTGAAGGAAAAATCATAAAAATACTATACATTCTGATATGCTATCTCAAAAGGACTCAAAGGCATCAGGCCATCGAAAGAATCCAATTTTGATTCTGAAGGTACTATCCAAGGATCATCAAAGGAAATAGTACTTGATGTAATCATATTGATATTAGCAATAGGATGCTCTACGTTGGAAGCAGGTAGGGAAAAAGTTCCCAATAAAGATGAATCTTTAAGCAAACCTACTCAGACATCCTTGTAAGGGATAGTCGTTTTTTCGATATTCTGGATGCTATCGGTAGTGTTGGGTATGTGTTATATTCTTTCCATGACTAAGCACGCGCGGGGGAGTAAGAGTGGGGGCGATAGCCCCCCCTGTCGGGGTTCGGGGCAGCGCCCCGGCGAAAATT